>OY986437.1:84409964-85009964 GCA_963920525.1 Dichetophora obliterata
AAGAAACCGAAAAGGTCAAATAAATTGCCTTGGTACAATCACATATTGTCCCAACTCAAAAATTTAAGAAACAAAGCGCTTTTATAAGATAAGAGATTCAAATTAACTAACTCTAATGAAGATAAGTCATTATTTATTCAACGCAGGCGTGAGAGTTTGACTTCTTATCAAATTTTTTATACAAAAAATATGTAAGTTCAATGGAACAAAATATAAAATACAACCCTAAGTCCTTTTGGATTTTTTACAACTCTAAACGTAAAAGCTCTGGATTTCCTAAATCTATGGAGTTAAAGCGAATAATAATCAAGATATTTGCGAGCTATTTGCGAAATTTTTTGGATCAGTCTTTGACAACATCAGCAGGACTCCTTGTCTCAATAACTTCCCAAATGTTTCTGAAATTGTTAATATCGGAAATATAGAGTTTTCTGTAAACGAAGTATTTAATGCCCTTCAAAGCATTGATTGCGCTAAGGGTGGTGGATACGATTTGCTTCATCCAATAGTTCTTAAGTCTTGCGCAAGTTCTCTTTGCACTGCAATAACTTTGATTTTTAACAAGTCCCTCTCGAGCGGAACATTTTTAGATGAGTGGAAACAGGCTTATATATCTCCGATTTTCAAATCCGGTCAAAAGTTCCTCATAGTAAACTACAGACCAATCATTAAACTTTCGGTCATACCAAAGCTTTTAGATAAATTAATTGCCAATAAATTATTTTGCCAAGTGCGAAACTTTATCTCCACTGAGCAGCATGGATTTTTCGCTGGCAGATCCACCTGCACCTATCTATTTTCACAAACTTTTGCATGAATGCCATAGAGAAGGGCCTTCAAGTTGATGTATTATATACAGATTTTGTTAAAGCTTTTGATAGCTTGAGCCATAAATCGTTAATTTCTAAATTAGGAAAGCTAGGATTTCATTCCAATTTTTTAAAATGGATGAACTCTTACCTTATAAAAAGAAAATTATTCGTAAAAATTGAAAATTGTTACTCTAGTATGGTACATGCTACGTCTGGTGTTCCCCAAGGAAGCCACTTAGGGCCACTTTTGTTTATTTTATATATAAACGACATACCCAAAAGCTTTCAATTCTGTAAAAATTTACTGTATGCGGACGACTTGAAAATGTTTTCCATTATTAAGTGTACTTCCGATTGTTTGCAATTTCAGTCTGATATAAATGCTCTTCTTGAATGGTGTGAGGTCAATGGCTTAAAATTAAACTTCTCCAAATGTTATATCTTAACTTACTGTCGCAAAAATGATTGCATAACGCATGAATATTCATTCAGTGCCAACAATTTTTTTCAAAGGACAGCTTCTATTAAAGATCTTGGCATTTATTTTGTTTCCAATCTCTCTTTTAAAACTCATAGTGACTATGTCATTTCCAGGGCTAACTCACAGCTAGGTTTTGTCAAAAGAAACTCTAAGGAGTTCTCTGACCCCCACACCGTAAAATCAATTTTTGCAAGCTTGGTCAGATCTATTCTGGAATATTGCAGCATTGTTTGGAGTCCTACATATGCAGTGGATGTTAACAGAGTCGAAAAAATTCAGAAAATATTTTCTCGCTTCGCTTTGCGTAATTTGTACTCATATCAGGATATGCCTTCATATAATATTCGCTGCAAACTACTAGGAATCCAATCTTTAGAGCTAAGAAGAAAAAGTTTTTCAATTTTATTTGTCAAAGACATTTTAGATGGCAAGATACAATGTCCACAATTGTTGGAACTTATCCCATTGTATGCACCAATGAGAGGTCTTAGGGAAAGACCGTTATTTTATATTTTTCCCCATAGAACAAATTTTGGCCAGAATGAGGTTATATGTAAATGCTTAACTCTTTGTAATACTGTTACTAGTCATTTGGATTTCTGTATGAATAGAGAAATATTTAAGAAATTGTTAGTCAATGTTTTATCTTCAGTTTAAGATTTTAGTTTAAGTATATATCTGTGAGGGCAGTTGCCCAGTAGATGAAATAAATAAATAAATAAATAATCGATGTCGGTTGGAGGATTGCTCTAATTTATAAATGGTGAAAAGATAGCAACAACTACGTCATTTGTAGAAAGCGCGGGCAGAGGTCTTGATGTATTTGTCGTATACAATATACGCCCAGCATTGACCTCATGTGGTGTCTCTGCTGGAAACCGAACTGGAACCCAGAGTCATGCACACAAGAACGGAGTCAAACTCTGTGAACTTACCTAAAAGGAATGCTGATTTGTGTGGCTTGATGGCGCCTCTATATACGCTGTGGTGTGAAAACAGGTTGGGAATTATATGATTACTCTTATGCTTACTTTACACTGGATAATTTGCACTAGTACTCTAGTTGGTTGCCTAAGCTACTAGGCTGTATATATTTTAGCTGTTTGGCCTTGATATGCTTAGGTTTGGTTATGCGTATGTTTGTATATATTTTACTTGGTTAGCATTGATATCCCAGTAGTTCCGTTCTTAAAGAAATCGTAAAAGAATCATGCGTGATTTTTCCGATTCAAGGACGAAACATGCTGATTATGCCATATATTTCATTGACGAAAATCTCATATAAATGCTTCAAATTCGTCCAAGAACGCAATGCAGAACGATGTATAAGTTTAGCAAACGAAAAGAGAGAGAGAGAAAGTTAATGAAATTTCATTAATGAAAAGAAGATCGAAATGTTTAGGAAGTTTCGGTCATGAAAATATTGAGAAAGTTGATGAAATTTCGTTTATGAAGTGAAAACGGAAAGTTTTTGAAAAATTTAAAATGAAAATGTATAACCGAGGCTAGTTTCCACCTCGGAATGTAGTAAAGAACAAAGAAAAAGAAAAAAACCATGCCCGAAACCGGACTCGAACCGGGAACCTCTGAGTTGATAGTCCAGCGCACGTTTCACTAGACCTAGGTTTTGTTCAACCGCGTACGAGAACACATGTTTCTGATTTGTTACTTTGTTTTTTTTTTTTGACGAACGCGTTAAAGAATTTTCGACAAGAAACACAAGAGAGAAGAGTTATCGCGTGCTCTCAGTTGTTTTTGTTTTTGTTGACGAACACAAGACAGACCAGGGATGATTATTCCCATTTTCGGTTTGGTACTTAGCGGATTCTTAAAAGTACTAAAAGTACTGAATTAAGAAATAAAATAAAAATGTGCAAGAAGTTTTAGAAGCTTCGCAGGGTTTTAAACTTATAGTTTGTAGTCCCTGGTTACAATAAAAATTACCGATAAAGAATTTTTTAGTAGCGTACAAGGCGCTTACACTAGTACAGCAGTAGTACCGTTGAAGGACAGTTAAATTACATTTAAAACTTTTTATCCATTTAAACTCTTTTTTGCAACTGTCGGAACTTTTTTGAAGACAGTTCGCGAGACAGAAGCTTGAACAGTAATGACAACAAGTTATTGAAGAACAGAAAAGATCAAAATTTCAAAGAATGAATTGGTAATGAACAATATTTTAGCTTGAGCGTAATATTTAAGAAAATGTATTAAAAATATAAAAAAGTCAACAAATTGTAAGTTTTATTAACTGTTTTGGCAATTGTCATGCTACAACCGTGACCAAAAAATTTAAAATATATTATTTTATCCAAGAGAAACATTTTAATTTCATAAATTTATGCAATTTATGCATAAATTCATTTACCATGATGATCAAATCGTCTGCAATGTTTCGCAAATGTGGTTTTTCTTTTTCGTAAATGTTTCGTTAATTTTTTTGTTTTAGTTAAAACAAAAGGCCTTGGCTAAAGATAATGGCAAAAATGGTTGAGGCAAGGAAAAAAATATATTAAATTTGTTTTTTATTTGCAAAATAGCATAATTTCTTAACAGCCTAATTATTTTATTACCCAATTGAACTGCAATGGAAATTTAAGGGCAGGAAATTTAAGGGCTCATCTCAAGCTCCGAAAACACGGTAATGTTCCTTATTTTTTGTTTTTCATAGAAGGAAGTAAATGATTACCTTGAGTTTTTCGACAGTTATTATTCTTTAAGTGTAGGAAAATATTTTTTGGTGCATAAATGTGTAACGTGATCCGTAGATGTGTAACGTACCCAAACGGTTTCCATCCCACAGCACGTTCATGTTATCTGATATAAAAAAAAAAAATTAAGCAACTTTATAAATTTATAAATTAATTTATAAATTAAAACGCATTTTAAGATTTGGTTAACGATTGTTTCGAGTGCGTTAATGAAAATATGGGTTCGTTTCGTATGCGATAACTTTTTTATGCAATTGCTATCGGCCAAACCGCTATGGGAACATATGCTACACATCATAAGCTATCGAAAAATAAAAAAAAATTTATTTTTTTGGTCGAGCTTCATAAAACCCTGCCCTTAAGTAACGTAACGCCAGTAACGTCACGCCAAATCAAAAAGCCTAATAATCCAGAAATGATTTTTAAATTTGATCACTTGGAAAACACATTTTTATATTATTTAAAATCCTTCTAAAAAAACTAGTATACAAAAAGTCTTGCCCAATTTAAAGAGTTTTGTCAAATTTTGTAATCCATGTCAAAAATCACTTCTGTGTTTTGTAACAGAAATTGGATTTATTTAATTGTCATTTAGTAGCATGGTAGTGCTACTTTATTACTATAATAATAAAAAAAGTATTTACTACGTTGATTTTATATGATTTAAATACAAATTCTAAATGTTTGATAGTTTAAATCACACTTGATTTTAAATACAAATTCTAGTTGCTTGATAGTTTTAAAATCGTTTATTGAGCTTAAGGTCAAAGTTAGAACAATTAATTGTATTAACGAATCTTTCCAAAGAAACAACAACAACAACAAACATATACTTTTAAATTAAAGTTTTTTCTTAATGACCTTGTTATTTACTATGTTGATTTTATATGATTTAAATAGTATATAATATTAATTTAAAAATAAGGTTTTTTAATTTTTTTTATTTTATATCATACGTAACGGCAGTTTGGAAGTATTGACTGTTTTAATAGTAACGCCTAACGTGAACTATGTGTAAGATAAAACAAGTGAAAAATGTCTTTTAGAATATTTGTAAAAAGTACTGAAATCATCGCGGGGGTACTGCGGTACTTTTGCGAAAAGTACTGAATTCAGTACTTTAGTACTGCATTTATCATCCCTGAGACAGACGCGTTAAAGAACTTTCAATAAGAAACACAAGAGAGAAGAGTTATCGCGAGATCTCAGTTTTCTTTTTGCTTTGTTTTTTTTTTGTTTCTTTATTGTTGACGAACACAATTGAAATGACAAATTCTATTGAAAATACTTTTTAGATTTTCATCTCCAGAGTAAGGCACTCCAAACACGACAGTATTAGACACTGCATCGCTGCTAGAGTGTTTGTTGTCACTAAAAATCTTTTTTGTTCCATGACTTTATGTCCTCTAGAGGGCGCTATATTAAATTAAATGTGACCTCACATAGCCTTTAACCACAACATCATCAAAACGCTGCCAACGCTATATCATTTGTCCAAGCGCGTCGGAAGCGAATTTCATCTGGGGGGCAGTACAAATGGGGGGGCGGTACAAATGGTGGTGCAAAAAAAGTTCACCAAAATTTCTTCAAAGAAACATGAATGTGAATAAACAACTTTTTTATTTTAGTTTAAAATAAAAAAAATATAAAAATATACAAAAAATATTAAAATTTCATTATTTTTAAAAGTTCTTCCAATTTCAATATTAGAGATCATTCTTTAAAGTATCTTTCATATGGTAATATGAAAATGTAGGAAATAATTGTTGCTTTTATAAAGCAAGACTAGGTACATCTTTACATGGTTCAAATGCAATAAGGTACAAAAAGTTATATCAATTTAAATTATTTCAATATGTTTCTTTCTGTCCTTGCGAGAAACAAACTCTTTCACCACCTCGATCGAATTAAATTCTTCGGTTTTATCTTTCTGAAGTGTATAAGTGCCGCATGAGTGAGTCGTTTCTGTGTTATAGTTGCTCGAAGATACGTTTTAAGTCGCCTTAGTGCACTAAAAGAAAGCTCAGATGAAGCTGCTGATGCAGGCACAGTCAAAAGCACAGCAATAAGTTTTTCAACTTCATTTAATAGTTTTTTACATTATCCGAATTTTTTGCAAATTGTGATACAATGCCACTACTATTTGAAGGTGTTTGGCCAGGCAATTGCTTCAGCAATTTAAGTTGCGCGTGGAGGTCGCTCACATCAAAGTCATCTGCATAAAGATCTAGTTTTGTTTTTAGATTTTGTTCAGAAGGAAACTTGAAGGCTTCGATTACAATATTATCCAACGATTCCAGAGTGTCAAGATCTGTTTAAATGTACAATAAGCTTTACAAAGTGCCAGTTTACACTAGCTACACTCAACCGACTCACCGAATGTTAAATCAAAGTGAGTCGGTTGAGTGAAGCTGGTGTAAACATGCAAAAATAAAAAAATAAGTCAAATATCAACCTGTTTGATCGAATCTAGCCGTTATCTCATTTGAGAGAAGATCAAAAATTTCGAAATAATCTTTTCGTAGCCGATCATATAATGACAACTGTACTGAAGGAACCGGATTTGATGTTTGTTCAAAGCGTCGAGGTGGATTTTCATCAGCTAATTCACAGTAGGGGCTTTCGCATGGTCCAAAACATTGGAGCAACATGGCAGATTGTATAACATGTAGTACCATGCGTAAACTAAAACGATAGTCGAAATTTTTGGTTTTTTTCTGCCGATTGTACAATATTGTGCAACTATGTAAAATTACTGCTCAATTGTTAGGGCATCTAAAAGTTGCTTAGCTATTAGCCGGATGTGTCCTGCTAGAGAGCTTGCAATTAATGCTGTTGCTTTACAAGTTGGATCGTTCGAACGCTCAATCAAATAGTCCCATTAGTTTTCCATCTAACTTATCGTACAACATGTCGTCCAATATGGAAAGCCCCTAAGAACATGTCAAATTTTTTCTTACCAGAGTTGCAAAATTAACAAGCATTAAGCTACATACTTAAGGGTGCTTTTAAACTGAAGTGGTGGGTTTGCAGTAGAAACTCTACATTTTGTTCTATCTTTTTGCAAACACAGAGAAAGAAAATGGTTATCCGCAAGCATGCTTATGAAGAAGAGAGAAATAAGAGCAAAATATATAATACAAAAATATTATCGTTGTAAAAAAACTGATATTTTGAATAACTTATGAAGTTTTCTTTTTAAATTGTTTATCTAGCTAAAAAAGTGTGGGGGGCAACTGCCCCCTTTTCCCCCGCTTCCGACGCCAATGCATTTGTCCAATTATGATTTATAGAAGATTATGGTTTAGAAGTGAGAGTGGAACAGATGAAAATACATACCTACAAACATACATACATACATGCATACATACATACCGGTCAAACACATATACCGCTCTTTTTGCTTCGTCGTAGTCGGGTAAAAAGGGACCATACTTCGATAATGCTTCTTATTAAAATAAACGAAAATCCTTTGCAGAAAGCTCTTTTAAAGATATAGCTCCCTATATAACTTCCGTAAACGAATTTTTTAAAGTTATTAGATATTTTGAGCTAAGCCTATATATTCTTACTTCTGATATACCTTACAATAGCTATTTTATCTATTATGTCCTCGTTAGAGAGTTTACATTGTGTCTCAGGCTCAATGGAATTCCAATCATAGCCTTAGCTGTCGAATATTAAAATTTGTAATGTTATTGAAGTGCATGTGCCAATCAGGAAGGTTTGAATATCAAGAAATGTCTTTCTGGTTTATGTCTTGACTTGATCTTGTTTTTCACAAAAACCTTTATACTTAATTTGCATTTTTAATTTGAGATTTGAGAAAAAGGACATCTTTTGTAAAAATTTTAAAATATCTTCCGAAATTTATTTAGTAATCACCAACAGTTTAAATAAATCGTAACAAAGTAAAGCTTGTAACATAAATCAAGGATTCGTATGAGATCTTTGAAAAGAATTACTTTTACCATCGGTCTTTAAATATTTGTCATGAAGTTCCAACAATTCCCATAAATGAATAAATGAAATTAAAAAAAACATTTTAATTTGTTATCTTTTTATATAAGCTTTTAAGTGAATACGTTTCAATTTAAATTCATATAGAGTATCAGTAATCGCTGTGCATCTTTTAAATATGAAAAAACAATATTAGTGCAATAATATTGTAAAAAAAAGAACGGCCACGGTACTTTTTAAACAGTAATTTACTGATCACTGTGTATGTCAACGTTTTTATATCATCAATAAAACTTTTTATGAGTACACAGTGCAAAATAACAATGGGAATAAAAAAAAAAACATAAAAATCATAAAACAAAGTCACTGAACACTCACCTGTGGGATTAATTTTAATGGGCAAAAATAAAATCCAAAGAATGCGATAGCTGTTACAACTCTGTCTTTTTTTGCTTATTGGACACTTTCAGGCACAGTGTGAATCATGAGGAAGGGTGTCTCTGCTTTGCTCACGTTGGTTTGATGTTGTAGCGCGAAATCAATCAAATCTGCTTTGTATTAATTTGGTGGTGCTGAAATAATTCGAAAGAAAATGCACTTAGTTTATAATCAAATATGTTATATCACTTGCTATGGGTACAATGAGAAAGAAAGAGAGAGCAAAAAAAAAAAACAAAACTAACAAATGTGTCTAAATACTATATCTGTGGTCACAAGGAATAACGACTAAACTCAAAGTATCGTAAAAATATATGCAAAAAATGTTTATCTGCGTACTTCCAAAAATTGGCAATAAAGTAAATTCCATATCGCTTTTTTACGATATTTTGAGTTTAGTCATTATTCCTTGTGACCACAGATATGTCCGCTGAAATTTGAGCTTTATTTACCTAAATGAAACTTTATTTTCTGTATTTATTATGATATCCTTAAATGGTGAAAGAATGTATAACAAATTATTGATAGACAGCATGGAACTGTTGCAAATTTGTTAAATTTCTCACAAGTATTTCTTATTTATTTTGTAATGCTGTTGTACTAAAATAATAGTATTTATAGAATTGTTGTGTCCAACAAATAAGGGTGATTTATAAATCTCATTATTGCACAAAATAACGCAAATAAACCCATGACACCAAACACACTAGCGCAAAGTATAAGTAAAAGCAAAATAATAACAATGCCCATTAATAACGAAAAAAGCAACAATAATAATAGCTAAAACAAAAACAATTCCATTGCATTAGTCTGGCACTTTACCCAAATTTAATTAAAACAAGTCATTGCTCTTGTTCATAAATCAGCATAAAAATGCATGCGCTTATTTCCTAAAAAGTGTTGGCACATATTTGTTAAGTGGGTTGAATTGTTCAAATATTTTTTACTGTATCAATTAATCTTTTTCTAAATACCCGTTCCACATCTTTACTTTAAAGATGCAGATTTATTTTTTATACAAAATACAATTTTATTTTAATTCTTTATCTAGAAGGCACATACGCACAAATTTTTGGATACAAATTTAAGACAGTTAGATAAGCGTTCTTATCTAAGTTCTTATATTATCTGTCACTTTGCTTGTAAGGGGACCGACACTTTCAAAGTTTAAAAAGAAGACAGTTTTTAAATTTTTTGGTGAAAATGCAATTATACTCTAAAAAAAGCTTAATTTTGCTAATTTTTATACAAAAATTGCATTATAAGATTATTAAATTTCACTCTTGTAAGAGGAGAGCTAACGCCAGGGTACGGTAAACTGAAGTACAAATAGCAGAAGCTGAAAAAGCATCACATTGCTATACGGTTTGTGTTTATTGTAACAACAATTTGGCCGCTAAGAGAAGGAAATTTGATGGATTCTTAAATATTGTAAAACAAACCAATGCCTTGACATATTTCGCTTTTTGTACCTTGAAAACTTTTGTATCTTGTGCCTTTTTATAACTAGCGACTCTTTGTACCTTTTTGTCTACCTTGCGACCTTTTGTGCCTTATTTTGATTCGCTTGCGAGCACTCGTTGAGATCACACGCGTTTTCTTGCAAGTTTTTTAAGTAAAATTTTTTCCAAAAATACGACATTTTTTTTCTCTTCAAGCAATTTGCCGAAGTACAGAAAAAGTTTTTTATACAATAAAATAAGCATCAAAGCTATTTACCACCATGGTTGATGTGGATGAGCAAGGAAGCGGTCACTTCCTACTACGAAAAAAGCCGCCGGATAAGTTCGGTCAGGATGTTTCTAATCCGTCTGATTCGTCTAGTGCTTGTTTGAAGACAGGAAACAGTGGACTGCATCAGGGAGCTATTCGCCGTCAACATAAGACTGATCAACACCAAGCAATTCCGTACCAACCTGGGGCAGCGCAGTTATCGCGTGCAAAACATGGCCAACAATTAGTTGGCGTTTTACATCAACATGCGCTTTCTTTGAAGCGGTCGCAATCCTCGGAAGATTTGATTGAGAGTCAAAGGATTTTATCGGACACCTCGTTGGTCGCTGATATGGACCACGAACCAGCTCCATCACCTAGATCAGCTGAAGCTGCGATTCAGCTAAGAGACGATGACAATTTTCTGCTGCACAAGCGTAAGGGGCTCGTTGCGTCGAAATCAACCTCCAAAGTGGGTCCTTCCAGGCTGCAGAACGCTAAGGTAGTTTTAAGTGATTCTTTTAATGTGGTCAGTCAAAATAGATTTGCCGTTTCGGGCAACTTAGACAATGAGTCTACAAGTCCTGTAGCTAGTGCTTCAAAGGTGTTCGTGGACAAAAAACTGTCTGGTAGCAGTAAGGTACCGATTTCTAGGAAAACTGCTTGTCCCCCGATTTTTTTATACAACGTGAACATAAAATGCCTAGTCGACCAACTCGAGGCTATGATTCCAAAGGTCTCCTTTAAAATAAAAAACGTAAGTAAATATAAAAGTAAATTTTACCTCGATGATGCTGAAGCGCATTCCGAGATGATGGAATGGCTTCATGAAAAAAAAATAAACTCATACTCCTTTACTCCAAAGGAGCAAAGGCAGCTTGCCCTAGTTCTTCGTGGTATGTACTTTAGGACGGACTTAACAGATTTAAAGGAGGCTCTTGATATTCTTGTCCCTGGTGTAGTAAGCAAAATTACTAAATTCAACACTCCTTTTTCTTTAAAAAACAAGACTGAAACTGGTCTCTTCCTCGTATCGCTTTTTCCAGGCAAAAAGCTGGGGGATGTCAGCCATTTGAGGTACCTCTTGAGCCAGTCCATATCATGGGAGTCCCCGAAATCTAAGTTGAGGGAAATACAATGCAAGCGGTGCCAGCATTGGGGGCACATTGCACGAAATTGCAACCGACAATTCACTTGCGTTAAATGTGACGTAAGTCACGAACCTGGTAATTGCACTCTGAATCAAGTCGACAACGCTGAGCCGTTTTGCAACAATTGTAAGCAGGCTGGACATCCTGCTAACTGGAGGGGCTGTCCTGTTTATCAAAAATATGTGTTAGATAAAAAAAAACGTTTGAACGAAGCCTCTGAAAGGAAATTAACTGCCACGCGACATGTTAACCAAGCCATCTCTGGCTTAAGTAATTTTAATAAAAATAAATCCTTTGCTAGTCTTTTTAAGGCGCAAACTCCTTCGTCAACAGGATGTCCAGCCTCTGCAAGCCATTGTTCGCCAATAATTGAAGAATTTCTTAAGCTTTCAACCTTTTTTATGATTCCAGAGCCGTTGACGCTTGAGCAGCAAATTCAAAAATTTTTAGCCTCTTACAAAACGATGCCTAAAGCTCAGGCAAAAACTGAATTTTTGAATTTGCTGTCTCTGGTAAAATCTCTTTATGGGCCGTAAAAATTTAAAACTTTTAACCTTTAATGTTCGCTCTCTGGTTGACGTCAGTCGAAGATTAGATCTTCTCAACATTCTGCGGGATCAAAATATCGATATCGGTTTCATACAGGAATGCCATTTACGAAATTCTAAGGTTTATCTTGAAGATTATAATTTTGTTTATGATAACTCGTCGATTGGAGTTGCTATCGTTTTGAAAAAAACATATTCATTTTCCTTAATTAACATTCAGGGCGTTGCGTTCCCTCATAACTTCATTCAAGTAATGTTAATTGTGAACGGCACTCGAAAGTCCTTTCTTTTTGGTTCCATTTACTTGCCTTGTAATTTCTCAAGTTCACAAATTTATTCGGGTCTCTCAAAAATTCTTCAATTTTCTAAAAATTTCGATGGCACAATTATAGGTGGTGACTTTAACTCACGGAACCCTGCCTGGGGTGACAACTTCGAAAATTGTAACGGACGAATTTTCCTTAAATGGTTGCAGGATTCGGTGTTGGACTTTATTCGAATAGCTGATAACAGGCCATCATTTCCTTCGGGACCTTCTTTTTTGGATCACTTTTTAATTAGTTCTAATCTCGTTAATTCGTTGGATCCAAACTTTTCTGTTCCAAGCTTGTCCACTTTTTCGGACCATTTTCCAATTCGATTACGAATTGACTTAGTTGATTTCGATTTTATAATTAAACGTCCGCATTATTTCACCTCTTACAAAAACACAAATTGGGCAAATTTTGGTCATGATTTAGATGCATCACTTGCGGAAATTCGGCCTCCATTAAACAAAAACTTGCAAAATCATGAAATTGATTTTTATATTGAAAATTTTAACTCAGTTGTTGAATCTGTTTCTTCTGCACATACAGAAAAAGTGGTGTTCCGAAATAATAAGATTTTAATATCAGATAACATTCAGGATCTTTACAAAATTAAACACGTATGGCAAAAAGATTTAAAAATATTATTTCACAGATATTCGAACAGAACAAATGATGAATACTACTTACTGTCGAAACAGATTCAACTTCTCAAAATTATTATTAAAGAGCAAGTTAAATTAGAGCAAGCAAGAGAGTTCGAAAGAAGGCTGAGTCTCATCAAGCCGGGCCCGTCGGCGTATAAGCAAATTTTTCAATTGGTTGGAAACAAAAAAAAATCATATTGCTCAAAAATTTCTGACAATGGTAATATTATCGTTGATGATCAAGACAAGCTCGAAGCGTTCCGTTTGCATTACGAACGTATATATACAGAAAATATTCCAGATAGACAGGATATTTTGGAAATCCAAAACTCGGTTGCTGATAGCTTAGCTGATCTGCCCTCGACAGTCTTTAATTTCAACGATGAATTTACCTCATTAGAGAATGATGACGGGTTTCACTTCGTAAGTTCTGACTCAATCAGACTCATTGTCAAAAATTTGAATAGTAAAAAGTCTTATGGTCCAGACAAGATTTCAAATTTTATCATAAAAAGATTTTCGCCGTTGGCATATGAATTTTTAACAATTATTTTTAATAATTGCTTAAATAACGGATATTTTCCGAACATTTGGAAAATTGCGAATATAATTCCTATCAAAAAAAAACTGGACAGTGTCGATTTAAACGATTTTCGTCCTATTTCGATGTTATCGAATCTAGGAAAGTTGTTTGAACATGTATTAAGGCTTAAAATGCAAATGGATTTGGGAGACGAGTATATCTGCAACTACCAATTTGGTTTTAAAAAAGAGCACTCGACTGTTCACGCGCTATTAAAATTTCACGATGATGTAACTCGGAACTTGCGTAATAAAACATGTACTGTGGCGGTTTCTTTAGATATAGAAAAAGCGTTCGATAGAGCTAGTCATGTTGGTATTCTTTTCAAACTCATTAACTTAGGGTTCGACCCATTCTTATTAAAGTTATTTTCAAGTTTCTTCTCCGACCGAAAATTTTGTGTTCAGATCAGCGATGCGGTGTCCGAGCTTGGCTTGGTGGGGAGCGGGGTACCACAGGGTTCAGTCTTGGCTCCACACTTTTTTAATATTTTCCTCTTTGACTTTCCGCACGAATTCTCTGGCTCAAGAGGTATCTTATATGCTGATGACTGTTTGGTTTATGCGCACCATGAATCTCCTGCTTTGGCTTTGAATCGGGTCGCAAGGCATCTTGATTTGATTAACGATTTTTATGTTGACTGGGGCATTCGAATCAATGCCTCCAAATCTGAGGCAATCTGTTTAAGAAATGCGTCAGGCAAATGTGGTAGAGCGGTTGTACCCGAAAGCAAACTTTTGAGACTTGTCTTAAACGGTACCGAAATAAAGTTTAAAAATAATATCAAATACCTGGGAGTCGTTTTCGACAAGTTGCTAAAGTTCAACAAACATGCTAGGTTGAATGTAAAAAAAGCTCACAAGCTTACCGGCATGTTCTCAAAACTTTTGAACAATAAATATTTAAGTCAAAAGTCTAAACTTTTGATCTATAAAGTAAGCATCCGCTCTGTCTTGCTTTACGCATTTCCTATATGGTTTACTATTTCGCCTACGGTTGCCAAGGAATTGGAGGTAGTGGAACGTAATGTCTTGAGACGCTGTGTTGATAGGAATTTTCAGTCATTTGTAAAGCGGTATTCTAACAAATTTATTTACGAGAGAGCTGAGGTGAATCCAATTTGCCGCTATGCCTTATCACTCCAAAAGAAATTCGTTAGAAAGCTATCATACCACGAAAACACGCTATTAAAGGAAATTTTTGAGTTTCAGATTCAAAACAACTGGTCTTCAGTCTGCTATTTATCTCCTGTAGGTGTTTTAAATGAGGAAATTCCGACCGACCTAGATTTCAGTACCCCACTTCTACCTGACTTTTATAACAAATCCGTACCTGGTTGCCATAGAGGCTAATTTACTTTTCTTATTGTTTTGTTTTTAACATATCAAAACTGTTTTTTATATGTTTTTTTTGACATGTAATATCATTAAACCATATATCATGGTATTGATGTATATTTTTGTGTAGTTTTAAGTGTAGTTTTTAGAATTTAGGTATGTATGTAAATAGACTGAGACAACACGTCTCTACGAAACTGTCTAATGCCGGGAGCAAGCATTATATTAATTTGCTGACAAAATGAAACAGCTAGATGTATTAAATATATTTTTCTTAAAGAGCAAGTAGCTTGTACTTATTCCACTCCATTAGAACAACACAATAATAGTTCTAAGTTCTCTTGTTATTATAATTCTTAAGGAATGAACGAAATGTTTTTATAATAAGAAAAGTCTCAATAAAATTGAATTGAATTGTGCCTTATTTTTGTATCTTGGTCTTTTTTACTACTGGCGATCTTGAACGTTACACATATTTTACTTTGTGGCTTTTTGTACTGTGTATATTCTTATCTCTTGTTACTATTTGTACTCTGCGACTTTCTTACCTTGCAAGTTTTGGTACCTTGCGACTTACACTAGGCGCCACCCATTTTGTGATCCACATGCCACTAATTTTTTCTTATGGACTTTGGCCTCCTTAACACGAATATCACAATAACAAAAATTTTCTAAGGATAAGTTTTTGAGATATGATTTTTTGAAAAAAATGTCCCCTTTTTCCAGGATGTCATAAAAAGTGTCATTGAAAAACGAATTAACCAATTTAAAAAAGAAAAAAATTAAATCAAGACAATTAAATTACCTACAAATGCTTAGAACAAACTTTGTCATTTGGCTCAGTAAGTTTGACGGAATTAGAAGAAATTCGGCGAATCTTTTTTTTTTTGAAAAAAATCACGTCGAATAATGTTTCAACAATCTAAAAAAATCGAAATCTCAAAAAAAATCTCAGCTTATCATTTGGTACGTAAAGACAGTTTTTTGAAAAAAAAAAACACACTGCCTTTGAGGAAAATTCATGGTAGAATAATGAAGTTATAGACCATTGAGTGAAGGCACTGAAATTCTACTTTTTTATAATTTTTTTCATTTAATGCCAGTTAATTTAATATAAACTTTTATTTTTAATGAAATATTAAATCTACATAAATCCTTAAAAAATACAGAATAAAAAGAATAAAAAAAAATATTGACTTAAATAGGAAAGGAAATAAGATACAGATGCTGAATTAGAAAGCGATAAAATAAGTTCAGAAAAGTATTCGAAAATTAAATTGCTTGGCAATGGTTTAAAAATGATTTTGTCCCTTTTTTGTCGATTGTATTCAGATATATATGTATATATTAGGCCGGGTCGATTTGTGAGGAGGCAAAAAATCGCCCTTTGCTCAGTGAAAATCGTATTCTAGGGATTAAAATAAGAAACGTTGCGCGAGGAGCTATACCTTTAAAACGAGTTCTAATGCCCCAACTTTTAGAGGCAGAGTTCCCCGGGCAAAGTTTCTTATTTTGATCCCTAGAATACAATTTTCACTGAGCAATGGGCGATTTTTAAATCGACCCGCCCTAATATATGTATATATATATATAAAAAGATGTCTTATTCGCTTCCACTCAAGCCTTTAACTCAGAGTTAGATTTACGAAAAGAGTACGCTACAAGCAGGTAAAGCCAAAAGTTCAGTATGTGTTTGCTAGCTTCACTTGATACGCTCGATTTTTCTCTGTTCTTTTGTTGCTGACATAAAACAGGTCAAACCGGTTTCCTTTTGTATTTTTTTTATTTTTTTAGTTGCTTATAGCGTACCCTTTTCGCATGCCTGCTTTTGAGTGAAAGGCTTGAGTGGAAGCTAATAAGAGCTCTTTTTATTTACTTTCCTTGTGCATGGGCTGTACGAATACGAAACAGTTGTTCACGATTTACTTAAGAACTATGCAAAAATTGGTATGCATTCTCTAAATGAATTTAACTTTAGTACCTATTTTAATGCAGGTTTCCCGATCTTATCATTCTTAAAACCGGCGCAAACATATCCTTGAAAATCCGTTTCCTGCATTCTAACTTAGATTTTTTTCCCCCAAACCTTGGTGACGTCAGTGACGAACACGGTGAACGTTTTCATCAACAAATGAAATCCATGGAGAGACGCTATCAGGGATCCTGGAATTCAAATATGATGGGCGATTATATTTGGTTTCTCATTAGAGAAACTGATTCTGAATATAATAAAAAAAAGGGAAAAAATCATTTTTACAGTTTGCCATTGCCAAACAATTTAATTTTCTGAACTTATTTTATCGCTTTATAATTCAACATCTGTATCTTATTTCCTTTCCTATTTAAGTCAATATTTTTATGGTATTCTTTTTATTCTGTACTTTTTAAGGAATTATGTAGATATTTAATATTTCATTAAATAAACGTTTTTAATTAAAAATTTATTTTATATGTGTTTATATTAAATTAACCGGCATTAAATGAAAAAATCATAAAAAAGTAGAATTTTGGTACCTTCACTCAATGTCTATAACCTCATTATTCTACCATGAATTTTCCTCAAACGCAGTGTGTTTTTTCTTCAAAAAACTATCTTTACGCACAAAATGATAAGCTGAGATTTTTTTTAGATTTCGATTTTTTTTAGATTATTGAAACATTACTCGAATTGATTTAAAAAAAAAAAATTTCGCCGAATTTATTTTAATTCCGTCAGACGGACAATAGGCCGGATCGATTTTGTGTGGAGAAAAAAATGTCAGCTGTACGGGGTCTCAAAAGGTAGAAGAAGTCATTAAAATGATTTCTGCATACTTTTTTTTCAAATTGGAGAAATCCGCTGGAGCTATTTTGACTCTAGTGAAAGTCCTTTTTGGATAAAAAACATGTTTTTTGCTTGTAACTTTTAATTTTTTGAAGAACGCATACCCACATCTGCTATAATGTTAAATTTCTTACTCATACCAATATTTTGACATAAAAAGTTTTTAAAATTATGTTTCATTATAACACTTATTGACCACCAAATATGGAATTTTTTGGTATTTTTGAAAACAACTTTTTTAAAACCGCTGTAAAAAACACATTTTTTATTAGATTCTCGTAGAATTGTTATTGCTGGACAGGTTTTAAGTTCTTTCTTTCTGTATATCGCTTTAATCAAAGTTGGTAACTTAATTTCGCTTAAATTTTACGGCACAAGATCCATTTTTGTTTACTAGTTTTTTCAGGGATCTATAACCGACCAAGGTTGATTTAGAATGTTGACTCACTTGAAAGAGATCAAGACGATTACATATCTACTCGTTGAAGATTGGATTGCCGAATTTCAAAAACAGCTGTTCGTCAACGAATACTGCTTTTACCCAGTAAACATCATAATCAGTGAACAAATGAAATGAATTGTTTGTATGAGTAAGAAATGTATCATTTTATCAGATTTCTAAAGTAGATTTCTAACGTTCTGTCAGTTTTCGCTCACAGTTTTGAGTAACGCAATATACAGAAAGAAAGAAGAGCTTAATACCTTTCCAACAATGGCAATTTCACGTTAATCTAATGAAAAATGTGTCCTTTACAGCGGTTTAAAGAAAATATGTTTTTAAAAATAGCAAAAAATTAAATTTTTGGTGGTCAATAAGAGTTATAATGAAACATAATTTTACAAACTTTTTAATGTCAAAATGCTGGTATGAGTAAGAAATTTAACATTTTAGCAGATGTGGGTATGCGTTCTGTGCAAAATAAAAAGTTACAAGCAAAAAACATTCCTTTTTTACCTAAAAGGACCTCTAAGAGAATCAAAACTGCTCCGGCGGATTTTCTCCAATTTAAAAAAAAATATGCTGAAATCATTTTAATGAGTTCCTCTAATATTTGAGACCCCGAACGGCGGAATCTTAGTTTCGATCCGGTTTAACGGACAAGTTTTTCACAAGTGGACTAATGTTGACCTAATTTTGATTTTGACTAATTTTTAAGTGATACCGCTAGTTTTGTGACATCCGACTCAGTGATGCCATATGGCATCATCGTCCTTATTGGGTTAAGCTCCTGTACGTAGTTTTACTTCTATGGGGGGTCCCCTTAAAAATAAAAACGCAAAAAGTTTAAAAAAGTACCGAAAATAGGTTATATCTTTTCAAATCTACCACCAGAGGGTTAAAATGTATAGGATGGTTCTATTATTTTTCAAACCGCAACTTTTATTCAGAACGCACCCACTCTCTATCTGGCACCTTTCTGGGGTGCTTCTCATAAAAAATATACGAAAAGTTAAAAAAAAGTGCCAAAATGGTTTATAAAACAAAATCAAGGACCGCTAGAGGAGATATATAAGCTGGTTTTATGTATATTACGCACCACATTTCTTCCGAACACAACCACCCCCTATCTGCCACCCTTCTATGGTATGGGGGGACCCCTGGATTTCAAGGAGTATGAAAATACCTAGAAGAGAAGCAGATAGCAGGTGGGTCTCCGGAAAGAATGTAGGGTGCAAAAATAATAGTACCATGTAACACATTTGACCCCTGTAGTGAGCTACGCTTTTTTATGAACGATTTGCGACACCTTTTAAGTTCTTGTACTTTTTTTATGGGATCCCTTGAAGGGTGGCAGATAGAAGGTTGGTGTATTTTTAAGAAATGTTGTGGGTAAAATTAATATGATGGTAATGGGACCATCTCATAAATGTAAGCTCAATAGCGGTAAGTTTGGAAGAGATATGAACTATTTGCGATACTTTTTTTAATTTCTTGTATATTTTGAATTGGGGCTCCCAGAAGGGTGACAGATACGAGTGTTCGGAAAAAGTGCAAGAGGTAAAGAAAGGAAAGGACTTTCTCACACATTTGAGTCCTCAAGGTGTCAAAACGGAATAGATATGGTCTATTTTCGGCACCATTTTTGCCAATTTTTCGTGGTAAAACCTAGAAGGGTGGCATATAGGGGGTAGCATTTCAAAATAAATATTGAAGGTGAGAAAATAAAATAACCATCTCATACATTTGACTCATCTTGGAGCCAAATTCGATAAAAGTATAAGGAAATTTCGATATTGTTCTTTATTTTTGTAGGGTGATCCCCAGAAAAATGGCAGACATGGGTTGGGTGTGAACCGAAGAAATGTATGGAAAGGAAAAATAAAAGCATCTGGTGACACATTTCACCTATCTAGGGGTTAACGTAAAACTTATGCCAAATAATAAATTCTTGCTTAACCCTAACCCTAACTAAAGTCAAATATTTTTTAAGCCAAAATAGGTATAGACTTGAGGTTCCATGACATCTTATAAATAGTCGATCCAAAGTCGAATAGTTCTTACCCTCCTGATAAGGTACCCAGGTACCCTAAAATTTCTTCACACATTTTGCATGAATATTGTGATACAAAAGTAATTTTGGGTTTCTTTTAACTCTGTTGTCTTATTTTATTATTTATAAATAAAGGATTTAAAGCTGTTTTAATACAAACTTTGTAGTAAAATCTAGATACAGAAAAAGCTTCCTGTCTATGTGATGCAGTGGCGGATCCAAAGAGAAATTTTGGGGGGTGAAAAATTTCTGAAAATTTCTATTGCATTTTTTAAAATATTTTTTGTATTCTTTATTTGAAGTTAAGTAACATTTATTAATATTACATGAAAAGTTAATGATGGCATATTTTAATTACAATATTGTTTCTAATAATTCCAAAAAAATAATATTTTTTAGAATTATATATAAGCTTAATGCCAATTAAGTTCATGAAGCAACAGGTTAATTGGCATTAAGCTTATATATAATTCTAAAAAATATTATTTTTTTGGAATTATTAGAAACAATATTTATTAATATTTTTACATAAATTCACACATGTAATTATTTCAGAACTTAAAATGAAGGCTTTTTTATCATACTATAAATTTACGGTGTGTTTATTCCATTCATAGTGAAATTCTACAGTTTCCTATTTTTGAAAATATTTCGCCAACATACTTTGGATTCTAAGCTATGTCGTTGTTTTGTTTTAAATCACCTTCCGCAGTTCGATAATGGGAACAAATCGTTTTGAAAGTTTCTATTATACATCATTACACTGATGCATTTCTATTCCATTTATTACATATTTCTTTGAAAATCGTTTAAAAAATATTCTGGTTTATGCTCTACACACGCAAAATTTTGATGCGTTTATTTATGGCATTATATCTTTTGATCTCCTCTGAGATAGTTCAGTACAAGTCTTCTTTTTCCATATAAAATCGCTCCGGCATTCTTCTCATACTTAATTAGCTTAACTTATGCAATTTATAATAGAATCCTTGTTACAGAAATTATAGTTTTTCGTTCAGTTGGACGAAAAAGCAATACCTTTAAATGTTCGAAAAAGAAAGAATAAAGAGGAGAATGATTATTCAACGTAACGAAGGCAGCGCCATATCATGTCAGCAAGCTAGGAACACAACTAGAAATTATTAAAATGATTGCGCACCGCTAGATCAAACCTAGAACGTCTTTTGTTTATCTTAGAAATATATGTAAATTACTTTTTTAAGAAATTTGAGATCTTGGGGGGGAAATTTCTCTCTATTCACCCCCGTGGATCCGCGCCTGGTGTGATGTCTATAGAATCTGAAACTACTGGGCCGATCGAGCTGAAATTTTGGCAGTCTATTTGTTTCAAGAACGAGATGGTTTAAGAAATTTTGCCTCATCCACCTTTTACCGCACACAAATCAATCAAAATGCTATATATCAGACGGTTTGGGTCGTATTAGACTAAAATTTGGAAATTTAGTTCGTTTGGGTACTCTCTCAGTTTAACCGGATGGAACTGCAGCGTCAGAAAAGTTTTTGTTGATCATAAGCCTAAAAGCAGCCAGGACGTTGGTTTATCGGGGTGTTCGATTATGAGTGACCCTTTTATATGGGTTTAATGTTTTACGTCGTAAACCCAAAGCCAAGTGATGCCAAAAAGCCTCAACGAGAGTTTCGTCTTTTTTTTGACTTTTAGATGAATGCTAGAATAGACACAAAATGCACCCAACGCAGTCACGTCGATCATGTTGTAAAAATGGCTAATGGCCATCTATTTGTTTTAAGTTTGGTGCTACATTTAGACAACATCTGGTTCATTACGTCTACTAAGCCTTTGTATTTGTTGTATAAGACATTTATGTCCTCTTTTCCATTTACTGCTGGCACTCTTCGTTACTAGTTCATAATTGACAAAAAAAAAACGGTTTTCTTCTTTCTGGTTACGACATACAAAAGTTCCATTTTTGTTGAATGCATATCGGGGTTCACCTATATCGTCTGTGGGGTGTGGTGGTAGCTCTCTTGGATGTAAGCTTTATTTTGTCATAGGGTACCGACGAGTCTCATTCCTCTAAGGCTGCCCGGTGAGTAAACGCCGAAGCGAATAACTTTTTCACATAGTTTTCCTGCGCCAGCCTGCCTGCTTCGACGTTTACTCTGCGGGCAGCCTAACTCGTTGCTGATTGGTCAACATTACTTACGCGGAGATATTTAGATAACCATTTCGTCATGGTAAATTGTCCAAAGAACTCGATGATGGTACATTATTTCTGGTTATGGAGGAATGCATGGGGTCCGATGGCCGATTCGCGCTGCGCTCGAAGATTTGCCTACAGAAAATTTCGATAAAATATGCATTTGGGCGACTTCGAAAAATTTTATAAAACTAAACCAAAGTTAGTCAACTTTACGAGCCAAAATCTAAACACGAACTGACACGCGATGAAAGGACGAGCCTACACACAGTTAAACAATTCACAAACACACATACACGGGCGATCATTGTATTTACTTCACGCTAGAACTAAACAGTACCATGCACGGACATGTCTTATTTATTATTTTCAGTGTTTCCATACAAATAACACCCAGGTACACTCAAAAAATTTATTAGTAAAAGTGATGATATTAGTAACCAAAATATTCCCTATAGGAACAAACTAACTTGTTTTTAAAAACAACTAATTAAAAAACTAATTTAAAATAAACTAGTTTATGAACTACTTTGAATTATGTTAAAGCGGCATCCACTTCAATTTTGAATAGTTTTTATTGCATTATATATGAAGTAATTGAAAAACTACTTAAAAACAAGTCAAGTGGTTTAAAAACTACTTTGTATTGTATTAAGGCTGCGACTACTCCGATTTTGACATATTTTTATTGCAATTTTTATTAGATTACAATTTTATATACATTTAACCAAGCTATTTCATCAAACATAATTAACTTTAGGCTTCACTAATGTGAATTTATGCATTTTTTTTTCAAAACAATACAATTCTCTTTGATGTATAGAAATTAAAATTTTTATGCTTTTAAATTCATCTTCAGTAAGTGGAACTAGTTTTCAGTTGATTTATTTTAAATGAATAAAAAAAAATAATTTAAATTCAGATAATTTAACAAGTAGTTGAAAACATATGCAGACGAAATTCAATTGACTTATCACCAGTCACTAGTCGATTGAGTGGACATCACCATACAAAATATGTTAGTTCGTTCTATGGAAAAAAGTCAGAATTTCAACTAGTTGTGGTTGACAAAAAACTACTTTTTCAACTACTTTCTGCAAATATTCGTACAATATACAAAGTATTTTTATTGTGATATCTTTACGAATTCATTCGTAAAATTTTTTAAGTACCTGATGTAGTTTCTACGAGTATATATGTTTTATATACTAATGATATTCGTAAACAAAAATAAATCAATTCGTATTAGTGCATTGTACGAATGATTGTGCACATATAAATAATAATATTCGTAAATTTATCTTATAAATTACTTCGTAGTTTTTTTCATAACATTCGTAGTATTTACTAATGCTTTCGTACTATTTACGAATGAAAATTAATATAAGTAGAAACAATTCATTCGTAGGCTGACCGTACGAATTATTAGTAGAGTATAAAAAATTGAAAACCGAAATCGTTCAGCCTTGTTTGTCGAACATCTATAGAACATAAGGAACTGTATGATTGTAAAGTGACTATAGCCTACTGGTAGAGTGCGTGGCCCGTAAACTAAAGAGCCGAGGTTTAAACCCCAGTTCAGACAGAATTTTTTTTTTAGAACACGAATAAAATATTCGTAATAAATACATAAAAAAATGTACCAATATACGTCGATTCTACGAATCCTATTCGTGGCTGAAAACTACGAATAAGATTCGTAAAATGGACGCCGTTATTATGCAACATGAATGCAACACAGGCAAAAAACAGAATGTCAGATCATAGTAAAAAGTAAGAAAATAGCACTTAACATACCCAATCTTTAGCAAAAATATGACAATATTTGAATCACTCAGAGAGAGATCTGCCAGCCGTCAGAGAAAAATTAGAATAGAATCTATTCTGGCGTTTTCCTGACCCGCATTTCTGCGGTGGTTTCATTTTTGGCGGCTGCATGTATTTTCATGTATTTTGTTGCATGGCGAATCCGACAACCGACATCCGCTTTGGTTCTGTTCGGGCTGTAACTTGCAAGAAACTAGTCTAGTTGACAACCGTGTTTGAGGGAGTATAACTTAAACTTGCACGCTGCGTGCAATTATCGAATGGACACAAGACTAAATAGGACGAGTAGAGCAAGAATGTCCTGGAAGTGCAAGACACTTGTAGCAGATTTCTGATGCTATGGAAATGGTTGGTGATTTTTCTATGTTAAACACAAATTCACTAGTAAAAGGGTTTTGACTATATTTTTTATTATTGGAAATAAGTAGAAGATCCTAGTTTTGGAATATCGTGGGAAAATGCACTTTGATTAATGAGCTTTAACTATACTTTAAATTTGAGTGGAGCTCATCACAGCATTGCTTTACGTTATGTTACATACACTCTTAAAACTGATTGAAAAATCACTACCAATAAATGTTGTGAAATTTCACATTTATTGGCGATTTTGTAAAAAGATCACGATATGCAGCATTTTTTTAAATTCTCTCTAAGACTCAGCGTTTTTTTCAAAAATATATATTTTTTCTACTTTTCAGGCTATTTCAGCGTGTTTCCGCTCAGAGAGTCTTAAAATATCGTCGCTGCGCCTACAAAAATGGTTATGTCATTTTTGTCAATTTATTTTTTATTGCATATTTTATTAACACTATCGCCCTTATTTCTGCACTTGCCGTTTTTTTAGATCTCTTTTGGTTTAGAAGTGATCAAAACTGCTATGTGCTCGCAGTAGTAGAAATGCTCTAAAAAAATCAGTTCTTTGCTCTCTTGAAAAGTTGCTGAAAAACACATAACCATTTTTGTATGCACAGCAACGATATGTATATTGTCTCTACTTTTAACGCTATTTCAGCGTGTTTTCTCTCAGAGAGTCCTAAAATATGTGTATTCCAGGGTTAGATTTTTCAGCAGAATTGTACTTTTTCCGTACAATTTTATTAAAATAAGTACATAAGTACCACGAAGACATTTATAGTACAATTTCATTCTCTTAATTTTTATCATATTGACTTGATCTTTCGTTGGTTTTTTTTTAATTTCATAAAATTTTCAGTGTCTTAATTGTGGAAATTTATTAATATCACATTTTTCAGCAAATATCGAAGAATATTTTCGATTCAAAATTTAATCAATCCAAGGTGCAGAAATTGTCTGCTTGCTGACTCAATTTATTCTTTAATTAAAACCAAAGATTTGTTATAAGACACTTTGCCATGTTTTAAAAAATAAAATTTAAAATTGCTATGTATTTTAAAAAATAGTTCTGTTGAAGAAGAGGAAGACGCACATTTTCTTGATTAAATTTTAAAAACTGAATGTACAGAACTATACTTATTTTACTTATGTTGAATTGTTTGTCCATATTTGCTAATTTTTCGTGTTTTTATTTCAAATAAATAATTAAATATATCCGAAAGTTTCAATATTCATGGAACAAAAAAAAAAAAAGTACAATTTGATGCCAAAAAGTACAATTTTTATTTTGGTTTGGTACAATTTCCAAAAAGTTATTTCCCATCCCTGGTATATTCTCTTCTTTTCATGCTATTTCAGAGTGTTTTCGCTCAGAGAGTCCAAAAATATGTATTTACAAATTCTATATTCTATACTTTTTGTGTTATTTCAGCATGTTCTCGCTCAAAGGGTCCTAAAGACGCTCCATCAGCGATATTTTATGCTTTTGAAGTGGCTGTTACGCTTGACCTAAAAGTGCCAGTTTACACTAGCTTCACTCAACCGACTCACCGAATATCAAATCAAAGTGAGTCGCAAAATTTGTAAAATTTTTAATACTCTTGCCTCACTTTATTCACCTTCCAACTACCTCATCTCATCTCTTCTGTAGACGTCAGAGTGAGTCGGTTGAGTGAAGCTAGTGTAAGCCAGCGCAAACAAATATCTTTACTTCAACGTCATATGATTCCGAAGAGCTTATTCGAACAAGTGCCAAATTATTTAGAACTAAAACACTAGATTGATCGCAGGTTAATTACTCAAGCCTATTGGAATTGGAAAGAGTAGCGCCTGCTGCAGTGTGATTGACTCTGTACAGAGTTGTTTTTGTTGCTGTTGTTGTTGTTGTTATTATTGTTTTTGCCTTGTTGAAAACTTTCTTAAAATACTTAACGCATTTCTAGCGTTTTTTGATCAGCATAGACAAGATTTAAAGAGAAATTTTAGAAGAGAGTGCTAAAGAGATAGTTGTAGGTGAGAGGTTTCACGAATTTCTTGCTCTGGGGCTTAACGACAATAAATGTAGGCCATCAGCTGCTAGCAATTATTGTAGTTAATTCTCGTGAATTTTTTGTCAGATTGTATTCAAGACAGTTCTGCTTAGACCATTTCTCAGACATCTTTTGTTTTAATCTTAAATTGAGCTTTTAATTCGATAGCGAAGGAGTATTCATTTTTTTTCAATGAAAAATATCTTGGAAAAATGCTTCCTTAATACTTTATACGAAAGCTACAATTAGAAAATCAGTCAAAGTCTCGTCATCCATTTAGTTTTTAGAAAATCTTGAACTCAAGTTTATTTGCAAGAATCTTATCTCAAATATTAATATTATAAGTTTAATTAACCTTCACCAAATAATCCATAATGTCTGCAAATTACTAAAATTAAGTATTTGATTCAAAAAAAGAATGTAATTAACATACGAACCTAGAGTTACACAGTTAATGATTCAACAAACGGTTGTTAATATTTTGTTGTAGATAGAGTAAAGTGCTTATTTCTACTGAATAGTTACAAGAGACTAAAAAGACGTGGAAGTGTTTTTTCATTAAGTCTTAAAGTATTGTTATGCAAACAAAGATGGTTCCGCAAGTGTTTTTTTTTTACTTCTGATAAATCATAAATGCGTAATAATGATGATTGATGATGATTGTTCTGATAGATTGGTCATAATTGGTTATGATTCAATGACGGAAATTTTGCCAACAAATGGTAATAATTTTTATGAATAGTAGCGTGGAGTGTTTGTGGATCAAAGAACAAAGGTTTAAAAAACTGATTATTGGAAAAAAGTAGTAACGGGGAATGTGTTGCCCAAGTATTTATTTGAAAACAAAAGATTTAAAAACCAAGGATATTGTTTTTAAAACACAAGTTAGCTTAGAAGAGGTTGTACGAAATGAAAAATATGCAGGCTACATACCTTCTTTCGATAAAAGAGAAAATTAAATGCTTATCGTTTTGACCGACTTCCACTAAATGAGTTTTCGAAAACTATCGAAAATAGACCGGTTTTCTGCAAGCAGTAATTACAGTTGATTATTTACGCAACATTCAATGGCATCGCTGCATTAACACATTACAATTACAGTTAACTTGAGAAAAACAACACCATTCTATGTAGCGGTGACACCAAAACAAACATAAACATTAAACTTTATTGAGAATGAATAAGCAAAACAAAAGCGAAAAAAAACTAACCAACTCTTACCCAATTGAATCATTTTTTATTCCACTCAACTTACGCACTTACGAAATGGAAAAGTTAAGTTAATTTAAACAGAAAAAAAATACAAACCAACAAACAAACGAACGGATGCACTTTTGACACTCGCAGCGCAACAAAAGAAAAACAAAAACGAAAAACACAATTTCACCGCGAATCACTTAATAATTCCACGCTTGATTTTCTGTTGTGTTAAAATGTAAAAAGTTGTGTTAAACTGTAGAGTTGAGCGCGTACTGCGTTAAAAATTAACATCGAAAAGTTATTTAAATGCGCGTGTATCTTTGAGATTTAAATATTTGTGCATGGTATGTGCGGCTAGTCAGCATCTACTGGTTCAGTTACAGATACACTATCTTTTAGTGGCAAGCCAGACTAAAAACGTTTTTATCTTGTTTATTGGCTTATCGCATCACTCACAATCAGAGACCTACGACAAATATTGTTATTATTATTTTGTTTTTTTTTGTAACATAGACAGAAAAAAATTCACAAAATAAACAAATTCTGTGCGCCACAGCAGCAAACAGAACAGCTTGTAATAGCGTGCTAAACAAGAAAAATAAACATACAATAAAAACGAACGATTTTTGCTTTAGCTACTCGAACGCGATGTCATCCGTCAAAAGGTGCCCGGATGAATGAACCGCTGTGTGCACACTGCAGCCATCTGTTGTCTGTGGCTGCTGCTCACGACTTGAAAGTTTGCTGCTATTACAACAACAAAAGTAGCAGCAGCACCAGTTCGTGTCTGTGACCAATGTAAACCATACGCAATGGAATAACGCAGAGCTGAGCAGATATCTGGTTTGTGTGAGCCACAGAAACTATGAGCATCGTTAAGCTCATAACAGCGCCAGCTACAGCAACAGCAGCAACATGGAAAAAATTGCTGCAACATCGTTGGCAGCAGCAGCAGCAGCAGCAGCTGCTATTGCTGCTTACATTCTGTAGAGTGCAAAAGCAACAGTTTATTTGCTGCAGTGAGCTTTTATCTCTGGCTGTTTGTTTAGAAATGAGAAATATTAAAGCTTTTTTGTGGCTCAAGCAAAAACATCTGTTAAAGTTTGTGGAAATACTTTGCGTAAGGCGTTGCCACATTGGACATTCAGTAACAATTTTCTCTTAACATCATTGTTAATTCATTTTATCTACATACATATTTTAACTCGCAAACCAAAAAAAAAAAAAAAAATATAGGAGTGAAGACCAAAATGTAAAGTATTATAAAGCAGTTAATTTTTAACGAGCCTAAAAAAGTTTTCACTTAAAAAATCCAAGCCAAACTAGTTCATAAGAGCATCGGAGACCAATGAAAACCATTTAATTTTTATTTATATTGTTTGGCGTGAAAATTAGGCGTGAAAGCATCGTTTATATAGTGACCGCCACTTGAAACCATACCAAGTTTACATACCAAGTTTACATACATTCCAAGTGTAATTAACAAATTATGTGCAACTCAAGTATTATATTATTTCTGAAAAGAGAACGTAGATATAGTGTGACCACACCCATTTTTAGTACAATTGCCGAAAGTAGTCACACGATCTAAACTACCTAAATCTAATCTTATGCGACCATCTGAAATATGGCATTTTTCTTCATTTGTGGGCGGTGAAAGGGTTTGTGGTAACATTATGAAATCTATTTATAGAGGGGAAAAAACTTAAACTGGTCACAAATGTTGTAAGTCTTGGTTTTTACATTAATTTAACAATGACATGCACCGATCATGTGAATAGCATAGTACGTAAAATATATAGCATTCTGAGAAACCTAAAGAGATTTTACACCCAAAGAAACCAGAAGAAAGCTCGTAATACAACTAATTTTACCTGTAATTACCTATTCGGAACCTGTGTATTGCAAATTAGATTCAAGCTCTGAACATAAGCTAAAAGTAGCATTCAACCACACAACTAGGTATGTTTATTGAATTCGAAAATTTGATCATCTTTCGTAGTTTAAGAATGCTATTCTCGGCTGCAACATTATAAGTTATATTAACGCCAGAAACTGTATTTTTCTTTATAAGCTAATTCATCGAAAACTCCGCTGTACCTTTTTGATAAACTACAGTTTTGCCATCCGGCTAGAAGTAATATGCTTATAGTACCGAATTTTAAATTTCTAAACTCTACAAGACTCTTCTTCATTAACGCCATTAGATTATGGAATACCTTACCTGATCACTTAAAATCAATAAATGGAATTGGGAACTTTAGGCAAGCTATTTTCAATTTTTTTACCTAATTTCTTCATATATTTAAACACTCTCTCTTTTTAAACTTCAGCTCTTTCCTCTTTGTTCTTTTTTCTATTTTATTTTTATTTCATATATTTGACTTTAAAATGTCTTCTATACTTCCTATTAATTTTACTTATTATAATGTTAGCTGCATTATACAGTAATATTTATTCTTCATTTAAAAACTTGTATCAAACTTTATGTCAAATTTAAATTTAAAAATAATATCATTTGTAATACTTTCCCCTAAAGATTATTGCGTTGTATAGTAAAAGAACTTGTCCTTATTGTACTCATATGTTAAATAAAATAATAATAATAATAATAATTATTTTTCCGAAACCATCTCGAACTGGAGAAAAATCTGCTTAGGCCCAGAAGTTGATTTAAATTATTTCTGAAAAAGTGGGCGTGGATATAGATTGACCACCCATTCTTATTCGATAGTTACCACACGAACTTAATTTACAAATTGAAGTCTAATACGACCGACTAACAACCGTCGGAATATAGCATTTTTATTGATTTGTGGGCTGTGGAAGGAGGTGTGGAACATTTTTACTGTGTCTTTACTCCCAAAACTTAATAGTGCATTAGGTCAGTCGGCCTTTGACAGCTAGAATAGAAATAACGAGTTTGTATGAAGTAACACTTAATTCGATCTCAGACATTGCTTCGACCTAATCGCGTAAAAATGTAAAGAAGGGGTAAAGTACGATCAAAGTTGTGAGTAGAGTACTTTTGTACTAGCTCGTGCGTTTGACATTCCATACCAATGCGGGGTTGCATTTTCATTGAAAAATGTTAATTTGTGGGTATTTCTTGTATTTCGATGGTAACAAAGATTTTCATGGGATAGTCGTGGGATTTTATAGTTGGTGTGACTTTTTTAAAATTGAAAGCAGTTAAAGTAGTATAATAACGAATGGATGATTTTAATTTATATAAATAAAACAAAGTCGTAAAATGTGTTTGAAATTCCATAACTCAAGAATGAAGCGTCCGAGTTGCTTCGGGATTTGTTATCGTTGTCTTTGCAATTATAAAATCCTTGTCTTGCACAAGGTTTCTAAAAGACAACATTTTTGCCACAACCCCTTTTACTGCCCACAAATCAATAAAACTATATATTTCAAACAGTTTTGGTCGTATTGGACTAAAACTTGGTAATTAATTTTTATATTATTGTCGGGAACTGTACTAAAAATAGGTTTCCACGCCCCCCTTTTACCGCCTACTCAATTCAATGAAAATGCTATATTTCAGACTGTTTTGGTTGTTTTAGATTAGGTTAGGTTAGGTTAAAGTGGCTGCCTCAAATTGAGACGCACTTAGGCCAATAAGGCCCATTGTGGTACCACAGGGGTTGATCTCCCTTCTCTATTCAAACCAGCTTGAGCTGTTCACAAAGCTTAGGATTCGGTATATCGATATTTCCGAGAGTTCTTCGAGGTCTCTGAAAAACCAGTTGTTTAGGTGAAGAAAACGTTTTTGAGCCAGCGCTGGGCAGGTGCAGAGAAGGTGTTCTGTAGATTCCACCTCCTCCTCATCTCTACAGCTTCTGCAGAAGTCGTTGTGGGGTATGTTTAATCTTTGAGCGTGCCTGCCAATAAGGCAGTGTCCTGTCAGGATCCCTATCATGCTGCCAATGTGATCTCTACTAAGAGATATGAGTTCTTTTGAACGCTTCAGATTGAGTTTGGGCCAGATTTGCCGTGTTATATTACAAGTGTTACCTGCTGACCATCTTTTGTTGGTGTTAATACAGGATAACTCATGTGTAAGGAGTTTACATGTGGTGAGAGGAATACCAAGGTTTGTCTTGTCTGAAGATAGTTGTTTGGTAGTACCTGTGCGAGCGAGTTCATCTGCTCTGCAGTTACCTAGAAAATCCCTATGTCCAGGAATCCAGCATAGGATAATTTTGAGCTGCTCTGCCATCTCGTTTAGAGATCTGCGGCAGTTGAAAACTGTTTCAGATGTTATTTCAACAGTTCCTAAGGCTTTCAGAGCGGCTTGACTGTCAGAAAGTATGCATATATCCATGGAAGCTATATCATTTTTCTGAAGCCAAGTTAACGCTTCATGTATAGCAGCGATTTCAGCTTGAAATACACTGCAATGGTCAGGGAGCCTGAAGGCTATATTGATGCTTAATGTTTCTGAGTAGACTCCTCCACCTACTTTGCCATCTAGTTTTGATCCATCCGTAAAGATCTCAATGACATTGTGAGGTGAACGGTTTTCTTGTTCCCACTCTTCTCGAGAGGGAATGGATACATCGAACTTCCTCTCAAAGAGTAGTTTTTGTGTGATGTAGTCAATGGACCTAGGTAAAGGAGGGAGAAATTTTCCGATACAAGAATGTCCTAGTGTACCTTCTTTCCACTGGGAGGTGGCTACTAGGCGGATGGCTGTATTAGCGGCCATCTGTTTAGCTAGGATATCAAGTGGTGTAAGATGGAGCATTGTGTCTAATGCGTCTGTCGGAGTGGTTCTTAGGGCTCCGCTAATGCACAGTTCAGCTGATCTTTGAACTTTACGGAGAAGGTTATGGTGAGTCTGTTTTTCGAGTGCATGCCACCAGACAATAGCACCATATAGCAATATTGGCCTTACAACTGCTGTATAAAGCCAGTGAGTAACACTTGGCTGTAAACCCCATTTGCTACCCACCGCCTTTTTGCAAGAGTATAGGGCAATGTTCGCTTTTTTGGCTCTTTCGATTAGATTGGGCTTCCAGTTTAGTTTCCTATCTAGTATAAGGCCCAGGTATTTTGCTTGATCTGAGAAGATAAGACTTGTATTTCCCAGTTTTGGAGGGCTAATTTGAGGTACATTGTGTTTTCTTGTGAAAACTACTAACTCAGTCTTATTAGGATTAACGCTGAGCCCACAGCTGATAGTCCAGTTGACAAGAGTATTTAGGCAGTTTTGCATAATGTCTCGGAGAGTAGATATATATTTTCCAGAGGTAACAATAGCAACGTCATCGGCATAAGCTATCATTGTTTTAGATTAAAATTTGGTTAAATAGTTCGTATGGTTACTTTAAGCAACTGTACTAAAAATGGGCGTGCTCTCATTATGTTAACGCCCATTTTTCAGGGGATAAGCATGAAGTGAAACAAAGTTCGATAGGTATAAACTAAATTAAGCTCAAATTATGACACTTGATTTGTTTTGAATCCTAGATGGTTTAAGGGAAAAATATTTTGCCACACCCTCTTTTACCGCCTAAAAATAAACAAAAATGCTATATTTTCATTGCATTAGACTTAAATTTGGTAATTTAGTTTATATGGTTACGTTCAGCAACTATACTAAAAATGGTGAAAATATAAAATATTACTCTCCGATTAGCATGAAAAGTAAGGCGGTGGAAGGACAACGTCTGCAGCGGAATATCTTTATACATAAAATTCTTCTGTACATGGCTTTGTCACTGAACTCCTCCTAAACAGCTGGACCCATTTTGAAGGAATTTGGTGTGTGTGTGCGGCTGGGTGAAGGATATTCGAATCTAAAAGAACACTCGAGATACCACAGAACTATTAATTGTTATCTTATTGTCTAAATTTTGGTGATAACGATTAGAGTGTTAACGTTTTTCTTAAATTTTTCGAATTAATAATTTGCATATTTTTCTCATATGCATTATCCTGTTTTGGAGAAATGTATAATTGCATGCGATTTTTTAACTTTTTCAAACAAAAAAATATATGGTCTTATATCTCGGGCATCAGAAGTGGTACCGAAGATAATTATCTCAATAAAGGTTCTGCAAATAGTTCAAAACGAAACCCCGTCTAAAAATATCTATTTTAAAACAGCAGAAAAAGACCACGATTTTTTTGCCTATTTTGATCTTTAAAAAAGCCTGAAACGTAACAATTTTGTTCATATCTCCTTTTTGGTTAGTTCTTAGTTAGTTAGTTGTTAGTTCTTAACAACAATTGCTAAGCTAATTGAGACCCATCGAATGGCAAACTCAGAAACTCGAAATTTTAGTATAACATTTTTGTGAATGCTGAGTTGACGTACTTCAACGAAATAATAGAATTCATACTAGGAAGGAAAATTTTTTAAAAATTCGAAATTGGAAAAAAATTCGCGGTCTTAACCTGGTGTCGTAAATTGATACTCTAGGACTGGGTATTGCTCAGAAATATTTGAAGAATCTAAATTAAGGATATTGTCTTCGGTACCACTTTTGGTGCCTGAGATATAAGAGCTTATATTCATTTGTTTGAAAAAGTTCAAAAATTGCATTCAAGTATACATTTCACAAAAACAAGAAAATGTATATGCAAAAAAATATGCAAATTATTAATTCGCCATATTTAAGGAAAACGCATACACTATAATTAAAATCGCCAAAATTAAGACAGTAAGAAAGCAATCCAAAATACTGTGCTACCTCGAGTTTACCTTTAGATTCGAATATCCTTTACACAGGACCTTGTAGGTAAAAATCAAAAGTGGCATCATGTTTGCCAAAACATTATTAGTTAAAGTCTATATTTACTTTTGCTTTAAGGCATATGTAGTTTTTCCTACAAAAATTAAAGCATTTTGAGATTGTGATTTTTTACTGTTTTTCTTAAAAAGCAACTTTGTCCTTGCGGGAGAGGAAGGCATCATTCTTTTTTTCTAAATTTTTTTTTTTTGAGATTTTGACCACCCAATGCAACTGTTGAGACCTCTTAAAATACGATCTAAATTTTTCGATACGCCCTACTGTAACAGTTTTCAAAGGGGTATTTGAGAGTATATCTCAGAAATGAGTTGAAAAATTGTCATGATTCTTTCACTGCACCATTACTTTTTATGCAAAAAAAAAAAAAAAAAAAATTACAAAAATACAAAATGAATAAACCTAAGCAAAAAAAAAAATAATCTTAAATTTTTATGATAGTTTTGATTTTTTGATCATATAGAACGTTGTTAAATTTTTACGATAGAAACTTTAAATAAACCCTACATTTATGCTTACCATATGAAAGAACATTAAAAAAGGCATTTTCGATTTTGAATATTTTTTCAACAACAAATATTATTTACCAAAGTTTTTTGCGAAATAAAGAAATACATTCAGGTTTTTTTTTTGAAAATTATAAAAATTAGAATGGAAACGATAGTGAAAAAGATTGAAACACGATTGTACGGACAATTAATCAAAATTTAAAAAAAAAATGAATTCAATCCTTTGTAACATGACCAAGTTATTCACTTTTAAAGCCAGCACTTTAATTTTTGATTGATTTTTTTCTATTTCACCGAAAAATAAATTTTATTTCCTAGGCAACTTAGCTAAAAATGGGCGTGGTCGAACTATAACTATGCCCTTTTCAGAAAGCATTATAATTACCAAGTTTTGCTTGTTTTATAATGAAACAGTAGTGGTACTAAACACTATACATAAAAATGCTGTCACGCCTACTTTTACCGTCCTTCTATGTATACACAATCGTTCATACTGTGTCTCTTAACATCTCAGGAATGGAAAAATCTTGGGCATACAATATATGTTATTAAGGTTAATATATAGGTTAATAAAAAATAGCCACACCCCCTTTTACCACCCACAATTAAATAAAAATGCTTTATTTCAGACGGTTTTGACGCTCTATTTTAGACAGTCACGAATTCAAAAAGAAACGTGTGTCATGTGTGGCTCGAATGGCGCGTTGTTTGGACACTTCCACACTTTTCAGAAATTCTCAGAATAAAAATGATCACAAAGAAATTAGTTGAATTGGGGCAGCACAACGGCTGTAGGGCCCGCTAGTATTAGTATATTATATAATTTAATATAAACACAAAATAATATTGTAAATAAAAGATTGATTTTTATTTTGCAAAAGAATAGAACGTTTCTTTGCTGCTATCGAAATCATACCACGATGAGTAAGCTCAATCACTGCATCTCTGGAATAAGTACAAACCTTGCTTAGTAATAAATAAAATTTCTATTAGCGTGTATTGCCTCAAAAGTAAAAAATGCAAAATGGAAAAGCGACTTTGTATTTTTTTGTTTCGATGTAAAAATTAAGACTTTACAATGATATATTTTTTTCACGGAAAACGATACAGTGAAGAAAAGTTTCTTCACGAGTGTGAAATTAACAGAAAATTTTAAATTCATTCATATGGCATCACTGTATCATGACCCTATTCTTTTGCTCCGTCACTAAACCAACCTTCTCTCTTTTACTTGTTGCTCGAAATGAGCTTTACGGCGAATTGAAGCAATGCAGTTTATTGACTGCAAAATGATTTTAGAATTATTGTTCAATCCCATACGAATACATTCCAAACATTCTCATGCTACACATATATTTAACCGCACACTAAATAAACATACAATTAAATTAAACTCTTCAAGGAAATCGAGTTCGATCAATAACTTTGCGTATGAATAATGCTGCACAGGCATTATTTGCCAAAAACCGTAGACCGGATGCAATCAAATTCGCCGTTAGCGGAAGCTGCTATTTTATGTGCGAGTCCTATGGTATGCGCTTGGCAAACTGCTGAATGTTTTTTTTAGTAGCCTTAACTGCTTTTTCAAGTTGGTTAAATTATTTATTTAGGTAGATTGGCTTTGAATGTTGCTTGATTGTGTGTTTTTTTAAACTGATATAATAGTCGAGTTTTTCTATGTGTTTTGGGCTTGAAATGCAAATAATGAATTGGTCAAATAAAGATAAAGCAACTGTTCACTTCAAAGGCTTTATCAAATTTTAAAGAGTTAATCGAATATGTGAAATGAGGCAATTTATTTCTTTTATGAAACGTATATATATATTACACCAAATAAATAAAATCAAACTAAAGTCACGTTAACAATCAAAGTTTAAACTAAGCTCCTGGAAACAAAATAATGTATTTTGTATAATTTATATTTACATTAGGAATTAGCTTTCAGGATTTCAAAGTCAATTATAATTATAGTTATAACATTAAGACGTATTTTTGAGAATTCTAATCAATTGACAATTTGTTCACTTACGAGTGGAATAATAAAAGTATTCGTAAAATTAGTTATTCCTTCCCTTGGAAAATTTTACCAAGTTAGTATATATTTATACACGGAGATCAAAAAATTAAGCATTCTATGCTTGAATCAAGTAAATAGGCTATCAGCTTACACGCAAGCGTAAATTTCTCAATTTATGCATAAATTTGCTAAAAATTAGCAAGTTTAACCCTCCGATGCCTGAGAAGGTCCCCTGGGACCTATGCAGTTTTCAACGATACAGCATTCAATATGATGATATGATTTCCTTAAATCAAATGTATAGAAGCTAATGAAATTTTTTACATCTTTGTATCGCAACTAAATTCATTAGCTTGAATTAATGGCCGGGTTTTGATCCGATTTTGCTAATTTTCGAACTCGACCTTTATTTATTTTTTGATACAAACTTAAGTATCAAGTTTCATTACGATAGCTTCAAAATTATGGCTGTTATCGTTATCACAGACAGGCATTCAGACAGACAATCAGACAGACGGACAAACGGACAGACGGACAGACGGACATGACTAAATCGACTCGGGTGATGATGCTGGTCAAGAATATATATTATTTTCTATACCTTCTTGTGGGCGTTACAAAAACAGTGACAAAAAATTCGTATAAAAGGTGGGCGAATTCGATCAAACTTATATATAAGTTAAGGTAACAAATATTTAAACTAAGAAAATATGCTGACACTATGTCTACGAGTGCACGCGCATTCGATGCATTCCTCACACCGTGAGAATGCCAACGTTATCTACTCCAATAACCACTACAATAAAACACAACAACAACAGAGTCCACGCGTATCCGCTAAATTCGTCAAACCGTGAGAACGCCAACGTCAGCTACTTCAACAAACACTACAATCAACAGCAACAACAACAGCAACAGCGGCAGCGCAGGTTTAGGTGTAATAATAAAGCTATAGAAAATGTTAAGTTAGTTTTAAGTACGATATCAAATAATAAAGTCGCTCATAGCGAAGAAAAAATATTTTTTTATTAATTTAAACTCGCAATAAATTAACTGGCGCCCGAGCAGGAACCGGTAAGCCACAAGTGAAAAATAAAGTAATTGCCTTCGAAAAATAAATCCGGAAAAATCGAACTCATCAAAAAGCCGCGAGTCGCCTCGATGTAGTTATCGGAAAAATCCGCGTTAAAAAGAAGCCGAAAAAAATATTAATCCTTGTGTGTTTAACCGGTCCAAAAAAATCCAAGGAACGAGGCCCCCAAGTAGTCAAACTGACAAAAGGGAGATAACGTAAAGTATCAGCCGCCTTGGTAGAACATTAAAAAAAAAAAAATCAAAAATCAAACATATCAACAATCAGCCGCAACAAAAATATTTCATAACATAAACAAAGAGTAAGAGGAACACCAACAGTATGGCGTATTTTATAATAACTCTGTAAGTTAATTTAAGTCTTAAAAGACGAAAATTTTTATATAAAATCAAATTATAAAAAATTTCTTAAATTAAAATTAATTAAGTGAAAATTAAATTGAAAGGAAATTTTAAAACTAAAAAGAAATCTTAAATAAATTTAGAACGAATTAAATTTGAATTAAAGAGCTATTTAAAATTAAAGAGTTATCAAGCAAAAATTGAATTTATAAGAAATCCTTAAGGAATTTAGAAAAAGTAAAATTTAAGAGCTATTTAAATAAAAGAGTTATTAAGTGAAAACTAAATTTTTAAAAAATCTTTAAGAACTTTAAAAAAAAAAATAATTAATTTTAAACAAAAGAAATTGTTCTAAATTTTAAAAGAAACTAAAGCGTTAATTTCCGAAAACGTTTATTAAAAAATTATCTTATAAATATTTGTAAATTAATTAAGACGAAAATATCTGAACTCAAGAAAACATTTATTCAAAAATTATCCAATTTTTGTGATTAAATAAAAGTGAATTTATTTGAATCTAACGGAACACTGATCCGAAAATTATCCAAGGAATTAAAGCAAAGATTATAAATTTAGTCTAGGTGAAACATTAAGTGCAAATATATTTTCCTATCCATTAACAAAACATGTCGACTCCAGAAGAACAGTTAAGCGAGAAACTAGCTAAGCTTAGGTTCAATAACAATCCTACTCCTAATGATCCCAATCAACACCCATCTAGTGCACCCCCTGATCCCCAACCTATCATTCTAAACGAGAATTTAACGAGACAGATTACGCAATTAATTACATCAACTATCCAAAATCTTAGTAACCCATTTTTGGAACACGATGACACCGACTATACGGTACCATTTAATCCAATTAACTTGAACGAACTTGATAGAATACCGGACATAGTAAAGTGTCTACGCGAATTTTCTGGACAACCAGGAGAATTCAACTCCTGGCGCAAAACCGTTGATAGAATCTTTACCGCTTACGAGAATGTAAAAGGAACACCGAGGTACTATGCTATCTTGCACACTGTTAGGCATAAGATCATAGGCGAGGCGGACACAGCCTTAGAATCGTACAGAACACCGCTAGACTGGCCTTAAATCAAAAAGTGCTTAATGATGCACTATTCAGATAAACGTGACATAGGCACGCTCGAACACGAAATGGTTACACTAAGACAAAACAACAAGACAATAACTGAATTTTACCAGCTAGTATACCAATACCTTTCTTTAATATTAGACAAGATCGCATGCTTAGAGCTAAGCGAAGAATCGCTTCACACTATGACTAATGCATATCAGGACAAGGCATTAGATACGTTCATTAGGGGACTCAACGGCGAGCTCCCTAAGCTCTTAAGTGTTCGTGAACCAACAACACTGCCGCAAGCTCTGCAACTGTGCCAAAAACTAGACAACATGGCATACAGAATAAACTCCATGCAGAGGGCGAATACCACTAATAAACCCAACTATCCGCTACCACTATTTAGACCAAATCATCAAAACCATCACCCCATGCCAGCGTTTAGAAATAGATTTTTCCCAGAACTAACGCACATGCCCCAATTCAGATATAATAATAATCCATATGGATTCCAAAACAATAATAACAATTTTTCACGTAATAACTCGTTTGGGTTTCAACCAAAGCCACCATTTGATCATTCCGGATTCAATAACTGACCATACTTCCCACCGAAACCACTCGTACCTATGGAAATTGATCATTCAATAAACTCTAGACAGGTTAACTACCAAAATCGACCCCAGAATAATTTTAATAGACCTCAGAATAATTTTAACAGGACTCAGAACTCCTTTAATCAACATCAAACCCCAATACAAAAACGACCACTTCCTCATTATTCCCAACAAAGCCACCAACCCAACAAAATTCAACGAACATTCTTTACACACACTGAAGGAGCGGAAGATCCTTACTACGATCCCGAAGGATTTTATTCCGAAGAATGTTATGAAGAAAATTTTGAACCAAACCATCAACCAGAAGTAGATCAAGAAGACACGAAACAAACCGACGACGTTCATTTTTTAGACTAAAGGACTCTTCGCTACCGTATTACGAGTTCATAGCGAAGAACGGACGCAGATACAAATTTCTACTTGACACGGGTTCGAATAAAAATTATATTCAACCAAATCTTATTAGAACACCCCAAAAAAATATAAAGCCATTTTTTGCAAATTCTATAGCAGGAAAGGTCAAAATTTCATATCATGCCTACGTTGATATATTCCATGAACAAATGGAAAAAATAAAATTCTTTTTACTACCAGGACTCGAAACTTTTAACGGTATCATTGGTAATGATACCCTTAAGGAGCTCAACGGAGTTATCCATACAGATAAAAATTACTTTATCCTAAAAAACAAACTAGAGTTATCCTTTAAAGCAATTTAAAACTGACTCAGTCAACAACCTCGAAATTAGAACTTCTCACCTTTCACTGCAACAAGAACAAGTATTGTAAACTCTGCTTAAATCCTTTCCAACGCTTTTCTCTGACCCCGACAAAAAACTCACTTACACCACATCTGTTCAAGGCGAAAAACGCACTACCACAGAAACACCGGTATACTCTAGATCTTATCCCTATCCCATGGCACTCAAGGACGAAGTGGAAAAACAAGTCCAAGAGATGCTCGAACAAAACATTATAAGACCATCAAAGTCTCCGTATAACTCTCCAGTATGGATTGTTACAAAAAAAGACGATGCCTCCGGCGAGAAAAAGTACCGGATGGTAATCGACTATAGGAAATTAAATTTAGTAACCGTCGCAGACAAGTATCCAATCCCCGAAGTAAACGAAGTTTTATACAATCTTGGTAAAAATGCATATTACACTGTAATCGATCTTAAGAGTGGCTTCCACCAAATATCTCTTAAGGAATCTGATAGAGAAAAGACAGCGTTCTCTATCAACAACGGAAAATTCGAGTTCAACAGACTCCCATTCGGCCTGAAAAATTCCCCCTCGATTTTCCAACGCGCTCTTGACGACGTTTTAAGAGAACATATCAGCGTTAGATGCTACGTCTACATAGACGATATCATCATATTCGGGAAAAATGAAGATGAACATTTCAGGAATCTTCAAGCGGTCTTCGAAACTTTAGAAAATGCAAACTTTAAAGTCCAACTTGACAAATGCGACTTTCTGAAAAAGGAAGTCTAATTTTTAGGTTTCATACTTTCACAGAATGGTCTCAAGACCAACCCCAAAAAGGTACAGGCTATAGTAGAACTCCCACAACCAAAAACACTTAAAGACTTAAGGTCATTCTTAGGGATGACTGGCTATTACCGCAGATTCATTAAAGGATATGCCGATCTAGTAAAACCACTCACATCCATCTTACGAGGAGAAAATGGACGCTTGTCCAAAAATATATCGAAAACAAAACCCATCAATATGAACAGTCAAGCAATAGACGCATGGAATAAAGCCAAAAGTTGTTTAATCTCAAAAGAGGTAATGCTTTCGTATCCTGATTTTCAGAAAGGTTTCGAACTAACAACAGACGCCTCTAATTAAGCTTTGGGAGCACTGCTCTCACAAGATTCAAAACCGATTACATTTTTATCCAGGACATTGAGTAAGACAGAGGAATCGTATGCTACAAACGAGAAGGAGATGCTCGCCATAATATGGGCGCTGACCACTCTCCGCAGTTTCCTTTACGGATCTAGAAAAGTCAAAATTTACACCGACCACCAGCCGTTGACATACGCGCTCAGTACGAAAAATGCCAACTCCAAAATGAAACGCTGGAAGGCTATATTGGAGGAATATAATTATGAGTTACAATACAAACCAGGTACAACAAACGTTGTAGCAGACTCGTTATCTCGTCCTCCACCCACACAGGTTTTTACCCTTACGGCTACCGAACACAGCGATGAAAGTTCATCTCATAACCTAATTCCCTCAGTCTATACACCCATCAATGCTTTTAAAAATCAAATATTTCTAAAAATAGAGGAAATACCAACGTACCAGTTTAAGATAATTTTCCCCGGATATCACCGGCATATAATTACAAAACCTCAATACAATCAAGAAAATTTAACAGATCTCTGCAAAAGATACCTCAACCCTTCGGTCATAAACTGTATTCAAACATCAGAAAGAGTTATGGGATTATTACAGGAAGTTTATGCACAACATTTTAACAATTACAAAATAAGATTTACGCAAATTGTCGTAGAGGACATAATTAACGAACAACGACAGGAAGACATTATTATCGACGCACATAACAGAGCACATAGAAACGCAAAAGAAAATAAACTGCAAATCTTACAAAAATACTATTTTCCAAGTATGAACAGCAAAATTCAGAGAATAACAAAAAAATGCGTAACGTGTAAACAGAATAAATACGAAAGACACCCCAATCAAACAAAATTAAACGAAACACCCATGCCTAATCACCCCGGTCACACGGTACATATAGATATTTACTCGACGGACAAGAAATTAGTTTTGACTAGCCTAGACAAGTTTACAAAATACGCACAAACAAAAATAATTTTCGGAAAATCAATAGAAGAAATAAGGAGACCCCTTAGAGACTTATTATTTTTTTACGGCGTACCGAAATCATTAATAATAGATAACGAAAAATCCCTAAATTCAGCAACGATAATGTTCATGATGAAAGACGAGCTAGGAATCAATGTTTATGTAACTCCCCCATATAAAAGCGAAATCAATGGACAGGTCGAACGGTTTCATTCAACCTTGTCCGAAATTATGAGATGTCTCAAAAGTGACGGAACAAATAGAAACTTTGAAGAACTACTCGAAAGATCAACAAACGAGTACAACCACAGCATTCACTCCACAACAGGCAGGAAACCGGTAGATCTATTCTTTGGCAGAACCGTGGATTTTAGCCCACATGACTATGAAAAAACACGAGAAGACAATATAAAAAAACTTACCGAAAAACAACAAACTGACCTACGACACCATAACAAAAATAGACACACAATAAAAGAATACTTGCCAGGACAAGTAATATATGTAAAACAAAACAAGAGAATAGGAACGAAATTATCAGCAAAATTTAAAGAAGAAATAGTGAAAGAAAATAGGCATACCACAGTAGAAACAGAATCAGGGAAAATAGTACATAAGAGTAACATACGGAACTAAGACAGCTAATAAAATAACTTTTTTTACAGAGTACCACTGTCCATGTCCAGTGCAGAGGTACAAATACTGGACTTTTCGAATTCTCAACTTATTGAACTAAATATTGGACAAGCAAAAGTACAAAACGGCAACTTCAAATTAATTCATATAATTGACCTGGAACCGTACCGAAATTTTTTGGAAAGAACAGAACTCACAGTTAAACAAAATATAAGCACACAAAACACACTATTTCCTTTCATATCGCTCCAACTCTCCCAGATACGCTCCCTCCTCAATAGATTGCAACCTAAATCAAAACCAAAACGTTCACTCAACTTTATTGGAAGCGCATGGAAATGGATCGCAGGTAATCCAGACCATGACGACTTCAAAATAGTACAAAACAAAATGAATAATCTCTTAAAAAATAGTAATAAATAAATTGTTATTAATAAAGTTTCAATTGAAAGAATAAATGAAATTTCTAATGTAACGAATGAAATATTAAAAGAATTTAAATCTAATCCAATCATAAAAAATGAATACGCAACCGATATTAAATATAAAATAGATATTATAAAAGAAGAAATTCTTAATATTGACTATGCAATACAATGGGCCAAGTCAGGTATTATAAATACCTACATTTTGTCAAACGCAGAAATAAATGCTGCAAAATCAATTTTTGATACAGAAGAAATGCCCTATATTAATATAATCGAAGCATTAGAATTTAGTGAAGTAAAAATAGCATCTAATAATACTGCTCTAATTTATATTATAAGTTTACCCATTACTAAAAAAGAATCATGCGAGAAAATACTTCTAAAATTTGTTAAAAAAGGAAAAAAAAAACGAATGAAATACCGTTTGAAAAAATTTTAAAATGTAATAAAGAAATATTCGGAATTAAAACTAATTGTAAAACTTTCAGCGAATTGTCCATTTTCAATAGCAAAAATATCGTAGATATAAGCAAAACTAATTGTATACCAAAATTACTTAAGAGTTTACCACCTAACTGCACTGTAACAAACAATCAGCACCTTCCGACCGTCGAAGAGATAACGGATGGCACAATTCTGCTAAACCAATACAATGGCTCGTTGAAAATAGACGACAACTTACTGAATTTAACCGGATCTTTTATCCTGCAATATAAAAATACTACAATAGAAATTAACAACACAATCTACACCTCCAACGAAGTAATACAAGTCAAACCACTTCCTGCAATAGTTCAACCATCTGCACAAAATACGGAACTCACCGAAATACTATCACTCCAAATGCTAAAAGAACTCCACATCAATAACACAGAATACATCAAATCGTTTGAATCAATCAATGGCATCCATTTATGGACCAACGGAAGCTTCGCAATCATAATAGTTACACTAATAATTACAATAATACTAAGATTTCTGCTGGCAAAAAAATCACAGGCAATAAAAGTCATTACAAAAATAGAGAAAGAAGCTACTAACACCATCAAAGAACCTCCACAAGGAAAAGATACCTCTATTAACTTAGCAGAAAATCCAATAACACCAGAAGGTCCTAGGCCAAAAACTCCGAAATTTTCACATTCTACAATAGAAGGACTAAATCATATTTTAAATAAAGAAACAGCATCAAGCGAGGACGCTTGAATTTAAGAAGGGAGGAGTTAAGGTAACAAATATTTAAACTAAGAAAATATGCTGACACTATGTCTACGAGTGCACGCGCATTCGATGCATTCCTCACACCGTGAGAATGCCAACGTTATCTACTCCAATAACCACTACAATAAAACACAACAACAACAGAGTCCACGCGTATCCGCTAAATTCGTCAAACCGTGAGAACGCCAACGTCAGCTACTTCAACAAACACTACAATCAACAGCAACAACAACAGCAACAGCGGCAGCGCAGGTTTAGGTGTAATAATAAAGCTATAGAAAATGTTAAGTTAGTTTTAAGTACGATATCAAATAATAAAGTCGCTCATAGCGAAGAAAAAATATTTTTTTTATTAATTTAAACTCGCAATAAATTAACTTATATATTTAATATTTAACTGTACAAAGCACTCACACCAAATTTCAAGGCTCGAGGTTTATTTTTATTATTTTTTACAAAAATATTGTATGGCAGGTGGCACGGTGATGCGATTGGTACAAGTTAGAAGGAAAATATTATTTTGTGGATTTGTTTTTGGTAGTTTTTGATGTTTAAGTCATAGGAAAGTAAAAACAAAAGTCTTTCAGAAACTTTGGACAAGTGGGTGTGGCAGCTGCCATACAACTTAAACACATTTTGTGCTATATCTTAGAAAGGAGGTAAGCTACGGTAACAAAACTAAACACAGAAGCCTAATATGTGACTTTGAAAAAGTTATAACAGTTTTGGTTCGATTGAAAAAGTGGGCGTGGCAGATGCCATACAATTAAAACACGTTTTGTGCTATATCTCAGAAAGGAGATAACAAAACTAAGCACAAACGGCTAGTATGTGACTTCCAAAAAGTGTTAAGAATTTTGGACTGATTGAACAAGTGGGCGTAGCTGCCATACAACTTAAACACATTTTGTGCTATATCGTAGAAACGAGATAAGCAACAATATCTAAGATAAGCTATGATAGCAAAATTCAGCACAAACTTGAACACATTTTGTAGTATATATTACAAATGATATAAGCTACTATAACGAAATCAAACATAGACGTCTAGTATGTGATTTTCAAAAAGTATAAAAATTACTGCGTGATTGGACAAGTAGGCGTAACAGCTACCAAACAACTTAAGCACATTTTGTGCTTTATTTTAAACGTACGTTAACAGCAACACTAATAGAATTATCGGTACATATTTAATATGTGATAGATATTTAAAATTTCAGTGGGCGTAGCACCTTCCATATATCGTCGCTTGAATAAATAAATGTCGTGTGGGAAAGTTTGCAATTTTAAGATTATTGAGAAAAAAGGACTATAAATTTTAAAAAATAGCGATTAGTCCGAAAATAGGCCTGAAATTCTAAAGAATATTGCACTGCTAGATTTGGAACTCAGCCCTCATTTCTCAATAATCTCAAAATTGGAAATTTTCACATACGAAATTAACTTTCACAAGCGACGATATGTGAAATATATTTCGGCTCATAATTATAAAATGAGAATAGCTGCGATGACAAAAATTTAAGTTAAAAATTTCGAAGTTTAAGAAATTACACAATTTTTTCTTCATATTTTAACAGTATTAAGGTTGGATAATTAGTTTAAATACGATGACAAAGAACCGCTCTCGGGATCGGACCATTCTTCACTACTCTGTAACGGGGAGCCCGTACAAGTTTGCACCCCGCGCTCTACGCCACTACCATACTACACCACTGTGCATTCAACTCAACCAACAGCCAAACCCACACACTCACACACACACACGCACATCCAGCATATTCAACGTAGCCAACAGCCGAGTCTACGTAAACCACACGCAACAGCCAGACACGATATAATTCCCAAAAGGTTTCTAGCGACATAAGAATAAGTAAGGCGCATTGTGACAGACTTCGGCAATGCTCGAGAGCGTAGTGCTTTGTTCCGTCGCTTACTTGTTGAAAACGATAGCAAGTCCGTTGGTTCAAAACGAGCTATCGCAAGGTGGCTCCTATTAATACATTTAGTTTTTAAGTATTATAAGCAGTAGTTAGTGGGACCATCACGTTGGCTTCGGCCGATCGGGAGTCTCGTATTTTTTTGTATTTAGTAACTTGTTGATGAGACCATCACGTCGGCTTCGGTCAGTCGGGTGTCCACAATAAAACCATTCTCTTCTGGGATCATCACGTCGGCTTCGGTCGGTCGGGAGTCTCGATTTTTTTTGTTTTAATTACCTAGTGGTGCCATCACGTCGGCTTCGGTCGGTCGGGCGCCCACAACAAAATTCTCTCTCGGATCATCACGTCGGCTTCGGTCGATCGAGAGTCTCACAGTAGTTAGTAGGACCATCACGCTGGCTTCGGTCGGTCGGGCGTCCACAACAAAATTCGCTTCTGGGACCATCACGTTGGCTTCGGCCGATCGGGAGTCTCGCATTTTTTTTATTTTAATTACCTAGTGGTGCCATCAAGGTCGTTGTCACACCGAACATCACCGAACTTCACCGAAAATCGAATAAACACCGATACACACCGAACATCTCCGAATTTCAGCGAACACAGAACATCACCGAACTTCACCGAACACCGAATATAATCGAACCAGCGTCGGCAGATTCACTAACGACTGTATATTTATCGTTGGTATTCCTAAAATATTGTGTATTGTAATAAGAAAGACTTACTCATATGATTACACTAAGAGAAAAATTTACATAATATTGTATACACTGCTAAAAATTTAAAATTTAACAATAAGAAAAATATAATCTGAGCAGTAAAATCAACAAGTCTTCTTATTTATTTTGGTCAAAAATTTGAGGGTCTTTTGTTTGACCCTGGAGCCGCTTAGCATACCTTTGAATAAAACCCCCTTACAACTCATATCATCATTTAAAGCAGGAAAGCGAGATTGTTTCACTGATGCTATTTATTATACATGACGTAATGAAATTTAGTATATAAGCTATTATCTAAAAACAGAGTACGAAATTCGAAAATGAGCAGTGAAAACTCTTTAAATACCACAAAAATTAATTAAATCACTTTAAATTTTGCAAATAAGTTTAAATCTTAATTAAGCACTTTGAGTCTTATAAATTGAATCAACCGGATCAAAACCACGCCTACCTCCCATACAAATATAAACGGTATAATCTCTTTAAATTCCACAAAAATGAATTTATTTACTTTAAATTTAGCGACTGAGCTTAAGTCCTAACTACACACTTTAAGTTTGAAAATGAGCCAAATAGGTGGGAAACAACTTCTACCTCCAACACAAAGTGACTTTATAAAACGGTGAAATTTTACAAAAATTTATTAAATCACTTAAATCACGGTTAAAATTATTACCCGTATGAGAGCGCATAGACCTCAAATTATCTCAATGTTGATTTCTCAATATAGCAACTATAAAAAACAGTCAAAACCTGGTCTTGAAATTAAAATGAATAGCATTTTTAGGGCCATCAAACAGGTTAACAAACAAGGCAACCGAAAGTTTGCGCATCTAGGAACTCATAGAGCTTAAAAAAGATATAGAAGTAAGTAAATAAAAAAAAATTTAATTATAAATTGAGATAGCCCTGTTTTTATCTTACTAAATGTTTTACCAAATTTTGCGTTTTTAAAAAAAGAAAACAAACCCCATTATTAAAATATTATCTTGTTTATTTTATATGTATTCAAATTTTTTTTTCAGTTTAATAATATAATGTGACGCGTTAAGAATTTTTAATACACCGCAGATAGTGTCATCGACCACAAATTCAACACCTTTCATACGAAACGGCCAGAGCCTGTCTTAAACAAGCATACTTTGGGCCATTTTACAGATTAGATGAAAAATTTTTCAAAAAGTTGCGTACTTTGGTACTTCCAGGCTTTAAAGTAGATATAATAACTATAAAATAGGAAAAAGCTTTGCAAATATGAAGTTGCTTTTTTTATTTAATATATAAAACACCGATATATTCTCAAATACCGTTTTATAGCGCCAACATTTTAAAAGATACGTTGCTGAATTTATTTTATTTCAAAAGAACATATCTTGATCATGCGGTATGCCAATTGTTAACTTTTTTGGATATTGCGAAATATTTCAAAATTATAATTAAGTACACAAAACAAAAATTTAAAAATTATCGTTTTTCGGCCAACTTTCAAGAATGTTTGTATTTTTTGTAGAAAATGGAGGTAAATAAATTATTCCTGAGGTCAGTGAATATTTTCTAAGACTTCTGCAAGCTCAGAATTATGTCTAGCATGCATTTTCGCATTACTGTGGATGGTCACGGATTTGATCCAAACTTATATATACTTCATATTTAACTCTACAAAGCACTCATACCAAATTCTAAAGCTATAAGTTTATTTTTACTATTTATGGCCAAAACTTGTATGAAATCCTCCCACTGTGGAACGTCAGGATTTTTTTTTAAATAACTTTTTACTTAAGCCTAGTACTTGTAATGTAACATCAACAGATTGACACTATGTGGCATGATACCTTATAGCGATAAGGTTCATACATTTGTATTCAAATTGGATACAAAGCCAGTTAGATGACCGAGAAGCGAAAAATGTCAGAGCGGGAGTCATTAAATACCACTAGCATTCAGTCGTTGGGGGGATTCGTGACATTTCTGCTTACTGGAAAACCACCATTACAAATTTTATTGTAGACTCCCTAAAGTTATATCTTAAATGGACCGCAATGATCATGAGTTAAACAAAACCCCTTCATGACCATCATTTCTATATGAGCTAAAACAAACACTAACTGAAGGTACTAATCTCAACCAAATACTCATATATCTTCAGGTGTTGTTGAAGATACGCGCTTCATTACCCGCCCTACCTATGATCTAAGTCGCGCAGAAATCTCAGATCCCTAAATCAACCTAGCTGTCTTTAAACCTATATATCACCAAAAAGAAACCGAATAACTACTCCATCATAGTTCAAATGCTTTCAGATTTTATTCATTTATCATTAACATGACTCATGTTATTATAATTAGTTACATATAACCATTTGCTATCAATGCCTTAAAAAGTACATTTTACTTTAATATTTTATTATTAGTAAAATTTTACATTTAGGAAATTTCCTTAATATTCATAATAAATTCTATTTAGATATCCTTATTTACATTAAAAGAAATTCCAATATAAGCAAAAAAAAAATTTATTTATTCTGAAGTTTTTGTAAGATAGCTCTGACTCAACTCAATTAACTATTTATTAGGTAGTAACTCGTTTAATGTTTAGTATTAAGTAGGAAGTTTTGTTATTTTTTTCTGTTTACATTAAAATAGTAGCTAATGTTTTTCCCACTCATTTCAATGTTTTGCGGTATTTAATATTTTATCAAATACATCAAATTAACGATTCAATATAGCATAAGTATATATTTTTTTTTGCACTCAAATTATTTAAGACAATAAAAAAAAATATAAACTTGCATCGTATGCTTTATGTAGATCGCAAACTTTTATTGCTGCACGAAACTCTGAAACAATTATGAAAACGACAACAATAGGAGAGAGGTAATTTTTGTATTCTTTATAAAGGTATAACACTTTCTACTAGCAACATGTTTATAAAAAGATCACTCTCACTCCCAGTGTTGTTGCTTTACTCTTATGTATGTGCTCTAATACTTATAATTACATAAATCGATTTATATTTCTCTTTTTCTGCCAGTCTATATTAATTTTCAAAACCATGTTTATGTATTTTTAAAATACAAATTATTTATCTAGGCAAATAATGTAATTTTAATATAGTAATTTTAAACAAATTTAACCATTTAAACTCACTTTGCTCTCTGCTGCTATCGTCCACCGATGAAGGCCTTCACTAGTGTTGAGCTATTGGAACGCTGTGCAGCTATTTAAATTTAATTCAGTTTTAAAAAAAGGTATATGACAATTCAGCAGAATAATTTTTAATGTTGCGTCAGAGCCAAATTTTTGCGTAATGTATAAACTTATATTTCACTTAGATTTTAGTTGTCACTAATTTCGTATATAGATACCGTTTTTTTTTCTTTGTTTTGTTCGTTTGTTTTATTAGTCGAATTGAGTTTAATCTTCTTAAATAAAGATATTAATGCAAACTTAAGACTCTAATTATTCACTTTTTTATATTTTTAATCTATTTTATGAAAATTATTCGCTCAATCACATAATTTAAACTATATTTTTCACGAATGATTTCAGCATTTTTGGCAACTGTAACGAAATTTGTTTCTACTTTTATAATAACCGGTTCACTGAAACAAAATGTGTATATTATTTTGGGGATGCCAAACGCCACGTGTACACGGACTCTACTCAACTACCTGCTTATGCGTATTTTTACTGCTGTTGATGCTCTAGGGATCAAATGTTGGATCTTGTTGTTTCTCCGGGTTGTCAGACGAGAGCATAAAAACCAGCATGTGGATCTTGCAATTAAAATGGATTTTATTGTCCACGTTGCAATTATGGTGATCTGCACTATTATGTTACTGATACGATTATTTATTCTGCAATTTTGCTCATGAACACAATTTATCGCCAAAACTTTATGTGACTTGAAAATATTAATGACTGTTTTACACCCAAATACTAGCATATCCAGAAGTCTTTCGACTGCCGTATATACACAATTTTTATACGATCTATAAAAATGTTTTGTTTACGAATTGAAATTTTAAATTTTTGTGAAAAAGTGCAATTTACCTTAAGTTTTACTATTTTTTTTTTCAACGTCTGCTTTCTTTTTACTTGCCTTTGAGTTAAATTTACCAATAGGTCTGGAAAATTATGATATTAGTGTGAGGTTTATTCTGTAAAATAATGCGTGAAGCATTTTAAATACCAAATTTAAGTACAAATTTGATGAATAACAATAAAAATAATAAGTGATTGTTAAGGCTTACCAGGATGGTCGAAATTCAAAAGAAGTTATAAAATTATTGCTAAGTTGTGTACTTCTAACAACTTGTTCGTTCTGCTGCTCGTCGGAAAAGGAAGTTTTAACATTTTTGGCAGAAAGACTAAACCTCGCTTTTGTTCTTTAGAGCTTAATTTTGTCATTTCTATGAAAAGCGCCATCTTCACCCCGGAAAGGTTTCTGTTCTGACAAATATGGTTAGTTTTACATCACAACAGAAGAGTCAGATTAAGGTGGACCAATTTAAGAACCGTAACAATTACATACTCTGTTCGTTTACGTGAAATTTCGCTGGCAACATCTATTTATTTGTTGCGTGAAATTTCTGACTTAAAGTTTGTTGCAAGGAATTTCTATGGCAACGTTTCTCAGAGAGACTCAGAGAATAAGTTGGGAGATTTCATATGATATCTTTCTTTTCACTTCAAAATAAATAGACAGTACAATTAAATTGTCGTGAAAAAATGTTGCTCAGAAACATGTTGCGATAATTTCACGCAGCGGAACAGAGTACTCCTCTGACGAACATGTTGTGAAAATTTCCACGCTTGTTTCGTAGCTGTCAATTTTTGTATGGAGATTTGAGTGGAATTTCACATGAAACTGAACAGAGTACTATGCTTTATCAAAAAAAAAAATGTTTAAAAATAATTTATTTATTTAAATACTTCGAAACTTGACAATATGGGTATCAAATGAAAAAGAACAGTCTCCTTTATCAGAAATCACGTTTGATTGACTTATGCTTTGTTTGAAGAACAAAATTTCCATAACTCTAAATACCGAACCAAAAAACCTTGTATTTTTTTTTATAAAAGAGATTGTCTTCTTTTATTTGAGACCATATAACCATGTTTTGAGAGTTTCGCGTTCTAAAATAAATTTCTTTAAAATTCCTTTTTGTAACTAAAAAGTCGTTTTAAAAAAATCCTGACGTTCTAGAGAAAAAGTGAGAAGGCAGTTTTACTATCCTTTAGGGGCGTCCATAAATTACGTGAGGTGGTTTTTGCGATTTTTTGACCCCCCTCCCCTTAGTGAAATATCGTGAGATTTTGCTCGACCCCCTCCCCCCCTCTTATCACACGTGAAATTGTTCAAAATGCGTGTTTTCAGTGTTAATATGTTAATCTATGCTTCATTGTGTTGGACTTATTAAAAACACTCGTAATTTATTTTATTATTTTACTTAGGACTAGTTGAGACTAGAATTTAAGACTACTGAGATCGTAGATTAAAATTACAATGATAAAAAAATCGAACAATGAAATACTTATTAAGTAAAAGTAAGTCATTTAAAATGAGAACTTCTAAAATGGGTGAAGGAATATTCATTCTAATTCAGTCCATGGGGACTCATGTGCAGTCTCGAGAGTGACTACTGGAACCAGCATGTCCACGTGATTTTCAGTAAAATCATCTGTTCCTTCAACCTAAGGCTTGAACATTTCATGCATAATAAAAAACGCAGAGTATTGCCTAAAAAATATGAACTACCATTGTGCATTTTAACTTTAAGGAGTGCAGTTGTACATAATTTATTAACAAAATATAAATTAATATAACAGAATATAACAACTTTAAAAACTGAAATAAATAAGATGATTAATTAATGATAACAGCAATTGTATACAGTATTAAGGGTAATGTCTAATCTGTCCAAGATTACATAGACATATATTGCAGGGGATTTAACTCCAACGAATATAAATCAGACCCAAGAAATAAATTTGATTGACAGTCTATCCAGTATAGACTTACATCAAATTAATTGCATTTTTAATAACTTAAATAAATTGTTAGACTTAATTTATGTTACCTTAATTTATGTTATGTTAAATATTAAATTCAATATCATAGAATGTCTTTATCCCATCCAGAAACAATGTATGCATCATAGGCCATAGGAAGATAAAAAGCTGTACAATTTTAAACGTTGTAATTTCAGTTTATTGAACAGCATGTTACTCTGAACTGGCGCGTACTATTTGATGATTATAATGCCGAATCATGTTTTCGTATTTTTAAATCTGAGGTTTTGACTACGTGCAATTTGCATATTCTGCGTAGAAAAAAAAACTAATCACAAACTTCCATGGTATACAAGGGGTCTACAAAAGTTGAAAAACCAAAGAAATAAGTTTTTGCAATTGTTCAGGGCTACCAATGAGCCATCATATAAGAAAATATATCTACATTTCATTAGTGAATTTAATTTCCTTAATAATACATCTTGTAATTTGAAACAAATATTAAAAAAAATCCTAAATCTTTTTGGAATTTTATACAGTCCAAAAGAGGGAAATCGCAAATTCCTTCTTCAGTGTTTTTTAATGATCAGTGTTCAACTAACTTACCAGACACTGTAAATATGTTTGCCGATTTTTTCAAGTCAAACTTTGTCGTTGACAATAATAATTATATTGGTTATATTGGAAATGCCGTGGAATCTGTTGATGCTTTTACAGATATAGGTACTTTTTTTGTTTGCCGTTAACGACGTACTTGAGGCCATCCAGAGTATGAATGAATCATGGAAGGATGATATTGATGGTTTTGCCACAATAATATTCTTAAAATGTGCACATGCTTTAGCGGACCCACTTTGTGACATCTTTAAAGTCCCTATTTGAAGGTAATTTTGTTAAGTTCTGGAAAATTGCCTCTTTAACCCCCATTTTTAAGTCCGGAAATAAAAGCAATGTTGCTAACTATAGGCCAATCTCTTAATTATCTAATGCCTCGAAAATTTTCGAAAGCGTCATAAAAGTTAAACTAAGTTTCTTGATCGAACGTTATATTTGTCCGGAACAACATGACTTTATTGCTGGTCGGTCAACAGTGCCAAATTTAATCCTTTTCTCTGAGTACTGTTTATCCGCGCTTGGGATGGGTCATCAAGTCGACGTGATTTATACTGACTTCGCAAAAGCATTTGACAGAGTATCTCATAAACTGTTGCTCTTAAAATTATCAAAAATGGGATTTCATTCCTCATTTCTGGCATGGATTAAGTTTTATTTGCAAGACAGGTTACGTTTTGTCAGTATTAATAATGTTAAATCCTCTCAATTTATAGCTTCTTCAGGCGTTCCGCAGGGTAGTATCCTTGGACCCTTGTTTTTTATTCTTTCTATCAATGATGTTTCCAAATGCATTTTAAAATCTCGTTTTTCACTCTATGCGGATGAGCTAAAACTTTTTCAGAAAATTTCGTGCTCTACAGACGTTGTTGAACTACAAGCGGATATTTCTAGAGTTTTAACTTGGAGTCTAACGTTAAACTTCGCTAAATGTTATCATGTTACTTTCTCTAAACTCACTCTCAATACATTGAGCTGCTCCTACTTTTTATATAATTCAATAATCCAATCAGCTGATTCTTATCGCGATCTGGGTGTTATTTTTGATGCGAAATTTAAATTTATTGACCATGTAAATTTTCTCATTCCTAAGGCTTACTCTTTGCTGGCATTTATATGTAGAAACAGTAGTGAGTTTTCCGATCCACATACCTTAAGTATGTTATTTAATGCTTTTGTAAGATCTAGACTTGAATATGCGTCTATTATTTGGTCTCCATTTTATGCCTCTACCGCTTTCAGACTTGAAAAAATACAAAAGAACTTTGCCAGATTTGTACTGCGATCAATAAATTTTCATGATCCGTTGCCACCTTATAGTACGCGCCTGTTGCTTCTAGGACTTAAATCTCTTGACTCAAGACGAACGATTTAATCACTCTGATTAATACATGATATAGTTTCTGGCATTATTGACTGAAATTCTCCTTTAGAGCTTATTTCTTTCAATACTCCGCTAAGATATTTAAGAAATTCAAAACTCTTTTATTTATAAATATTGTAGAACTAATTATGCCTTAAATGAGCCAATTAATGCATTTATAGGGGGCATCCCCTGAGCGTTGGTTCAGTTTTAAAAAAAAATTAATGGACGCCCCCTTATCTCTAGTTTCACGTGTATAGGATTTACTTCGTGTGTGAAAAGTGCTGTCGTACAGTGTAATAAGCCAATTTTATCGATTATATCGATTGACTTGTGTCACGATGAGCACACTTTTTCCCATTAAACTGTAATTTTCCGCTGACCGATTTACCTCATGCCATACAAAAAATTAAAATTACCGCCATGCCAGTTGATGGCCTCGACAAGACCCGACTATAAACTAAACTTTAATCCGCACACTTGACTGGTTGAAAAGGACACTCAAACAACGTACTAATAAATACAAAAGTCATGAACTGCACTCAGCACATTCATATCTGTAGATTTCTGGACGAATGCCCAGAAAATATGAAAAGCAAACAAAATACAACCAAACTTGATGTGCAACGAATTTGCACGGTTGCCGCAGCCAAGCACGTGGTCGCTTTGTGTGGCGTTTATTGTGAAGTGTCAGCAGGTGCTTTAGTGGTTGTGTTGGTACACCACTAAAACCAAAAAACTACCCTTAGCCGTTGCTGCATGCCATGTACACAGTCGATTCAAACAACAATAACTGCATTCTTTTGATTTTCGTGCTAAGTTTTGTGCATGCATTTCGAGTGCATTAAGTCCAATTTAACGGAAGCAATGTTAACATCGTATTTACAATAATGATTGAAAGAAATTCTAAATTTTACTATGAAAAAATCTTTGTTTGCATTTTGTAAATATCTGCTAAACAGAATTAAGTGCTTACATGTTTCTCACTTAATATTTCTCACTTAATATTAAGTTGTTGCAAAGTATTTGGCCATGATGAAATCTTTTTCTCATCCTTTTTTTTTGATTATGAACTCGATTTGAATGCAATGATATGGAATTTTCATGAATCATCAGCGGTGATAGAATATTGGAAAAAGGGGGTATGGTTTTTTCTTCTTCCTTTTTTGTTTTGAAAAATTAAAACTAGAGAAGTTTTAACAAACTTTTCAAACAATTTTATTAGAAAGATTTATTTTACTTTGGTTCCGGATAATAAATATTGAGATAGATGCACTCGTAGCTCATCCCACTTATTACAAATAAACTGATTGCACCAAATTCTCTCATTAAACTGTAATGGATGAAAAGTTTTGATTTGTTTTTTGTTTTTGATTTGATTTCGATTTGATAAGAAATTTGGTTGGGTAACTTAAACTCTTCATTTATTAATAATCTTACACTCAAACATACTTCCATATAAACTTATTGCTGCAATAAAAATGTTTGAAAAGAAATGCATTGCTACAGATTTGCACAGCTTTGCATTTAGAGCACCCTGACCGATATTTGCAGCAATTTGTTTGTCTGTCTGATCGTTTTTTTTCTGTCTAGCTGGTTGATGATTACCTTGAATCGAATTCAATTGGCCAAAAACTTGTATCTTAGTCAAGCCTGCTGCATTGGATGGAAAAACTTTGTTTTAATTTAAAGTTTTTCTTTGACTTTGACTTTTGCAAAGTTAAATTACTTTTGTAAGTGCACATTATTTAACGCAAAGTACTTCAACTATCGACTTTAAATGTAGCAACTTGTGTTCTAAGTGTGAGAGAGTAAACTCTTCCTTCTATAATGGAGTGTAAAAGATATAAATTCATAGAAATGCATATTAAATGTGTTTATAGAAAATTTTTTGCGAAATGTACTTAAGGGGAGGTTCTAGTAGAAACGTAACGTATTATCAGGATTTTTTTTTGAGCGAACGTAAATATTTTTTGAAAAAATCTTTTGTGGTATTTTTAAGTGTATATTTCAAGAACATTATACAATTTTTTCGATGAAAAATAGTTCAAAATGGCGGCTGAAGGGCTCGCTGATCAAAGCCGTGAGCATCGATAGCCGATGTGCGCTGTACACTCTACAGCCCTGCCAAGTGACCTGAAACAAAAAAACAAAAAAATTATTAACGTAGATGAAATTTGGGGCCTTGTAGATTTCCGATTTTAATAAAACACTTTTTTTAAAAAATGGCGGCCCTTTGAAAAACTCCTGTTTTTCATCCTTTTGCTTTTGCTTTAACGTTAAAAAATAATTATTATAAATTTTTTTGGAAAAAAACGCTATCTGAAGGCCCCTTAAATTGAATAAGATTTAGTTTGAGCCGTCAAACATCGAAAACGGTCAAGTCGTTGAAGCGGAATCGTGTACAGCGTGGAAAGAAAGGTGTGTTTCGAGAAAAACATTTATACCTGTTTTTCAGCCGACGCACTCTCTCGTCTAATACGCTATGACTCGTAAAATAAATTAAATAGGGAAATATCCTTTTGACTATATATTTTCAAGATCCTAAGGATGAAAACAAAGCAAAAACAATAATTTGCCGTCGATTTCTACTAGAACCTCCCCTTAACTTTAAACAAGAATGAATTACAACTGTACACCTTTCAATGATTACCCTATAGAAAAAACACACTGTTTTAAAAATTGTTTAAACAAAACTATTTTATTATTATATCAATTTTTACAAGTAAATAAGTATTGTTAAATATTTTTTATTTCAAACAAAGGGGGAAAAACATAAAAGCATAGCAAAAGCAAAAGCAAACGTAAAAGCAAAATAAAAGCAAAAGTAAAAGTAAAAGTAAAAGTAAAAGGAAAAGCAGAAGCAGAAGCAGAAGCAAAATCAAAAGCAAAAGCAAAAGCAAAAGCAAAAGCAAAAGCAAAAGCAAAAACAAAAGCAAAGGAAAAGCAAAAGCAAAAGCAAAAGTAAAAGCAAAAGAAAGAGAAAAAGCAAAAACAAAAGCAAAAACGAAAGCAAAAGCAAAAGTAAAAGCAAAAGCAAGAGAAAAAGCAAAAACAAAAGCAAAAGCAAAAGAAAAATCAAAAGCACAAGCAAAAGCACAAGCAAAAGCAAAAGCAAAAGAAAAAGCAAAAGCAAAAGCAAAATCAAAAGCAAAAGCAAAAGCAAAAGCAAAAGCAAAAGCAAAAGCAAAAGCAAAAGCAAAAGCAATAGCAAAAACAAAACAAAAACAAAAACAAAATCATAAGCAAAAGCAAAAGTAAAAGCAAAAGCAAAAGCAAAAGCAAAAGTAAAAGCAAAAGCAAGAGAAAAATCAAAAGCACAAGCAAAAGCAAAAGCAAAAGAAAAAGCAAAAGCAAAAGCAAAAGCAAAAGCAAAAGCAAAAGCAAAAGCAAAAGCAAAATCAAAAACAAAAGCAAAAGCAAAAGCAAAAGCAAAAGCAAAAGCAAAAGCAAAAGAAAAAGCAAAAGCAAAAGCAAAAACAAAAACAAAAACAAAAACAAAATCATAAGCAAAAGCAAAAGCAAAAACAAAAGCATAAGCATAAGCATAAGCAAAAGCAAAAGCAAAAGCAAAAGCAAAAGCAGAAGCAAAAGCAAAAGCAAAAGCAAAAGCAAAAGCAAAATCAAAAGCAAAAGCAAAAGTAAAAGCAAAAGCAAGAGAAAAAGCAAAAGCAAGAGAAAAATCAAAAGCACAAGCAAAAGCAAAAGCAAAAGCAAAAGAAAAAGAAAAAGAAAAAGAAAAAGAAAAAGCAAAAGCAAAAGCAAAAGTAAAAGCAAGAGAAAAAGCAAAAGCAAGAGAAAAATCAAAAGCACAAGCAAAAGCAAAAGCAAAAGAAAAAGAAGAAAAAAAAAGCAAAAGCAAAAGCAAAAACAAAAGCATAAGCATAAGCAAAAGCAAAAGCAAAAGTAAAAGCAAAAGCAAAAGCAAAAGCAAAAGCAAAAGCAAAAGCAAAAGCAAAAGCAAAAGCAAAAGCAAAAGCAAAAGCATAAGCAAGGGCAAAAACCCTTTAGATGGTGTCGAGCTCAAATTTGTTGATAAGGTTAAAAATCTCGGTTTTTATATTAATTCCTCACTCTCGTGCGAAGATCATTTAAATTCCGTTGTAAGCAATGTTTTTTATGTACTGCGAAATTTTAGGTGAACTGCATCATTTGTGCCTGTAGAGACTAGAAAAAAATTAGTTAATCAGCTGATTGTGCCAATTATCTACTATTCAGATATAGTGCACAGTCAAGTTGATTTCCGATCCAAGTTTAAGTGACAACTTGTGTTTAATAATGCTGTAAGACAGATACATTTTTGGTCCTAGAAAGTTTGACCGCATTAGTCACTTGAGCAAAAAAATACTCGGTTGCAACATCTTCAAGTATTAGAATGCTAGAAACTGCATATTTTAACACAACCTGATCTACACTTATACTCTTGATGACTTACTTGAAAAGCTACAATTTTTTAGGTCAACTAGAAATCTAAATCTTACAATCCTTGCTTATAATTTTTTAAACTCTAACAGACTCTTTTATGTGAACGGCATCATATTCTGGAATTCACTGCCTTTAAGAATAAAAAGTATTGCAACTAAAAGCAATTTAAAGCATGTAATTTTCCAACATTTCTCTTAAGTCTTTCTCTAATACCATGCAAACGTTTTTAAAAACCTAAATTTTATTGAAATTGTTTAATCTTTACGTGTTCTTAATTCTCTTTAATTATTTTTTTTACGCAAATGTTATTAAAATCTTATTTGTATTAAAATTCTTTAATCTTAGTATATTGTTAATTTTTATTTTATCGATTTTTTAGATATTTATTTTGAATTAGTTTTACTTAGTTTTTGTTGTTTATCACTTGTTATTTTTTATATGTATCTATATTCTTACAGCCCTATTCTGGCAACTTGACAATAATCAGCCAGTATTTTTAATATTTCTATGTATTTGTTGTAATTTTTTCGTTTCAAAACAATATTTGAAGCTAAAAAACAACATTTTTTAATGAAATTGTCACTATCTTAAAAGCAATTGACAATTTTTATCAAAATTTATTATTTTTGAGCTTCAAATTTTGTTTTGAAATAAAAAATTACAACAAACACATAAGAAAATAAAAATACTGGCTGACTTTTGTCAAGTTGCCAGAATATACTGTATCTAAAAGACTCTGTCTTGTTTGTGAATTTTTTTTTAAATAAATAAAAAAAAAAAATTAAAGCAAGGGCAAAAGCAAAAGTAAAAGAAAAAAAAAAGAAAGAGTAAAAGCAAAATCAAAACCAAAAGCAAAAAAAAAGGGTTCCCTAGTCCAAGTCCAGTTTATTTCATATTACTTTCGAACTTTTCATCCATTTTTTCCAACTTTGCCCTTCCAATATGCTCTCAGAATTGCATTGAAATGTATTTGTTTTTATGATAAGTTCTTGCCATGCAACTCCAATCATAAGTGACTCGTTAGTTACTTCAGTGACTTATTCTCATCACTCTTCAGTTAAATTAAAAAAGGTGATAAAGTGAAAATTGTGCCAACATCAATAATAAAAAATGATAAAGGTCAGAGTAAACCACTATTAACTCTAACAGTTGATATGTTCACTGGCCTGTGATTAAGCACAAATGCTAATTCAAAGGATTACGACTACTTTTTAAAAAAATTCTAAGCATATGCTTTGGAGTTGAAAGGCTGTATGAAGAAAATACAACAGCAAGAAAAGGAACAACACCAGCAGCCTATGTTATATTGGCAACATTTTTTATAGCAATGTGCTTGTCTGAAAGCGTGTGAGTGTGTGTGTGTGTGTGACACAGCTTGTGTTCCAAACATTTATAGCGTTGAAAGAAAAAAGATTGGGATAAGCTAGAAAAATTGTGCTTTAGCATGTGTGTGTGTGTGAGTGTGTTGGAGCGCTTTCGAATTACCTTGTGAGTTGAGTGCATTTTTAAACGGTTTGCTTGCATTTTTCCGCTGCTGATTTTTTGTTGTCTGCTGCGTATATGTGCCACCATATATGTATGATTGTACGTTTGTTGCGTTTTTATTTTTTCTACTTCTTCCTTTATTTTTTTCTACACAACTATAACATCGCCTCACTGCATAGTAGTTTTTTCCCAACCATATTCTTTGGCGCTTCCAGGCAATCGAGGCAACTCATTGAAATTTAAATTGCAAAAAATGCTTCTCGCTACAAAAGCAGTGTCAGCTAGTTTGAGTGAGTGAAAGAGGAAGATGTAAAAAAAAACCAGCGAAAAAACAAAACAAAATAGAGAGAAAAGCGTCAAACGAGCAGTGCAAATGTTTTGACAGAATGACACTTGTGGGTGACAAGTTGTGGGTGGCTTCGCTCAATTGTGTTCTGGTTTTAGATGTTCTTGTTGCTGTTGTAGACATAGTAATGTTTTTTATGTAAATGACTGAGTTATTAGTAAGGATGTAAAAATCCATAGTTGCTGTAGAACCGTGCAAATCCAACATCAAAGTGAAAAATAATGCACATTAAAATCATTAAAGTTGCGTATACGCCACGAAGACTTGGTTTTTGTTTGGCTTTGACTACCAATATGTTTTATTACAGATGATGCTCCAAACAAAGTTTGAGAATAGCCCAAAACTACAAATAACACAGTTTCAATACTTCTTATAAGTACATGTATGTGTGCATAAAAGTGCAACTTAGTCAAGAAATCTATTAATCGCCAAAATAATCACATTAATCAAAAAAGCAGTTGACACTCAAGTGGCAACATATACAATTCCATACCCGAACACACACACACACACACGCAGACACACTCTCTCATATAAACCTTGAAATCTGAGTGTTCAAACAACAAGCATTCATCTTCCATGTCAGTTGTGACACACAAATGCATCAGCACATAAACCATGTGCAGTGCCAGCTAGATGGTAGAGTGCGAAATAAATCATTGATGCCTAGAAAATCGATACTAAATTGGCAGCTAAAATTTGGACTCAAACGGAAACCAGAAAATGATTGCATTTCAACAACTTTGGACAATCTCATATTGAACTGAAAAATATAAAATTAGATTCCAATGTTCTCCGGATTTGGTTAAAAACACAAGCAGGTACCGCAAATTAACGGTCACTCTTTGTATTTTTTGTGGTCGTTTTTTTCGCATTTTTTCTTAATATTTTCACAACACTTCCTTGTGACCCAAAGACAACACTGTACAAATGTCAATAAAATTGGTATAGACTTAGAGATGGCGCTTTTTTTTTAGTTTTTCCATACAATTTGTATGGGCAAAAATCCATTTTGAAGGTTCATGGAAAACACTCAATCCTACACTCTACAATACATTTCGTAAAGATCGTGATGCTGCTAAAACTGGCTGCTCAAGAGGAGGTGGTGTACTTATAGCTGTTAATCGCAAATCTTGTGCATCTATCTTAGTTTTGGAAAATGCTGATTCTCTTCTGGATCAGCTCTGTGTGAAAGTGCAGGGTTCGTCTGGACTATTATTTATCTGCGCTTCTTATATACCACCTAACAGTGGTGAAAATATTTATAAGGCACATGTAGATAATATTTTGAATTTATCTGCTGATAAGCTTCTTGATAATCACCTTTATGTGCTTGGTGATTTTAATTTGAATAAATTAATCTGGTCGTATTTTGATCATAATAACCTTATGCCATCTAATGTGAACAGTTAAATTGAAATTTATCTCGTTGATAGTTTTCTTAGCTTAGACTTATTGCAGATTAATAGTTTGTCAAATAAACTGAATAGAATTTTGGATCTAATTTATATAAGTAATAATATTAACTATAAAGTATATGAAAATTCGTTTCCTTTTACTTCTACTGACCTACATCATGTACCACACTAACCATTGAGCTCGAATTTTATGAATTTCCGTCTCTTAATAACAATAATTCTATAATCAGTTTTAATTATAATCTTTGTGACTTTAATATCCTAAACAATCATTTTAAAAATATTGATTGGTTTTCTATGTTTAATGGTTCTGATGTAACGTCTTGCTTTAATGATTTTAAGGCCAAAATCTTTGAAATTTGTTATCCAAACATACCTTTAAACTCACACAGTTCATATAAACTTCCCTGGTTTACCAAAGGCTTAAAATGGCTAAAAAATTTAAGAAATAAATTTTTTTAATAGATATAAAGAAACAAATGATTCTAGTGCTTTTGATAAGTACCAGCACTATATGAGAGAGTTTAACTTTCTAAACAGATATCTTTGTAATAAGTATATCCTAGACTTTGAATGTAACATAAATTCTAACCCTAAAGCATTCTGGAGATATGTAAAATAAAAAAAAAACTGCTCTAACATTCCATCTTCTGTTTTTTACAACGATAAAACAGCTAGTTGCGCAAATGCTGCTGCTGACCTTTTTGCTGAGTTTTTTCAGTGTAATTTTGTGACTGATAATGATGCTGCTGACTGTAGTTTTCCACAGATTCAAACTTCTATTGATTTTAGATCATTTTTAATTTCATTTGATGATATAATTAATGGAATTTCCATGTCTTCTATATTGTTAAAAAGATGTTTGTCATTGGTTGACCCTATTATGACAATTTTCAATAAATCGCTTTCTTCAGGTTTATTTATTTCTGATTGGAAAATGGCTTTAGCAACACCAATATTTAAAAATGGTAATAAAAATGATGTATCTAATTATAGACCAATTTCAAAACTTTCTTCTATTTCGAAACTCTTTGAGAGTATAATAAAAAACAAAATATATTTTCAAGTTAAGAGGTTAATTTCTCCTAACCAACATGGTTTTGTATCGGGACGCTCAACAGTATCTAACCTTGCAGTATTCACTGAAGATTGCATCTCTGCTTTCAGCAGGGCATATCAAGTGGATGCTTTTTATAGAGATTTTTCTAAGACCTTTGATAAGGTATCTCATAAATTCTTGGTTTCAAAACTATCAAATATGGGTTTTCACTCCATTTTTTTGAAATGGTTAAAGTCTTATTTAATTGGAAGAGTTAGCTATGTTGTAATTGACAATGTAAGATCTACCCCTTTTGTTGCCTCTTCTGGTGTTCCACAAGGCAGCATTCTTGGCCCTTTACTTTTCATTTTATTCATCAATGATATTGGTAGCTGTTTTTCAAAAGCCAGCTACCTACTATATGCGGATGATCTAAAATTGTATTCTACTATTGAAAATATATCTGATGCACATGATCTACAACAACAATAGTCAAATATATCTGCATGGTGTTCTAAAAACCGCCTTTCATTAAATATAAAAAAGTGTTTTCATGTCTCGTTTTCAAAAACTCAAAATCCCATTAACACCTCATATTCTATTAATAGCCACATTTTAAAATCTGTCGATGAAATATCTGATTTGGGTGTGATTTTCGATATTAAGTTTTCTTTTGTTAGCCATATCAAGTTTATTATACCTAAAGCATATGCGATGTATGCTTTTGTTCGTCGCAATAGTTCAGCTTTTATTGATCCATATACGCATAAAGCACTCTTTTCTGCTTTTGTGAGATCTAAGCTTGAATATGCATCGTTTATTTGGAGCCCTTACTATAGCTCTCATATTAATAGTATTGAACGTATTCAAAAATCATTTACACGATACGCTCTTAAGTCCTTAAATTTTGATCCAGCCCCTCATATAGTGCTCGGTGCTTATATATTGGTTTGAAATCGCTACAAAGTAGAAGAACTATAATATCACTTTTATTTGTATCAGATGTAATTAAAGGGACAGTTGACTGTCTTCGATTATTGGAAATGATAAATTTTAATATTCTTACAAGAAGTCTTAGAAATTATGATCTTTTTTTTATTAAAATGCTCAGAACAAACTATGCGATCAATGCTCCTTTGAATTGGACTCTCATAGAATATAATATGCTCTCTAACAATATTGCTGTTGATTTTGCCATGACGAAGCAGGCGTTAAGAGTCCTAATAGATAGTTTCTATAGATGAATATACTATATTATAATATATTATACATGGAATATTATTTTCTAATCTTAAATTATTATCAAAAATTTTTAATCTTAATTTTATAAAAGTGGTTTTTCCAAAAATTTTGTAGTTTATATATTTTAAGTGGCTTAGCCAAATATTTTGTAGTCAGTAAGGAACCTGTTCCATTGATGAATAAATAAATAAATAAATAAATAAATAAATAAATAAAAATAGAAGCCCCAAATATAAAAAAAATTATTTTGAAATAAACGAATCTATTACCTTCTTATGAGCAAGTTTTATTAATTTGGGAAAATTGCATATAAAACATTATAAGCGAATATACAGCCTTACCAAGGTGTAAGTCTAAGATTCAAATTGAGCTATAAATCTATAAATTTTTTATGTTTTTAAATAGATTCCTTTTGTATTGCGAAAGTAAGCCCATTTATAAAATAATCTAATAACAAAATTAAATCTCCACCAACATTTTGTTATGAATAATATATGTAAGGTTTAAATTAAGAATAAGGCAGGCATTTTTTAATTCTTATATATTATTAAATTTTTTCATTCTTTATAAATTTTTAAAATTAGGTTTGATCCGTTTTTTTGACTAAGGCCCTATTACGAATTCATACGATACACGATAAACGCTTGCATTCTGTTTTGCGGTATTACGAACTTACATTTGTCGTATTAAATTCGACAGATAGCGTTTATCGTTTATCGGAAACAAATGGTATTACGAAACGATACGTATCGGATCAGCTGTTCAATTTCATACGCTTGCAAGCGGCTAAATATTCTTGTACGATAGCTGAAATTATATATGAATTTTTAATCCTTTTTCGAAATATGTTCGTATTAAAGTGATAGAAATAAGTTTTTGGACAGGATTTGAGCCAAATCAATGCGATCTTTTCTGGCGAAGAGTTGTGAGCTCGAAAACTCACTTGGAGCGTCTTGATACTTCAATGGAAGAAAACGCCAAATGGAAGCATCCCTCAACTGCTTTCCTTTCACAGCATCTATGAACTAAATGGAACGTCGGAAACATATTTATTAGGGCGGGTCGATTTGTAGGGAGTGAAAAAATTCACCAATTTCCCTATGATTTCCGTATTCTATGGGTTATTCCATGAAAATTTGCCGAAGGAACCATACCTCTATCGTTAAAATCGAGTCCCCTACTTTTTGTTCGTAGATTTTTTCCCAAATTGACGTTCGTATGAAATATTACATACACGTTCACATCCATAACTCAAAAACTATCAATCGGGTTTAATTGCCAGTAGGCGCGTTGGAAAGGTGAGCTCATTTTGATCAAAAATCTCCATCATTGGTCCAACGGTTCAAAAGTTACGGGCATTTTTGTCCAAATTTTAGACCATTTTTCCATTTTTTTCATGATTTTGTCCAATAATATTACTTTCATGGCCATTTTTTTGGCTCAATCCATTACTTAATTCAATTTACAATTCAAAACGAAGAGTTTAAGCCCAAATTTATCGAATTCGGTTGATTAATTCATGCGATATTGCTAAAATAAAATAACACATAAAACCAACTTTTTGATTTTTTTTCCCTTTTTATTTTTTTTCTAAAAAAATTCAAATTAAGAGATAATAAAGTATCTATCAACCTATTATAAAAAAAAAATATTCAATTGGAGTGTAGTAAAGACAAAATCTTGGACAAAATCATGAAAAAAATGGAAAAATGCTCCAAAATTTGGACAAAAATGCCCGTAACTATTGAACTGTTGGACCAATGTTGGAGATTTTTTTTTTTGTAAATTGATCAAAATGAGCTCACCTTTCCAACGCGCCTACTGGCAACTAAACCCGATCGATAGTTTTTGAGTTATGGATGTAAACGTGTAGGTAATATTTCATACGAACGTCAATTTGGGAAAAAAATCTACCAACAAAAAGTAGGGGACTCGATTTTAACGATAGAGGTATGGTTCCTTTGGCAAATTTTCATGGAATAACCCATAGAACACGGAAATCATAGGGAAATTGTCGAACAATAAATCGACCCGCCCTAATATTTATATATTTTATTTTTGAACTTTTAATATCTTGAAGTGAGAATTAAAGTTGTTTTTTCTTGAATTCACAGTAAAATGTAAGCAAAAATCACTGTCATTCACAATAGCATTTCTATTGGGCGTATGCAAACGATAATTCGAATGCTTGATTTTTACGATACGCTTGCAAGCGTTTATCGCCTATCGTATAAAAATTCATAATAGGGGGGTATGTAAATGAATTTTTGGACAATAATTTTAAGGCGTATTTCATACGATGGAAGCATAATATTGGGATTCTAACGACTATGACGTAAAGCAAAAAGTAAAAACTGTTTTTGAACTTATTCTATGGCGTCAATGTAGACATTATTGTGTGGGTTCCATGTTCGTATTAAAGAATTGGCTTTAGGAGAAAGGTATATAATAATTTAGTAGTAAAGGAATCACTGAATTCTTTAGCTCATCTTTTAATGAAACCAAGAACTCCTCATGCCTTATTTATCACCATATTAATGTGGAGATTGAAGCGAAGTTTGGAATCCATAATAACACCAAGATCGAGAAAACTGTAAACTATTTCTAAGATAGTGTTATTTATAGTTTAATTTATGTTACTAGCAGATCTACGCGAGAAGGTCATTTGCTTACATTTTTTTAGGGTAAGATTTAATTTATTTAAGCTACACTAGTCCACTAGTCTATTAAGATCAGATTGTTAAAGATGTCGTTCTTTTGGTGATTTGTAACAAAGAAAACGTTTCACGTCGTCAGCGTACATTAAGACGTTACAGTGTTTTATTACGGAAGAAAGATCTTAACCTTAGAACCGTGAGTTGGGCACTGAGTGCCTATCGTCAACTTTGCACGTTGATTACATTCGACTGAAACGTCCAATTATCATTTTGTTTTTTTTGTTGTGTAGATTGAATATTTATGTATTAACTGTTAAAATTACAGGTGTATATCTTTTATTGTTCAACAGTTACAGCGTTTTTTACAATATGTGCCCCATACGTGACTTGGGGCACACAGTGCCCACTACGTTTCTTCATATAATTTGTATGGAGATTTCTTTTTCCAAAGCTTTTAAATGTTTTGACAAGCTTTTGAAGTGTTTGTTTGTGTTATTATAATTTCGATATGGCAGAACAGCTCACTGTGTATTTAGCCAACATTCGGCGGGAATTGACTGAAGAAGACTGAAGCAGAACTTTCTGCTTATTTCAATTCCAGCGATAATGAGGAAAATGAGGAGAATCTAAATTATGTTGCTGACCAAGAACCCATTCCAAGTGATCAATCCGATTTTGGTGGTGATGATACTAGTGCCATTTTAGATCCGCGTTTCCAAGAATATACGCACGAAGAGCCTATAGAGGAAATATACAGCACACGTGAAGAGAGGATAGTAGAGTTATCTACATCAGCTATTGAGCGCAATCGGGGTGAGAAATACCTTGGGCAGGGCAGAAATAACCCAACTGTGTGGTGGTCAAAACCCAGCGAGGAAGAAAAGCTGAGAACTCATTTGGCCAAAAATTCTCGCGAACTGTCGACGGCTATTTGTACGGAGAATTTTGCTAATAAAAGTGCCACCTTCATGCGCGTTTTTCCAGTTTCTCTTGTCGAAAGCATTGTTCTCGAGACCAATAGAAAAGCAAAGAGAATAATGGAGGCTAATTTACGACAAGCTGTGCCAAAAAAAAAAAAATGAGATACTGGAGTGATACAAATGCCGATGAAATGTATGCATTTATAGCCATTGTTTTGTACGCTGGTGCAGAAAAAGCAAATCTAGTTCAGGGCAAGGACTTATTTGATAAAATGAACATTCCTTTTTACAGAGCGGTTATGTCTTTGTACCGATTTGAGCAATTGTCTCATTTCATGCGGTTTGACGATTCAAGAACTCGCGCTGAGAGATTGCGGTACGACAAATTGGTTCCAATTCGTCATGTCTGGACAATGTTTTTATCAACTTTGACAGCGTCATATGTTGCAGGTAAGGAGTTATGTGTTGATGAACAATTACTATCGACCAGGAACCGTTGCAGTTTTCGCCAATACATTCCTTCCAAGCCAGGAAAATATGGCATAAAAATATTCTGGCTGGTTGATGCGAAGACAAACTACCCACTTGCAGGCGAAATATATTTGGGATCACAACCAAATGCAGCAAGAGCAATTGGTGTCGGACGAGAAATTGTAAAAAGACTAAGCAATCGGTACATGGACAATGGTGCAAACATTACCATGGACAATTTCTTTACCAGCTATGAGTTGGCTGACGAGTTACTATCACGCAATACAACTATAGTGGGAACAATCAGGGGCAATAAACCTCAATTGCCAAAACTATTTACGTCGGCTGAAGAAGCAAAAAAAAGAGGTGTGTTTGCTTCAGTGTTTTGCTATTCGCAGTCGCTGCAGCTAGTCAGCTTCACAAGCCACTCCAAAAAAAAATGTTTTGCTTCTATCAACTGCACATGCCGGCGAAGATGTAAATGCTGTCAGTAGGAAGCCTGAAGTAATTATTGACTACAATAAATATAAAGGAGGTGTCGATACTTTTGACAAAATGTTGCGTGGTTACACCTGTAAAAGAAAGACCAATCGCTGGCCAATGGCTATTTTTTACAATATGGTGGATGTTGCTGGACTTGCCGCTTTTCGACTTTTTGAGCTTGACCACCCGATGTGGAACTCAAATAATTCGGAAAAAAGAAATTTTTTTTGAAAGAACTGGCCATGGAGCTGGCTCAAAACCAATTGAACAATAGATGCAAAACTAAAATAAATTCGAAAACAAAAACTGCAATGGACTTGATTGGTTTCAAACGGGAAATTGTGGCAGCGAGATCGAGTCCAACAGTTCAGGTTAAAAAATATAGCTCTACAAAATCACCTTTATATCTAATTTTTCAATTTTTTTCTTGCTTTAAGGTAAACACGTTGAAACGCCGTTGCGAAACATGCAAAAAGGTTAAAAAGGACAACAAGACGACAGCAATTTGTGACCATTGCCTGGCACCAACATGCACAAATCATTATGTGAGGCCATGTGAAAGCTGCCACTATTCCCTATATAATTCTAATACAGTTTCGGACTCCAGCAGCGACGAAGAATCACCAAGAGACCCAACAACATCAACACCAAATCAAAGCACATCAAAGAGACAGCGCAGAATGTCACAAATAAATTAAATATTTTTAAAATATGAACCTTTATTTTATGATTCAATCCATCAAACAAATAAAAAAAATGATTTTGTCAACATAAAAAACGATTTTGTTTAATTCATTGCGAAAATAAGCGAAATATTAAACTTTTAATAAAAAAATTTCAAAAAGAGGAGAAATTTCCATAAAAAATACACTACTGGGCACTCAGTGCTCAAGTCACGAGATTAAGTTGTAAAGGCATGTCACGGTTCTAAGGAATAGTAAAAACAAAACCGGTCCAAGATGACTGCCCTGAGGAACGACAGAAGTGACCGAAATACTTTTAGAAAGAGAATTCTTATATAAAAACTTTTGAGTACGTATAGATAAAAACGAATTTATCCAATTTAATAATGTGACAGGAAACCCAATAAGTTGGAGTTTTTTCAAAAGAAGATTATGATAAACACTGTCGAAAGCTATGCTAAAGTCCGTATAAATAACATCAGTCTGCAGTCCCAAAGTAAAACCATTTATAACACGCGTGGTAAACTCTAAGAGGTTTGTTGTAGTGGACCTACTCTTCAGAAAACCATGTTGAGAGACAGAAATAGTGGAAGACACGGAGTGGGTTAATTGATCAGTTATGATTTTTCTCAAATAACTTATGGATTGCACTTAATTTTGCAATTCCTCGATAGTTAGAAATATCTATCTTGGAGCCAGATTTATGAAGGGGTATAATATAAGAAACCTTCCATATAATAGGAAAGTAACCACTATGCAAGGAAATATTGAAAATGTTTGCTAGAGGAGAACACAGGTTAGTTGCTTATCTGATGTAATTTCCTTACAAGCTGACTTAGATAACTTGTGCTAATGGAGTAGTTTGAATGCTCTACCTTTAAATATTTATAAATGCTTTCATATTACTTTTTCTAAAATGAGGTAATTTCCTTAGATACCCCTACTCTATTTCTGGCATACCTCTTGAATATGTTCATTCGATCAAAGATCTTGGTGCCTTTCTTTGATATTAAGTTCACTTTTAATGAACATATTAACTATATAGTCCCTAAAGCCTACTCTTTACTTGCGTTCATCCTTATAAATAGTACAGCATTCTCTGATCATCATACCTTAAATTATTGTTTAAGGTCTTTACTGGAATACGCAATAGACCTTTGTAAGGTCTGTACTAGAATATGCATATTTCACTTGGAATCCGCATTATGCCTTTCACACGTTGAAAAAAAGGTTCACAAAATTTGCACTTCGGTCATTATATTGTCGTTAAGATTTTCCCTCATATAATGTTAGATGCTTGCATTTAGGCATAAAGACTTTGAATTCACGGAGAAAAGTTCAGTCTCTTATTGTTATTTTTTTTTTTTTTAGAAAAACGTAGTCTTTATTCACCAGTTCATAATTTAACATTTTATATAAGAGGGTTATATAACTAAATTAAATTCATGAATTGTAATCTAATTTTTTTTTTAAGAATACGTTATAACCTCAGACGGATTTAATTCCGTGTATAAGAGGTGTGAAATTAAGAAATAAATTAATAAACACTAAGATATTAGTTTCATTTAACATTTTGTACTAAAAAAGTGTAAGCTAAGGCACACTATTATCACAAGTATATGAGATCAAAAATGTATATATATGAATTAAGAATATAATTATCTAAGGTTTTGTACATAACATTTCAATTTGTTGCAAAATATGTGTAAATTTGGTGACTTCTTTATGTCTTCAGGTAATGCGTTGTATTGTTTTATGGCGCTGTGCTTCAAGCTCTTAAGTTGTTTTGATGTTCGTGCTTTTGGTACCTCTTAGTTATGTTTCTGACGCGTGTTGTATTGATGAATTGTGCTTCTAGTTGTGAGTATGAGTTTGGATTTGAGCATACTATTTTGTACTTTATGTATGTATTTGCATTTTTCTATAAAAACTAGCTGATTAATGTCCATTTGTTTGGTGCTTTTATATAGTTCTCTAGTAGAGATTGTTGGACTTTTGTTGAATAATATTTTTATTGCTTTATTCATCACTCTTCCTATCTGCTCTAAGTGAAATTTGCTACATTGGCTCCAGCTACATATGTTGTATCGTATTCTGGATAGAATATGTCCAGTATATATAAGTTTCGCAGCGTTTTCATTGATTTTGCCAATTCTTTTGATGACCATAATTAGCGGTAGTATTGAATTTTTTATTTCCTTGATGTGGTTTTCATAGTTAAGGTTCTCGTCTATTATCATTCCAAGATATTTTGTATGTTGCACTCTCTGAACTTCGATGTTGTTGATATTGATTTTTAGGTTGATATTAATGTTGCTGTGTGACCGAAAGACGATATAATTGGATTTTTGTATGTTAATGCTTAAGCTGTTTCCGCAAACCCAGTCATAGTATACTTTCATGTCATGATTTATGTTGTCTTCTAACTCCTTTTCTGTTGTTGCTGTTGTTATAAAATTTGTGTCATCAGCGTAAATGTTGTATGTTGACTTAAAATGACAGCTCTTAATATTGTTTATATATAGAAGGTAGAGTCTTGGTCCAAGTATTGATCCTTGTGGGACCCCAATTTCGCTTGTAAGCTCTGCGCTAAGTTCTCCATTTACTCTTGTTACATGTGGCCTGTTTTCTAAATAGCTTTGCATCAGTTTATTTGGCAGCCCTCTTATACCTATATCTGACAAAGCGTTAAGCAGTTTTTTATGATCTACTAGGTCAAATGCTTTGGAGAGATCTATAAATGTAGCTGCCACCATTTTTTTCTCATCTAGAGCATCATAAATTTTTTCCATAGTGGATGTTATAGCAGACTCTGTTCCGCTTATTTGTAGAAAGCCAAATTGATTTTTATCAAAGCCAATAGTAGAATTTATGAAGCTTTCGATTCTTATGTCTATTGCTTTTTCGAATATTTTGCTGAGCGAGTTAAGTATTGAGATTGGCCTATAATTTTCGCATAGATCTTTTTTACCTTTTTTGTGTATTGGAGATATTATGGCTTTTTTGAGACATTCCGGAAAAATACCAGTTGAAAAACAATTATTAATTAGACTAACCAATATGTGTTCTATTGTTGGAAGGAGAAGCTTAATATCCTTTACTGATATTTCATCAATTCCTTGTGCCGCATTAACATTGAGATTTGAGACAATGTGTTGAATTTCAGTGTGTGTGATTGGTTTGAGAAATAGAGACTTTTGATTTATGACGTTTGTTGCGGTTACGTTTGTAGTTTTAATGTTGTTTGCTATTTTTGTTCCAACTTCATTAAAGTATGTATTAAATTTATTTGCTATAATTTTGTAATTAATTGCTGTTTGTTCTTGGCTTTTTGATGTGTTTGCTTGTTCAGTTTTATTTCTTAGTGTAGAGTTAATTATGCTCCATAACTTTCTTGTGTTATTTCCGGATTTTTCTATTTGTTCATTTATATGTTTTTGTATGTGGTTTTTTATAAGCTGATCGACTTCTTTTTGAATTTTTTTGTATTCTTCTTTCTTTATTTGATCATCTGGATTTGATTTTGATTTTTTGTATAATTCTTGCCTAAGTTTCAGTTTTCTATTTATTTCTGGTGTTATCCAATCATTGTTTCTACATCTAATTTTTATATGTCTTGTTGACTTCTTTTTTGCCTCTCGTATCAGTTCAGCTAACTGTGCTACTTCAGTTATTGGTGCATTATTTATTTTGTTTTTAATTATTGTTTCCATTTTTGTGTAATTTACTTTGGGAATTGTTTTACTGTTCATTGGTGTTTTGCATAACTGCATAGCTGTAATTGTTGCAATTGTATATTTGTGATCAGATATGTCCGTATCTTCGAGCCTGAAATCAATTTTGTGTGTTGGGTCTATATTTGAAATAATGTGATCGATGAGCGTACTGGTGTTTGCTGTTTGACGTGTTGGTAATGTGTTGTTTATCAGTGTGTAACCATTTGTTTGTACTGAGTCAGTGTATTTTATTACTGCATTTGTTTTTTCCAACAGATTAATGTTGACATCTGCAAAAAATATTACATTTTTACTTTCGTTGCTAAGTTTTTCTTCCAAATAGTCTATAAAATTGTTGCAATTTTCGTTTGGTGCTTTGTAGAATGTACCTATGGAGATTTTTTTTTTAAATTTATTATTTTAACTATAGTTGTATTATATTTATCTTCTTTTAATATTTCGTTGAAATTTAGACGGTCTTTAATAAAAATAGCCGTTCCTCCTCCTCTTTTTTCATTTCTGCAATTGTGTATTGCTGTAAAATTTGGTATATTAAACGTGTGTATTTCATTTTGATATAACCAAGTTTCAGTTACTACTACGACATCTATGTTTTGGATATTATTTATCAATACTTCCATATCTATAAGTTTGTTGCGAATACTGCAGATATTAATGTAGGTAATTTTAAGTTCTTTATATTTATTCATTTTTTGCTATTTAAAAATAGCTTGTTGTTTCTTTTTCAGCTTTCATTTTTATTATGTGTATATCACAGTTATTTGCACCGGCTTTATGATCACATGAGTAGTTTGCTCCATAAGTATTTGCTCTAACACAGTTAATGCATTTAAAGTTTGTGGTAATTTTGCATGTTCTGGTGTCATGTTTTTCCGCACAGTTTCCGCACGCCTCTTCTCCTTCACACTTATTGCTTGTGTGATGATATTTTTGACATTTAAAGCATCGGGTCAATGAAATGTATTCTTTAATAAATCTAGATCTATAGTTGAGCATGACGTATCTATTTGATATTTTAGCTAATGTTTCTCCAGACACCATATCGAGTAAAATTGACTGTCCTTCTCTTTTAGCACTCATAAGTTTCGATATACCTTCAAGACAGTTGCGACGTTTAAAAGTTTTTTCAATTCCATTTAAAAGGCCTAATTATGCTCGTAATGAGCCATTTCAAAGAGCCATTTCTGTTTTTATGTAATAATGATCTTTGTAATTTTGTAATTAATTTATTTATATAACTTCTTCGCTATTTAAAGAAATAGTAAATTTTTTCCTCAACTAAACTTATTCTAACAGGGTTTATTTATTTATTCTATAGTTTTTTTTCCTTGTTTTGGTGTTCAAAGATATGCAAATCAAAGTGGGCGTAATCCGCCCACCTGTTGACATGAATTCAAGAACACATCAAAAAGAAAAGGGGAGAAGAAAAGAAGAAAAAGGAACTAACATATTTTTGTTTTCCTAATTATAATTATTCTTTATATAACATCTATATTAATAATTCTAGTAACATCTGTATTACCACTGTGCATCATTAGTTGTTTGTTAGTAATCAGGGTCAATTGTTTGTCGACTAAGTCGTAGTAATCGGTAAGAGAGAACTTCCTTATTTGAGAATACTCATCTCATTTTCTAAGACATGGATAGGCCGTTTATCTGAATACGCCTGATCTAACCTTGCGATTATTGCTTTAAAATTCAAAACTGTGTTAAAGGATGCAAGAGTTGCATTGGCTGAGTTGCTAATTTTATTTCTAAATATCCACATTGCAATGTAATATTTTTCGGAGCCTTTCTTGTTGTAATTTAGTGCAAAATGAGCTGCACTGCGCCAAGCTGGGTATGAAGTAGAATCTCCTTTGAACTCAGGTAGAGATTTAACCAAATCCAAGCTGGCACTGCCTTCAATTGAAGGATTTATAGAAACATGTGTAGTGCTATACGTTGAAAAATGGCAGGATCGTCATGCAGTGTTGAAAAATATGTAGAGTTGAATGCTTTGTGATGCTACTTCTACTATAAATGTTATTTTTAGTTTGCCTAAGCAATTTTGTAAGTTATTCCGATGACTGCATCGAAATCAACTTTGGTGTATTAAAGCACAACGTGCTACTGTAAGGGATGGCTGTAACTGTTGAAATTTTTAATTAAAAACTCTGGCTTTTGCCGCTGTAGTCGTGATTAAGAATCAGCTTTATTTTAAAAATGTTCTGATTTATAAAGTAATTTTACCAATATTTTTCTTAAAAATATCTTAACACTATTTCCAATACTTAAATTTCAATATTTAATTTTGTTTTTCAATATAATAAAACTAACCAATCATATATTACTTTGCATTGTCGCATTCTTTCTTCCCCTCAAAATATTAATTTAAAATAGCCAATATAATCGATGGACAAAATTCATAGCCTTGACTTTAAAAGAGTCAACGGCTAAGTTCAATTTAACGCTTGTTGTTGTTGCATTATGTTTTCGTGCAATAAGTGTGTGTAACTTAATGCTCGCTGTCGCATTCATGCTTATGCAGCAACTAGCGGAAGAAAACGAAAAAGGCTGCTAAGTGCATTGAATATGAATTTGAGATTCTTGGGTATTAAGAATATAATTGTTTGCTTTAACATTCTATGGAAAATTTTTGGGTTTTTATTTGGCAATAAATTATTGATTTTATTGTTTTAGTTGGTGGTTTAGATTTTTGTTTTGTTTACTTATTTTGAACTTTGTATATTAATAAGAAAGAATGAAGTTAAATAGCGACTTCTTTTAGTTGGTGGTAATAGTGACTTTTAAAAGTACACTACACATGAAAATAATGATCTATTATTGGTGCTTCTAGTCGACTGAGAGATAAATTCAGTCTACTTATCTGTTCTAAAAGCTATTCTTGAACTTTTTCAACCTCTACTTTTACAACTTCTTCTACTTGATCCTTATTAACAAACATTTTTTAACAACCGGAACAAATTGAAGTAAATTTTTTTGGAAAAGCGTTTTTTGCAGATGAGAGTTTTTTAAAATTTTTTATTTTCTGTTAGAACAGTACTTTAAGGCGGCTCTGTGAAATAAGGCCCCAGGAAATAAAGCCCCAAAACAAAAACGAAATAAGGCCCGAAATATGGGGCTTTATTTCATTATGAAATAACACCCTACGAAAGAAAGCCCCGATTCGATGAAATAAAGCCCCAACCCAAAATGAAATAAGGCCCCTAAATTGGGGCTATACTTCATTATGGAACAAGTTCATATGAAATAAAGGAACAATTGAAGAATAATGAAAACTTGAATTTTAAAATTTTAAATCATATGTTTTAAAGCCTCCCAAGTCCATTTCTGAAAAAATTTATCTTAAGAGGCTAAGAAGTTGTAGGGGTTCAAAATTGCAAAAAATTGCCATTTCAAGTATGTAGATGCCAACATGCATATAGAGCAGGTAGGTCTACGGAGAGTGCTCTTCACGAATTGGTAAGAGTGACTGAAAAGGAGGTATTTTCAGGAGGCATTGCGATGGCCACATTTATGGACATCGAGGGTGCTTTCGACAAAATATGCTTTGGAAGGCTGCGGCAAGCCCTGACAGAACGCAATGTAAGCCCAATGATAGCAAATTGGGTGGACAATATGTTCAAACACAGGGCTGTCATCATGCAGAATGGTAGAGTAAAGACTAGAGGTAGAGTAAGTAGAGGATGTCCCCAGGGCGGGGTGCTATCGCCAACCCTGTGGAACATAACTGTGGACTTACTACTGGTTAGACTGGATGAATCGGGCATACACACGATAGGGTATGCAGATGACATTGCGTTGGTGGTCCACGGCAAGTTCATTGACACCATCTCTGACATCATGAAGGGAGCACTCCGAATGGTGGAGGAGTGGTGTCGAGAACAAAGCCTTACCGTAAACGCAGGCAAGTCAGACAATATTCTCTTTACTAGAAAGAGGGTAGGCCTGAGGACAGAACCACTCAGACTTTTTGGAGCTGAAATCAACATGTCCACGAAAGTTAAATATCTAGGGGTAACCCTAGCAATAGCAAAATGAACTGGAACGAGCATGTAGAAGATAGGATTCAAAGAGCCAAGAGGGTTCTGTTCCAGTGCAGACGCGTTTGTGGTCTCAAATGGGGGCTAAACCCAGAGACAATGAAATGGGTTTACACTATGCTGGTTAGACCTGTCATCACGAATGCTTCGGTGATTTGGTGGACAAAAGTCAGCCAGAAAACCATTAAGAAGAGACTGGACAGAGTCCAACGGCTGGCGTGTGTTGGAATAACAGGTGCAATACGCACCACTCCAACAAGCGCAATGGAGGTTCTGTTAGGTATGCTGCCGTTGGATTTAGAAATAAAGAAAACAGCGGCGCTATCAGCCCTCAGGATGTTGCGAAATGCTACGTGGCATAGGGCAACGGCCCTGCATGGTCATATTCGCATCCTTGATTGAGCCTATGGACGGAAGGCAGAGAGTAAAAATAACAGAAAAATGTTATAAAACTCTTATAACGGATGGAGCCGTTTGTGAAGAAATCGCTGGTAGCGATATCAGTATATTCACAGACGGCTCTCTGATGAATGGCCGGGCCGGGGCAGGCGTGTACTCAAAAAAGTTAAGCCTATCTTGTGTACTGAGGTTGGGGAGGTTTGTGTCTGTATACCAGGCAGAAATGCTTAGCGTAGTAGCCACCTGATAGATGGCCGGATCAGTGGCAAGAAAATTGTCATCGCTCTCGACAATCAGTCTGTGATTAGGTGTATGCAACGGACAGACATCACTTCCAGGTTGGCCATAGAATGTCTTACAAAACTCAATGGGTGTGCCCAGACGAATGAGCTCACACTTATGTGGGTGAGAGGACACTCTGGCATAGAACAGAATGAAGAAGCTGATTCTTTAGCAAGAGCAGGATCAGCAGAAGAATTCTGTGGACCAGAATCACGTATCGCTATATGCGACAATATGGTGGCAGGCCTTATTAAACAATGGACGGACTCGGAACACAGTAAAAGGTGGGAAGAAGCTGTTAATTGCAGGCAATCAAAGGCGGCCGTGAAGTGGTCTCGTAGTGAAGCAGCAAAAGTTATCCGATACAATCGAAGGACTTTAAGCTGGCTTACTGCACTGGTCACAGGACACGGTCCCTTCATGTACCATCTCGGGAAGATGACTCTGACCGAGGACGATGCGTGTAGGTTATGCCTAGAGGAGCCGGAAACAGCAGCACACATTCTGTGCCAGTGTCCGGCGCTGGCAAGCATAAGATTGACCACTCTGGGACGCCCATTTATTGGCGAAGCCGAGATTGGTCAACTAACCTATAAGGATATGCTTGAGGTGACAAAGGATGCTTACACAAGGAGCATGCTCACATACGAGTACTCCGAGCAGTAGTACCCTTTGTCCAATGGGGGACGAAAAAGGACCCACTGTGGTCTGCTTCGGCAAATCCCCAAATTATTATATATATGTATATGAAAACGACCAAATTTTTTTAATGTGAAATAAAATGTACAAAAAATGTTTACTTTTTAAAAAGTGATCTATTAAATGAGATATCAAAAAATGAAATCCTTTGAGTACTTTAAGAAATACAAAGTATAACTCGTGGCTCCAAATGTGAAAATTTGTTTTTCTATACATGAATATATACATGTTGCTGGAAGTCCAAATTAATTATCTTTTTAATAGGCGGCCCTCGGCCGCTGCTCAGAGATAATAACCCTCAGAAAGTCAAACACCGGCTACGCTGTCTACAGTACTTCTGAATATAATTCTCTTTATAATGAAACATAAGTTGTGTAAGCAGTGCATAATACGTAAAACAATATATCTTTAAAAGTAAATTATGGATTTTTATGTTAAATGGCTCGTTGAATAGGTAACAGAATAGCCTTTCTTTTAATACCATACTTATTAGTTTTGTATGAAAATAAAAAATTATCACAAGTTTTTCAATCCAATTTTTACAATTTCGGAACCCTTGAATTTTCAAACCATTTGAAAGTGGCCTGAAATGTAAAATGAAATGTAAAATTGTAAAATTTGAGTTTTCACTTTTCTTCAACTATGCAGGAAATAAACTCCAATAAGACCCCAAACTTAAATATGCTAGTTTCTTAAAAGGCTGCGCAAAAATGCACCCCAAAATAAAAGGCCTCAAATCTTAAAACGGAATCAAACCCTAACATTAAGGAAATAGCACCCCAAAATTTATGAAGAATGACCCCACAGTAAATAAAAACACCTTTTAATTACTATTATATTTATTTGTAAACATGAATGAATTAATATCTTCAAGAATTCATTTCCCGTGTACGAAATATTTTTATAAATTTGTAATCCAAATTGTTTGAGCTTAGTTGATATAATTATAGTTTTGTAAAACTATCTTCATTTACAAATACGTAATTATAAAGAAAACTTTGTTAGTTCTCTTATATCTTGTACCTGAAGCTTAATTTTAACAGAGTCCAATTTAAGCTCAAAGAGTTGTTTTCCTACTCCAAAGAGATCTTGTGAAGTGCGAACGTCGCAAAATTTTCCTTCCGACAAAAGGCTAACTCTTGCTTCGCAGGTCTCTTGCCGATATTCATATTTTGTTATAGTTTTATAAGTGGATGTTTTTTCTATATATCATTTTTTGATCGAGAACATAGAGAAGTTCACTGGTCCTTCTTCTACCACGAAATTTTTCACAATTCATTTCATTTTTTAATTTTTTATTATGGCTTAACATATTTTTGAAAATCTTTTCAAATGAGAAATTTTTAATTGATTTTAAATAACAAAAATCGAAAAGTTGTTGTAACAACCGTATCCAAGTCTGACCCTGAAGGAGTGTTGAAATTTTTGGTGGCCATTTTACAATGGAATAAAACCTAATTTAAAAAATTATATAAGGCTACAAATCGAAATAACACCCCAAATATTATTGCTTTTAATACCTAAAATAATTTTTGGGTCCTAATTTCATTTTACTCTTGGGGCCTTACTTCATTATAAAACAAAGCCCCATTTGTTCAAAAATGAAATAAAGCCCCAAAATAGAAAATAACAATCCAATTATTTGTGTTGTTGTTTTGTATGGAATTGTTTGGGGCCTTATTTCATTTGTAGTTTGGGGCCTTAGTTCCTGGGGCCTTATTTCATAGAACCCTTTAAGGCAAGTAATTCAATTTCAGATAAAAATGTTTTTGCAGTTAAGTAAATTTTTACCCCTTTTTTAAAGATTTATTTTGCAAAAATTAAACTACATTTTCGCGATTTGTTTTTTTTTAATAAAATTAATTTAATTCGCTTAATCAATCTTGAATTTTCACTAACAGTAAAATGTTGAGTTTTTTAGGGTCCTTCTTATTCAGGATATAGATAGATGTTCTCGATATAGAACTATATTCCTTTCAATAAGCAGGATCTCGAGTATTGTTAATGCAGTATTTAATTGTTAAGAATTTTTTAACGACAGGCCTCACGTTGGGCGCCAATTAATAAAAATGAGATAAATTGCTTGTTTTATGTTTGATCTCAATTTTTATTCTAATGAAAATTTTTGATATTCTTAGAAATCAAATTTGAAACAAAACAATTTTAAATATATATTTTTCTTAAAGCAAGAAAAATAAACAGGTAAAAGAATGCAGCGTAGCTGATTCGTTAATTTACATAAGAAATATTCGCATTTGCACACTCAACACTGTCTTTAAAAAATCTGTTTAGAACGTTTGCGATTTCTTGTTTGTTTATCATATTTCTTCCATTTATCATGTATTTATTTATTTCATTTTTCTCTTCGTTAAGAAAAAAATGTTTTAATTGATCTCCACCTTAATTTTTGGTCAACTGCCTGGTCTACTTTCCTTGCTATATAATTGTTCTTTACTAAAGCTAGCTCGGATACGTATTTGTTTCTACAACATTTGAAGCTGTGCCCATCATGTAAGCTTTAACACATGAATTATTGGAAAGCACATAATCAATTAGAGTAGATGAAGTTCTCGTTATTCTTGTTGGTTCGGTAATGATTTATTTGAACGAATTATCATCAATTATACTCTCCAGATATTTTTGTTTATCAAGGGATCTGTATACCGCAACTGGCACTAAATTTATGTTTTTTAGGCTAACTTTTATCACTAGCCACCAGATCATTTTTCCAACTGAAAGCACTTCTATTGCTTGCGTATGTCATTCCTGCTTAATGTAAAAGACCACTCCACCAGTGTGATTTGATATACTATCACACCTTACCAAACTGTAACTCTGTAATTGCACTTCTGAGTCAAGTATGGATTCTGTCAAATGCGTTTCAGTTACACAGATAAAATCCCAGTTATTTTCGGCGACTATTATTTCATGTTGATTAATATTTGTACGAATCCCTCCAATATTCAAGCTCAGGCATTTCAAATTTCATTGCTAGTACATTACTTTTTCGGCTTCTACTCTCAATTTTCTCTGTAGTGTACTGCAGGTACTGTCTCTGCAGTCATGGGCTACATTAAGATCATTGAGATCCAACCTTTCTTTTGCTTTGGTGCAATTTATACATTTTAGGAATCCATTGTTGCAATCTTTATAGCAGTGCCCCGTTTTACTGCATTTCGCACATACTTGATTTGTCTCAATGCATACACTTGACTTATGGTTAAAACCTCAACATTTAAAGCATCTCGTTACATTAAGGTTTTCGTAAGCCGCGCATTTATCCCATCCAATATTAACTTTTTTTCTTGCATGATCTTTTCAAAGCCATCGCCATCAACCTCAATCAATGCATTGTACACTCGCGGGTTTTTAAAAGACTTATACACTTTAATACATTTTAGCTCTTTACAGAAGTCTCTTGAATGACTCTTTACAGAAGTCATTTTGGTTTTTTTCTATATAATCTCTCCTATCTATAAAATCTCGTAGTCTCTCGATCCATTCGTCTCGAGTTTTGTTTGATTTTTCAATGTCTAAAGAATGTTTTAAAGAATTGTTTAATAGTTTATTTGTAGTGCAATTCTGCTGTTTATTTTTACCGTTATTTTAATTTTAAATTGTTAATATTAGTCTTTAAGGATATTTTTTCCAAAGACTCAATAAAGAAATATAAAATCTAAAACTTATAAACGTTAAACATTTGAAAAATATACATTTCAATGAAAATATGGAGCTGTTCGTAAGAACTACTGCGTCTAGGTCAAGAAATTAGTGGATTTTATCCGTATTATTTTTGATTTCTGGTCATTATCTATTTTTTTAACTGGGTATATGTTTGATCATCCCGGATTAAACTTGAAAACACCGAATGATATGAAAATAGCCATATGAAATTAAAATTTTAATTGCAAACGTTGTCTTAAGCTATGTTTTCTACTAACTTCTTTATATTAAAATTGTTCTGAAACTGAACAAATCTGAAACTTGAAGTCAAATAAAACTTTAAAACTAGCAACTGAAATAAAAATTAATGGAAAAAATAGTGCATACACTTAGTTAAAATACTTTATTTGTCATATCAATGCTAACTTTTTATAAGATGGATATTTTTTGCGGTAGAATTCAATTACTGGAAACATTATATGTTTTTCTTCTTCATCGTACGTGAGAACTTAACTAAAATAATTTATTAATTGTACTCCCCTTTCACTGAGATCACTTACGAAAAAAGGTCACAACAAAAAATAGGACTGTCTTTACAATCATTGTTGTTTTACCACTTCGATGGGTGACAATCTGCCAATGGTGCAAAGTGAGTACAAAAGTATTTCGTTTTATGAGAAATAAAATCGCTGAAGTTATAAATCGACAAAGTTTATTTATTTGCAATATAACGCAAATTTTTGATTGTATATGAATTTATGGACCATAACCACCGACATAGAAATATCTTTTCTTCGATAGAAACGTTTTAATCTAACAAAGCTAGAGATATTGCTTCTCTACATACGAGCAGGGGCGTACCGAGACCATTTTGATTGGAGGGTATTAATGTATTTCGGCCGACTGAATACCCTTAAGTCCCGAATTTTATTAAAATACAACATAGTTGAATTATATAAAGTTACTCATCCGTTCGAACAATATAAATAAATCTTAAGGGGGAACGGCTAAGAAAAACACTTTGTAATTATTTTTGCTAAAAACTTTTTTAATGATGAAAAAAAAACTTGTGTGCATCAAAATACATATACAGCCCAATTCTGAATGATTTTTCCCGGGGAATTGGGTAAGGGAGTTTTCATTTTTAAGATAAATTTCAAAAACATTCTGAAAATTTTCAATGCCGATTTGTTCATCAACCGTCAATACTCATGAGTGTAAACAAAAAATATGGGATATCTTTATCCGCTATCTTAAAAATTAAAACTCCCTTTTCCTATTCCCCGGGAAAAATCATTCAGAATTGGGCTGATAATTAAGTATGTTTTCAGTTTTTTTTTGGTTTGGCCTTTTATCTGCTCTCTTAAGTTTTCGCAACTTGGACATCATTTTTCGAGTCCAAAAAGGTGGTAACGACTTATCAGATTTTACAACAGGTAACGGAAAATTTTTTTAGTTCATCTAAACGATAATACTTGAAACTATAAGATTACGTATAATCAGCCAAGTAAACCTTATACCTGTTTCTGGCGCCATTTTCAAAACAAAAATTGAAAAATTACCCTATTTTTTTTACATTTCTAACGCTCTAAAAATTCGAGATTTAGGTTTTAATAGATGATTGTAGGTAATAATCTTAGATATTTTACAATAATAAATATAATGCTAAACAGTTTCAGCTCAAATGGACTTTTTCGTTAATCTTTGGTACCGTTTTAAGAAATCCTGATATTTTTAACACACATATAGTCACATTTTTCAATATTTCGATTTTTTTTAAGTGAAAAAGATCCCTTAAAGGCTGTTTACATATCGTTCCCTCTGTCAAAGAAAATAAAATAAAAGTATTTCAGTATTATCGAATCAGCATTTAAAAATTAATTTTCGTTTTTGTTTAAAAAATTCATAGTTTATATGTGTTAAAAAATAAGCAGAGCTTTCAATTGCTTTAAAATTTTTTCTTTTGAATTAATTAAAAAAATACAAACTTATTTTTTATGTACAACATTTAATTATTAATTCTTATTGAGATCTTCTTAGAACTTCTTATTAATGAGATAAACTATGTCCTTTTCCGATGAAAACATTAATAAATCATTAAGACGTGAGTCACTTTGCGTGGTTCTTAAATAATTTTCAACTAATTTTAATTTGCTGAACGTTCTCTCATTTCCTGAAACAGTAACAGGCACTGTGCACACCAAACGCGACATTTTGTTACCTGCAGGAAGAGATTTTTTATTGGATTCTGAAACATTAACTGTACCAGATAGAGTCTCTACGCCTTCGCATAGATCATAGAATACTTCAAATTCTGCTTTCAATTAAAGTGAATCCAACAAACAATTTCTTGGTAACAATTTCATTGATTCTAGAATTCGCTTTTGGGTCAAGTCAGTAGAAGATAGAATTGGATTAAAGAGTTCATACAGAGGCTTTATTGTTTCTAAGCAACTGCTTAATTTATCTCGCATCAGTGAGGTTATCTTAGCCAATACAAGTTTAAATTATATTCTATAAAAACAGTTCATCGAAAAATAAGCCGCATCGGCATTGTTATCATCCAAACGTTTCGGCGCAAGACGACGGCGATGGCGAATTTAGAATTCCTTTTTAGCATCAAAATTAAAAGATTTTAACAATGCAACAGCACTAATAATTAGGTTATCCGTACCTTAAGAGTTCGAATTTATTTTTTCTAATGATTTAAGTGTAAAAGAAATAAATTTCATAGCATCTAAAATATTCAGTTCAACAGCTTCAAGAGATTCAGTCAGGAGTTTCATATTTACTTTTACATTTTTCATAAAACAAGACTTATAATAAAGTCCACAGAAATGAGTTGGTTTGATAGGAAATAGCAGCATTTCGAGTCCACTTGTCAATTTTCTTAGAGCTTTGGGATATTTTGTTACGAACATCAACAATGACATAAAGCGATGCTTTTATAATAAATGAATTTTGAATGCAGATGTAAAAATGGTGGTCTTTTTGTCATCATCTCGAGTCTTAAAGTTAAAACGGACCTTTTTACAATAGTTTGACTAAATCCTTTAAATTCAATTTTTATTTATTTATTATAATTGCATTTAAATTAAAATGATAAGTCTATGAAATTAAAGATTTTACATCAGAATTCTTGAGTTAAGAAAATTTCTTAAAGTATGTTGGCCGATTTCCATCATTAAATTTTTTTATTAAAAATGTTGGGTATTTCTGGATAAAAATTTCAATCTCAGAAAGTTCTACAAAAATGTATTAATTAGGTTTAAAAAAGGGGAATATGTATGGCGACTGAGTAAACCTTTGTTCGTTTGGTCTTGTTTTATTCCACTTATTTTTTCAATTTTTTGACAAGGTATTTGTGTCAGGGACTGTTATCATTAAGCTATATCCAAAAACTTAAGCATTCATCATTATTTTATGATTTTGAAGTTTAGGCTCAGATATAAAAATAGTAATCTTATTTTATCTTTTAAATCTTATATAAAAATCATTTATAGTTTTTTGGTCAAAAAAATATCATTTTCGGTTTTTATTTTTGGTCAAGGACACGGTTACACAATTGAACTAAGAATGGTGCATTTTTTCCATTTGGTCCGCTGCTCTCTTTTACATTACTATGCATTACTATTTCCGTACTTTTTTAACAAAATTTATACCACTTTTCTGAACTTTTTCTGCATTTTGTCACAAAGGAATGCTGGATTCGTTTACAACAATTCAACGCTGATACGACTTAAAATGAGTTGGTCGACTGAAATTTGTTTAAGGTACGACTGAAAGTGAGTTAGCAGAGTGAAGTTTGTTTAAGGTTCGACTAAAAGTGAAATGGCCAACTGAAGATAGTTTTGGGTATGAATTAAAATCAAATAGCCGACTAAAGTTGGTTTTAATTATGAAAATGGCAATAAAAGGTACGACCGGCTTTGATGCGTTCATAATTATTGTTTATAAAAATCAATATTTTAAAAAATTTTAGGAAAAAAAAAATAAAAATAAGGTCGACTCTAAAAAAGAAGGGAGGGAGTTACGCCCCCGCATACGAGTAAAATATCAAATGTGACATGGGGCTTATCATGTTTTTGCAAAAAGCTCTTAAATTATTTTTTTTTTAATATTAGTCAAAAAATTTTTGAAACTGGACAAAAAAAAAAAGAAAGTTTCCAGAAAGTCCTATAAATTTTTTAAGAGTTTCGGCAAAAATGTCCGTCATTAATCGATGCCAACTCCAGATACTCGTACATTATAATAATGCGCTGCTTACAACTGACCTATTGGCCGATTTTTATCGCTCATGCCCACTACCCGCATCCACATCCACATCTTCATCCACGTCTTCAAGTCTTAATTTAATGTTGTTTCCTCTGCTTTTTTAACGTATCCACACAATTGTTTTGTTTTTGTTACTTTTGCCCAATGCAACTGTCGACAAATTTGAGGGCGCTGTGCAAGCAGCTGCTACTGTTGCTTCAGCTTGCTGTAAACAAGCTGCTAAATAATTCAAAACTGAAATAAGAACTTTTACAGACCTGTGCAGAAATCGCCGAACGCAGCTCGGAAAACACACACAAAATGTATCTGCATACGGAGGTTCCAGTGCAAAACGAGTATTCGAGCTAGTCGGTTGTATCCGTATGATTTGCCACTTAGTATCTCTAACCAATAAACAGCACGTTCTAAATATTTAGTGCTTTGAAAACGGGTGAGCAGAGAAATGAAAGCAGACAAAAAATGTGACAAAAAAAAAAAAAAATAAGAGAGAAACGGCGAGATGTTAAATGTGTAAAAAAATCTTAAGGATACGCGCACGAACACGTTCACTGCTACTCATTTGAGCGGAAGTGGAGGGAGATAGATGAGTGTGTGTCTGTGTGTGTATAGGCTCGAGCTACGCGTGTTTTTTTTTGAGTAGGCCGTTGTTTTGGGCCTCCGTTTTTGATGCATTGTCGATTGCCCTCCTCCTGCCGTTCTGTTGTGTCGTCTGCTCGTGTTGCTGCGTCGCGCGTTACTTTGCGGAAAATTTACAGGATACACGTTTTGCTTCCTTAGTCTCTCTCTCTCTCTCTCTATCTCTCTCCTACGCTCACTGATTTTTGTTATTCGCGAGTTTGTTCCTTCTCGACGCACGCTTCTCGGTGCGGTGCTTGTGGCACTCTCGTTATGTGCTCGCCAACTATTGTATATTATATACTGTACTGGGTTCTATTTACATTCAACAATTTGTTGAATTGTGTGCTTAAGTTTTGCTTTGTTCTGATTTTTTTTTTTTACTTGCTCGTCTGAAAAAATCTTGAGCAAAGTCAGAAAACGCGATACGATATGGATATCCAAAGGATATGAAATTCTATATGATAGAAGCAATAAAATTGAAATAAATATTAGTGAAGAAAAATATACATACATATATTTATATATATAAGTATATTCATAAATACTTAACAAAAGTGCTGTACAAAACAGTGGTTCTGGCAGAAAAACGGTTTTATTTTACGTTAAAAAGTTTTACGTTCCAACAAGACTATTTGAAACATTATTGTATCCGTTAGTTGCTTTTCTCATCACTTTACACTTCGTTTTATGTATCTGAAAAGTGTGTGTTGGTGCTTTTTTTTTGTCATGCTCCATCTCAACTTCAACTTTACAGTTTTGTATCCACCAGATGCTCGCTTTTATCTGGGTTTCATTTTATTGATTCATTAAGCTTAATCGTCGTGTGCTCAGCATAATAAGACTTGGCAAAAAAAAAAAAACAAAATGCCGTTGTGTTTAGGTTCGCTAGCAACTAATTGTTAGATGTAGTTTGTGAGTAGGACTCTTGTATTTAAGTCATTAGCTGTTGAATATGCTTCAGAATATTCATTGAGCAGTGACCATGAACTGTATTTTGAGAGCTTTCAAAATCTATAGCAACTGAAAAAATTTAAAATTCATGAGAGTAGCCATGTTTATAAGAATCGAAAGACGACTTTAAGCAATAATTTACATAGCTTTAATTTTATTAAAGTTATTTTGTTATTTTTATACACTTCTTGTTAAACATATTTCAATCAGCAATTTGCACTAGGATCAACGATCGAGTAAATAAATACCTGAGTGTAACAAAGAGTGAAGAAAACATTTTTATAGCCACGAGAAATAAGCATTTTGTTGCACGGGCAGATAAGATACACAATTTATTGTTATAAATGTTTTTATTTGCATGACAGAGCACCATTTTATTTTGAGTTTATTTTAGATTTGGTTAAATTTTTTCCATGCTTTGATATATTTCAGTAAATACAAATTATTTTTGTCTTGTTTTTATACTACTTTTTTTCATTAAGAGGCCTTTAATTAAATTGGAGTTGGGTTCATCGAAAAAATTCAATCATTTGCATACTGTGTGAAAAAACCATCCAAATGTAAGGTCTGTTTTACACAGCTTAAACATTGTTAATAGCTGTGATTAAATCCAAATATGAACAAAGTTGAAATTCGTATAAAATAGTGTGTGTCATGACCACAAAGTATTTCAGTATTCAACATTAATTACATAGAAATTTACATGAAATGATTTGCGAAGTGTATTAAAACTTTTTCTTCTATGAACAACGATTTTTAGTGATATTTAAGGTAAAATTGCACATTTTAAAAAGAAACATGGATTCAGTTAAAAACATTTATTGTGACAATTTCGTAAATGATATAAAAAAAAACGATGTTTCTAATTATTTTTTGTTTGTTTTTAAATGTATCATTTTCTTGCTAAGAAAAAGTGGTCATTTACAGCCGTGGTCAAGATATTTTTGTCCCAATTTATCGGAAACAAAAATCAAAGTGCACATTAAAAAGGGTACTATTAGCTACATTCAATACTAGAATTCTTAAGTTTTGCCCAATTAAAAAAAATTGAGTGCAACTTTTTAAAAAACACTGTCATTTTAACACTTTCACAGTAACCAAGCTTAATAATTCTATTATAGGTTGTAGCGACAAGCCACGAAGAAGATGCATAATAAAAACTTTTTTGGAATATTGTTTTTGTATTATTTATGTAAAAAAAAATATCAGGTCTCTATACACTCAGAAAAAAGTTTATCAGAATATGAGAAAAAAGGCATCATATTAAGTGAAAAATGGTATTGACTTAGCTCCAGAGAATGCTTTTCTCTAAATGTGATCCCAAAAATTCCCTAAAAATGGCAAAAAGCTTCCATGAAAAAGAGAAATATTTTCTCATTAATAAAAGACACCTTCTCTTTAATAGAAAAATATTTCTTTATAATACGTTCAACCGTTTTCTTTATTGTGTAAATTTTTCTCGAAAACAGAGAAATATTTATTAAATTTTAATAAATGCTTTCTTTAAGTTGCGTTTATAGTTTCTCACAAAAAATAACACTTTTTTTTAAAGAAAGATATATTATCTTAACACTGATACAACATATTTCTTTAAAACACAGATCCGCAATTACGATTAAAAAATTATTTTTATCAAACATTTGTTTTAACTCAGTTCTACGCATAGTAGAAGTATTAATATCAAATTGTGATTCGGTTTTAAAAATATTAGTTAAAAATGTGTTAAGAGGTAGAATTATTGCTGTGGCATTGTTTTTCGGGACTCTTTATAAATATTCCAGAAATTTATTCTGAAAAGCGATTTTGTAAATGCATTTAAAGAAACAGTAGTAATAACCCTATAGAAGCAAACTAACTTGTTTTTAAAAACAACTAATTAAAAAACTAATTTAGAATAAACTAGTTTATGAACTACTTTGTATTATATTAAGGCGGCACCCACTTCAATTTTGAATAGTTTTTATTGCATTATATATGAAGTAATTCAAAAACTACTTCAAAACAAGTGGCTTATTGATTTTGACATGATTTTATTAAAAATTTTTATTGGATTACAAGTTTATACATATTTAACCATGCTATTTCATCAAATAATATTAATATCAAATATCAAATATCATATTGGCTTTCACTAATATGAATTTATGTATTTTTTTTCCAAACAATAAAATAATTGATCTCTTTATGTATAGAAATTTAAAATTTTTATGCTTTTAAATTCATTTTCAGTAAGTTGAATATTAACTAGTTTTTAATTGATTTATTTTAAAGAAGTTAAAAAAATTATTTCAATTCAACTAATTTAACAATTAGTTGAAAACATATGCAGATGAAAGTTAATTGACTTATTTAGCGGACATCACCATACAAAATATGTTAGTTTGTTCTATGGAAAAAAGTCAGAATTTCAACTAGTTGTGGTTGACAAAAAAATACTTTTTCAACTACTTTTAAATTAGTTGATATTTCTTACAGGGAAACAACATCAGTTTTTGTAGCTATGTTAAGTAAAAAAAACCTTTTGAAGGAACAATCATCATAATATGCAGAATATGCAACACTTGCTTTTCACAGTATTAATCAATTGCTCTCACGCTTTCTAATTTTTTCGTACCTCTTTCAATATAAGAAAAATATATCGATTTTTGAAAAGAAGCCTTTTTAATTTTTGAGAAAGTATTTGTTGTTTTTGAAGAAAATATTTCGCATAGTGCATTATTTATCAACAATAGCGAACATTTCTTATTTTCTATATTTTTTTTCTCTATAAATGAGATTTTTTCAGTGAGAGAAAAATACTTATCATTATTAGAGAGATAAAATATTTTCATTTCCCACAAGGAAGGAAGTATTCCTTCAAATATGTGAAAATTTATTATAATTGAAGTAAATTTTATTTGAAATAAAGAAAATTTCTATTATCGAAAATAGAGACATTTTTTATCACAAAAAGATAGGTGTGTTTTTCTGAGTGTATATATTATAACACAGTGTGCAATTTTTTAAGTCATGGCAAAGTAACCATATACGGACATCACTACGTGATAAAAGACCAAAAAAAGACCCCTGTCTCCCAGTTTTGCCAAAAGTTCTCAAGTTTTTTTTTTTTGGTACCTGAGGCAAAGTTGTAGCTCTTGTCATAAAGAATAAAAATTGTGAACACATAAAATCAAAAACCTTAATCTTCAAGGTCAAAATCGCAAAAAACTTTAAAAAATTCAATTTTTTTTTACATTTTTTCCCTTTTTCAGGTCCATAGGTAGCAAACCGTTCAAAATTCAAGGAAATAATCAACTACAAAAATGAGCCTAATATCTCAATAAACAACTTTTTGGAACATACAAACTTCCTAGGAATGATTCTTAACACCGTTTAGGTAGCGCTTAGGTAGCCGCAAAAATGAAAAATTTCCCGAAAATTTTTTAATTTCATTTGTTTTTTCTTTACTTCAACATTGAGATACTATAAAGCCTTCTCCAGTAAGTGAAAAGGCAGGTTTAATTGTTATACTCTTACTGATTTTATTAATCTTAGTTCTTAGGTGGTATGGGTTGACATTTAGAGTTAGGGTTGTAACAAAGAGTAGTAGCATAGATATTTAGTAATAATGATTCAGTGTTGTAGGGATTAGTAGTCTCAGCAGGGATGGCACTACAATACTATGCTATCTATTACAAAAATTATAAAAAAAAATATTCGTATTATGTTTATGTTAATGTTGATGGCCCTGGACTTGCAAATCGCACTCTCTTAATCTGTGGATACAAATCGTTGTCCGAATCGTCCGAATCTGACTCTGATTCAGAACTTATGGTGTCCACAGGCACGTTACTTCCAGACTGCCGTCCATCATCAGCTTTTTCTTCTTCAGATACTTCATTAACATCATACAGGGGATCTTGTGACTCCACCAACATACCTGAAATGAATTAGAAAAGCAATTAAAAAAGGTATGCAAAACAATGCATCAATAAAATTGATATTACCTCTGCAAGCAATGCGTCGAGTTTTTTGCCTTTGAACCGTTTTTCCATGGGCATTGTGGTTTGGTGAAATCGTTTTCCTTGCTCATCGAATTCAGTAAGGAGTTGTTTGATAAAATCGTCAAAATGAAAATGAAGAAAATGCAGCTTTAATGTCATCGATGTGCCGATTTTCTCAAAATAATACAGCATTTCTTTCACCCATTCTCTTGCTTCCGGTTCCGCGTCTTGATCCCCTCCGAAGACTCTGGTGCATACACGCTGAAGGTAAATCCATGCCATTGAATAATTATAATCATGAAGCGATGATTCAAAGTTGCTCTTGAATAGTTTTCTAATGTCAGGGCCATTAAGTACGCCTGTTAAATGAAGACAAAAAATAAAGACAGAAAAGAAAACATTAATAAAGTGAAAATAGTACAATGATGTGAACAAAATTTCGTTTTAAATTTATAACCCTTTTAATTTTGTCATCGCTACGCTTTGGGAAAACGCTTTTCATATAGTCGAATGCGTTTGGACAATTTACAACGGCCACTTCGATGAATTTTTTAACAATTCTCAATTTTATGTGGAGTGGTGGCAGCAAGATGTCTTGAGTATTGTCTATTAAAGGTGCTTTCCTCAGTTTATGTTGTTTCATTTGTTCCTCCACACTTTATCTTGGTCTCTACGAATTACATTGGTATTGATTCAGAGGTGAGTGTGAATCCCAATTACAAAGAAAACAAAAGAATTTTGGAAAGCCTCCCTTATCGATGGTCCCTTGCTAAATGTTGATGACCTTAAAATCACAGCAAATCTTCCATTTATTTTCGTAGTATTTGATTTTTTCCATTATATCTTTCAATGTTTCATAGCTTTCTTTCATGTTAATACCCATTGCTAGCGGAATGGGAGGTTTTCGGTTCGACACATGCAACAACACTGCTTTCAAGCTTGAATCTCCCATCAATAAATAATCTCCACTAACTAGCGATGTAGTTCATTCCCATTTTTACCACCAAAGCTTTTACATCGTTGCAGTAAGCGAACAAATTGTCGTCATTTAGAGTGTAGAGGCTCTGAAATTCAGCTTGCCGTTTGCGGTACGCCGTAGAGTTCACATTACCATATGTGAGTTTTTTTTGCTTTAAAAACGCTGTCAAAATTATGGCAAGTCGCTGCGATATTCCCAATATGGCCACAATGAAATCCATTTCCATTTGTGTTATTAGCTGTGGTCCATCTCTTCCCTGTTGGGCTCATAATCAGTATCACATAGATCTTCATAAGTTACACCACTTGCTCTAGTCATTCCTGTACATTCTGTACTACGATCTGGAGTTGGCGGCCTTGGTGATACAAAATTTGCAAGTGCAAGCACTCGTAGTGTGGCTGTTACAGTTGCTTTATAACTTTTGTTCCTCTCAGCATATCGATTTAGACCACATGTGTAATTTACGCATGCATAGCAACTGGTTTCATCATGATCACCGGGGAGATTAATCCAGTTTATCGGCTTACAATACTTCATACTATGTTTGCCTCCACTCAACCATGCCATGAGATTGTTATAACATTGGCGACACACTGTATTAGGTGTGTAATTTTCAACGGTCAAGTCTACTTCGTCGTAAAAAAACTTATATGCTTTCTTGAATCGACTAGTTAAAAGATTCTTTTCCTTTTGCAATGTTGTTGAACTTTTTTTCTGATTTGATGACCGCAAACGTAGCAAAATAAATCAATATTTTCACACTGCATATTGAAATTGTCAGTTGCCAATGTTGTGTGCGAATTATGCTGTAGCACTTTCACTTTTTTACTTTCACTTTATAACTTTCACCGCTGAGCTCTCGTTGACGTCGCGCTGTGTAATGCCTCGATGTGAGCGTCGTGCCGCTTTTATATTGTGTGCTGCGTCCCTTGTTGCGTGTGCTGAGCTTACTGCATTGCCTGTGCTGCTGCGGTCGGTGCGTGATCGCGTGATACCTAAGCACTACCTAAACGGTGTTAACCCTTGGACAAACACATGGTTCTGGCCAGGCATATTTAATTTTTTAGCGTTAATTAAACATACAAGACGTTAAACATGACAAGAGCTACATTATGAATTCAATGCAGATGTTTGCTTCCAGGTAGTTTTTTGATAGAAGTTTTTTTGATTTTATATGTTCACAATTTCATTTTTATGACAAGAGCTAAAATGTGTTTCCAGGTATTTTTCTTTTATATTTTGGGTTGTTTTTATGTGAATTCAATGCAGATGTTTGCTTCCAGGTAGTTGTTTGACAGTTTGGGCACGGGAACTCACCCACCAGCTTGAGAATTTTTATTAGAATGCACTTACTATCAGTGAAGGTACAGTGCACTCAAACACTTGGCCTCCTGACTGACAATTATTTACGTTTAAAGTTTTGAAATCAACTTTTTTTTAAGAAATCGCTTATTTTCTTACACTTCAATTGTTTTTTTTACTAGGGCTGTTTTTTGAGAAAACCAGATTTTTATTAAAAAAGTGAGGTTAAAAATTTTTTTTTAATTTGCCTCAATGAGTTAATAAAAATTAACATATTTATATACAGATTTAAAGCGTTTTCAAAGGTCTTCTCAACGATACCCATCTCAACCAGATCGGATAAGAAATGGGTGAGATATAAGCGATTACATACTCAAGCTATAAAGGCCTATATCTCAAGAAGTTGGATCGGCCTGCTTAAAAAAACTTTGGGGTTTTAATCAGCGCTGTAAGCCCTACCAGGCCAAAGAAAATTGGCGCATTTTTCATAAAGTAAATTGATTCGTAAAAGCGAAAAATAAAAAACGCTTTTTGGGCCATTTTTCGCTAATTTTTTAAAGTTTTTTGCAATTTTGACCTTGAAGATGAATTTTTTTTGATTTTATGTGTTCACAATTTTTGTTCTTTATGATAAGAGCTACAACTTTGCCCCAAAGAGTAAATCAAAATTCCGAACGGTTTGCAAGTTATGAGCTTGAGAAAATGATCTTTTTTTTTGCAAAAATGACACCGAGGCCCCACATCTTTGGGGGCCCATAAAAAAAACCTGGAGGACTTTGGGCAAAACTGGGAGACAGGGGTCTTTTTTTTTGGTCTTTTATCACGTAGTGGTCCGTATATGGTTACTTTTTTTGTATTGCTCTGTGTAATCTTTTCAGAAAAAATGCTTTAAATTGAGCTTTTTTTCCAACGTGCAATGTCACCTTAACACATTAATGCTCACCACCAGAACCCACTGAGCTTAGGTTTTCTAATTTTAAGCATAAATTTGTATTAATATCAGACGGAAAACTCTGAAGTATTAAGAAAGTCAAAAGATTTGGGTGCGTTGAAGCGTCGTATGATCATAAAGGTATAAGGAGTCTGTAATGAGAGAAATAAAAAAAAAACTTAGAAAACATAGAAAAATGAGAAATTGAAAAATGTTCATTTAGTAGCGTAGGTGTTCAAATTTAACCTAATTTGCTTTTTTTTTTTACAAAAAGATCAAAGCACCCAAGGCATGCGCGTTATACAAACAACGTTTGGTCTTTGACCTAAAGGAAAGGGATAGATTATTAGAGGAAAAATTGACCGGAACCATACGTGAATTTTTGATTAGGCGGAACAAACGTGAAAGACAATTTGAATTGCTAATAACCGAGACTAGTGTTATGCTTTTACCTCGGCAAGCATTTCCATCCCTCAGTTGTTCGTGTCCTTTAACTCCACATTTTCCACAATTTTTCGTAGATTTTTTGTTTCAATAATTCTGAAATGTACAGGGCTAGGCGATTGAAGTGTTACCAACTTCACGTTGGCAATACTGGCAAACCGATATTGCCAGTTATGTCAAATTCATACCAATTGCAGCTGTTTATATTGTTTGCAAGCTACTACTAGCATTTACATCTAAGTTTTATAGAACAAAAGTTATTCGAAATGGAATTCAAACGCAATAGTGTGATTGCGTTATATTTGGCCGGAAAATCACAACCAGCTATTGTTCGTGAGCTGAGCCATCTCAAAGTAAATAAAATGTTTGTGTATCGCACCATAAATCTTTATAATGATACAGGCAGCATAGCCAAACGCTATGGCGGTGGAAGAAAAAAAATCGCAACATCACATGAAATGGTTCGAAAAGTGAAGGCTCGACTTCAACGAAATCCACGTCGTAGTGGTAATCAAATGGCCAAATACCTGAAAATATCCCAGCGAAGCATACGAAGCATATTGCAAAATTAGCTCAAGGTAAAGCCTTACAAGTTCCAAAAGGTACACGATCTTACACCAAAGCAAAAAAAAGTTAGACTCGAAAGAGCAAAGGAGTTGTTACGCTTGCACGAACGTGGCGAATTTCCAAACATTGTCTTCTCTGATGAAAAAATTTTCCTATTGAGCAATTCATCAACTCTCAAAATGATCGTGTTTACTTAACTGAACGCACGCACGAAAATTTGAGCCTACGAACGGCCACCCGAAGTAATTTTCCATCTCAAGTAATGGTATGGGCAGCTGTGACCGCCGATGGACGCTGTCCAATCGTTTTCATCGAGCCTGGTGTAAAGATCAATGCGAATTATTATCGGGAAAAGGTTTTGGATGCAGCTTTGGAGCCATGGGCACGCAAACATTTCGGTCGTAGACCATGGGCGTTCCAACAAGACTCGGCACCGTCTCATAAAGCTCGTGTGAACCAAGAATGGTTAAAAAACCATGTGCCACACTTCATTTCGTCTACACAATGGCCTTCGAATTCGCCAGATGCAAATCCGATGGACTATTCCATCTGGGGCATTTTGGAGAGCAAGGTGAACACTAAAAAATATGCCAGTATGGATGCGCTTAAGAAAGCCATTATACGGGAATGGGCCAAAATACCGCAAGATCAGATTCGTGCAGCATGCAATTCATTTTTTAACCGTTTGAAGGCCATAGTCAAGGCAAAAGGTGGCCACATCGAGTTAAAGTGAATGGATTCTGAAATTTTGATTATTTCCACACATTTTGTAATTTGAATCAATAAAAATATTTTCACTCAAAAAAAAAATATGGTCTTTTGAATAGGTAACACTTCAATCGCCTAGCCCTGTAGTAAAGAACAAAGAAAGTGAAAAGAATCATGCCCGAACCCGGACTCGAACCGGGACCCTCTGAGTTGATAGTCTAGCGCACTCTTCACTAGACTACAAAGGCCGACAAAAGCATTTAATTATATTTTATTTTTCTCGATGTTTTTAAAACAAAAAACTCACCTGCGTGGCATAATTCACTTTTCTTTGATATACTGCACGAACTGGCGTGATAAAATAAACAAAAAGTCTTTAAATGTATATTTTATAACTTTTTTTGGAAAAAGCATATTTTTAGCTTTCTCTCATTGTTGAAAGCAAAAGCTTTAGGAGTGGCTTTGGATTTAAAGGAATTGTTGAAAAAATGCTTTCAACGCGTATGATATATCATACATTGTTTTTAATGGGTTAAAGGAAGTTTAAGGTAGGCAATTTTTTAAAAATCGAATTTTTTTTAATTTACTATAATTAATGTCCGACTGAATGTGTAATTTTGGCCGAAGCCGAATGTTCAGCCTAGTGGAAATATCCGGCCGAATACCGCAGCCGAATATTTTTTTCAAGTACAAGGGCTTCAAGGGCTTTCGTTATTTATTCATTTCATAATCATATATTCATAATCAATAGTTAAAATTAAAAAGCTTTATTATGTAAGCTAAAGAAAGCAATTTATCAGCATTTTACCCAAAAAGGCTGGATCGTCTGTCCATATACAGCTGTCCAGCAGCGCTAAAAAGTGGTTCACTGGCCACGCTCATTGGCGTAGCAAGCGGGGGCCCAAGGAGAGCAGTTTCAACCCCACTTATTTAGCTAGATAAATAATTTAAAAAGAAAACTTCAAAAGTTATTCAAAATATCAGATTCTGTACAACGATAATATGTTTGTATTATATATTTTGCTCTTATTTCTCTCTTCTTCATAAGCATGCTTTCGGATAATCATTTTCTGTCTCTGTGTTTGCAAAGAGATAGAACAAAATGTAGAGTTTCTACTTCAATTCCAATTTGAAAAAAAAAATTCGGATGCACTGAAAAACTATTAAATGAAGTTGAAAAACTTGTTGCATTGGTTTTGACTGTGCCTGCATAAGCAGCTTCAACTGAGCGTTCTTTTAGTACACTAATCGACTTAAAACGTATCTTCGAGTAACTATGACACAGAAACGACTCACTCATGCGGCACTTATACAAATTCACATAGATAAAACCGAAGAATTGAATTCGATGGAGGTGGCGAAAGAGTTTGTTTCTCGCAATTACAGAAAGAAACATTTTGGAATAATTTAAATTGATATAACTTTTTGTACCTTATTGCATTTAAGCCATGTAAAGATATACCTAGTCTTGCTTTATAAAATAAACAATTAATTCTTATATTTTCATATTACCATATGAAAGATCCTTTAAAAAATTGTCACTAATATCGAAATTGGAAACACGGTTGCCACTCTGGTACAATTGTACCAAAATTGGTACATTTATTTTTACTTGGTACCTTGGTTCATTATTTTCCGAGTTGATACATTTTGTAAAAGATTTACAAAAAGCGAAATTTGGTAGCACTGGAGAAATGTTCAGACTTATGTTTAGTGGAACTTTCATTGCATTAAGTTCTAAAAGTTTAAAGCTTACATGCCTTTCTTGTTATATATATTGAAAATCACATTTTTTGAGACTTTTTTTTGAGACTTGAGGATTTTTTTGTGATTTTTTGATTTCTTATTACCAAAGAAATTCTAAAACAAATTAAAGACATGTTCGATTTAGGTAAAGAAGATCTAAATGTTTTGAATATAATAACATCTTCACAAGATATGGCAGAAAACAATATTTCTTTATTGCCATAATTCAATAATTCATATTAAATTATCATCTCATAGAATGCTACCGTGACGTTATTGTGACTAAGAGGAATCTTGTTCAGGTTTCAAATATTAGTTTTTAAAATTATAGTGATGTTGGGAAAAAATTTGGGTATTTTGAGAAAAAGTCTGGGTCGTGAAGAATGGATTGGGGGAATTTGTTTTAATGATTTTATCAATTTTGCAAATAGTCTGATGTACCTTTCACACAGATCAGCAGCTGTTGAACCAATATTTTTTTATTTTAGCCTGATTAAAACTAAGCTAAGAAATAAATTGGAATATAAAACACTTAACAACATAAAGCTCTCTAAAACGTTGTGTGTCTAACGCAATGAATCTAATTATCTTTGGCCAGCAATAGAACTATTTTAATGTATTTATTATTTTGGTAATAGCGTATAACATAACTTAATATTTTTGTTATGTTTGGTATGTAAACAAATATACTCCAGTGAATTATTACAATAAATGTTATCAAATTATTATATAAAAAAATTGGTACATTTTTTCCTATTGGGTACTTTTTTTCGGAAAATTTGGTAAAAAATAAGCAAGTGGCAACCGTGATTGAAAAAACTTTTAAAAATAATGAAATTTTAATAATTTTTATTTAGTTTTATATATTATTATTTTGAAACTAAAATAAAAATTTTTTTATTCATATTCATATTTCTGTTAACCCTTCTGCATCCCTTGGATATGTGCCCTTCCTATGATCCTTTGGGTCAATATGACTCAATATTAAAATGTAAACAAACTTTCATATTTAATATAAGAAATTTATTTGTTTTGTTGTTTTTTTATTTAGTATAATAAAAAATAATGAAAACTAAAATAAATAAGCCCTTCCTGAGCAATTATTAAAAAAAATATATATATAATAAAATTAAATTTTAAATTCAGCCTTTTTTTTTTTGAAAAATAATAAAATAATAATTATATTTTTAATACTAATGTATACAAATTTCAGAATTTTTGTGACAATTTATACACAATGTTACCATGTGCTCTTTGCAAATAAATTTTTTACAAGTATCACATTTAGTGGAATACTTATTTGAACTCCTTCCATGTTGACAAAAGAAACACCGCTGTCGTTTATTTGGTAAATTACTGGACAATGTTGTATTTGTAGTATTTTGTTTAGTATTTTTGTTTTATGTAGTAAAAAAATTATCACATGTGATTGTGCATCCCTTTGGGAGAGGGTCTGATAATGTTAGCACCATTCTCTCACCTAAATTAAAAATATGGAAATATAATAAATGTAATACGAAGTACAAAAGTCTCACCTTGATTTTTTTCTGGCTGTGTATTTCTTTCTCTGCCTGTGTACACTTCCATATTCCAGGCATATTTAGTTGTAGAATCGCAAAGTGCCCAAATTTTTATTCCATATCTGGCGGGCTTTGATGGAATATATTGCTTGAAACTGCACCGACCTCGAAATGGAACCAATTGTTCATCTACAGTAACATTTTCATGTGGATTGTAAAAAGTTTTGAGCTGATTACTCCACTTGTCCCAAACGTTTCGTATCGGTGCAAGTTTGTCACGAATTCTTCTTTCTTCTCTATCTTCAGAGCTGTCAAACCGAAGGCACTTTGATATGCTCGCAAATCGCTTGAGACTCATTGTTGCTCGAAAAATAGGTCTTCCGTTTTTTTCATTCCACAAGCTAGTGAGATTTTCTCCATGAGATTTATAAACTCCTGCCATTATTTGTAATCCAACATATGCATCAAGCTCTATCATATCAATGTTTTGCCAATTATTTCCATATAATTCTACACCTTTTTGATTTGTCATTTGAATCACAATATTTTTTATATTTGGTGATATAAACAAATCGAACGAAGACTTTATATCTGTAACCAAAGATGTTGCTGTTTTGGTAGGTCCAGGCTTATTCAATAAAATTTGATTTTTTGGTAACCTGCCTGTTTGAAGTGGTGGCTGTTCTTTCCAAACTACACTTTTGTCCTTAGATAAATATGTAACGGAAGTGCTGTGATCTATTTCTACTGCGTCTTCCAACTATACGCTTTCAACGCTATTTTTTGACGATGAATATGATTCGTCCTCTCCATCGCTGTTGGGTGAAAAAATATCGTCTTCATCAACGGGGAATCACCGAACTGCAATTTGAATGAACTCTTTTGTGTACAATGTGTTTGTGTCAATGCGTTACCATATCATCATAAAACAAATTTCAAAAGATACCTTTGCGGGATTCTCCAAATCCCACCTACAGTTGGAGAATAATAAAATTTTGAATTAAAAATATTCAATGAAAGCGATTTTATTGATTCTTTGACTCAAAAAATGATTGATCGATGATTTTGAATGAAGATGAACTCAATTCAATGATATTCAATAGAAAAGAAATGGTAAAGTGGGATTAAACTTACAATATCGCTAGTTGGGTCATATTGACCCAAAGGATATTAAATGTGTGTAAATCGTGTTTTGACATGTGGAGGGGGGAGGAAAAATTTAAATTTTATTATTTTCTTTTAAAAGCATAATTTTCGCCACTCTAATGGATAAATTAAAGTTTCACGTTCATATCTTATAACTAAAGGGAAAAGTTTTGCGTTGAAAATCAAAATTGGGTCAAATTGACCCAAGGAGTTCAGAAGGGTTAAGAAATTTTGGTGATTTTTTACACCTCTATTTGTACGGCGAAGCAGATAAATATTTCTCGGCCATTTTTTTAATATTCAAAAATTAAGAGGAATGCCAGTAATGAAATATATTTACATTGCGAAGAACGATAGCTTCATCAAAGTAGTCGTTCATTTCACTTTCGAATGTTGGATCTGATTTGTTTTTACGCCTAAGGTCATCTGTTAATTGATCATGGTATTCCCAGAGAATGCTTGTTTTGGATACCATTACTGATTCATCAGAACTGCTTTCATTGGCATTAGTAGCACAATTACAATTTTGCTTCAAAAACTCAATTATTTTGATTCTGCATTCTTCGATTTGGTGCGGCGTGAAATATTTTGCCTTGAATCTCAAATCAAGATATGTAGCTAGCATAAACACATCATGTCTTAAATGATGAAAGCGAAGGTTCAATGATTCCAACATCGCACTTTTCAGAGCGGAAACTTCGTAATCGTCTGCAGTGGTAGTTTTCAAATTGTTTGAAATCATAGCCACCAATGGAATCACAACAGATATACATGAGTCATCGGAACATATTCCCAATGTTGCATCATAAAAATTTTTTTAAATAGGCAATACTTTAGGTTCATAAGACCATTTATACGCGGTCAGGGTACTTATACTACCACGTTCAAGAGAAAACATATTAAGTGCGGATTTTCGATTTGGTAAAAAAATGTTGTATATAATTTAGTTTTACCAAAAATGTTGCTCTTGGTGGGACTTCTATAAAAACGGTTGGATTGTGATAATATTCGGTATTGTACATAGTTAAAAATTATGAGAGTTTCAATCCATTTTCAAGTACAGTCTTTATATGTTATATCGTAATCGTAATTTTCCACTTTCTTACAAGTAAGTTTTTATAAAAGAGCGTATTACACTTATTTTTGGGCATACTATTTTATGATGCTTATATTTAGCTGTTAAAGGGTGAAATCTGAAAAACAGGGGGCTTACGCCACTGTTCACAATGTCATTACTAATATTAATAGAAAGAAGCAAGGTGCATTATTCCTGCAATACTCTTTTCATGTGCATAATTTTTCAATGTCTTCAATCTTCAAATATTACATAATTTCTCCCAAAAACAAAACCTTTTTAGCCAGCATGTCACTGGAGGCTATAGCTAGAGTCCAAATATTTCACAAAATAAACTAAGGATTAAATTGATAGAAAAATAAATTTTTGTTAAATTAAAAAAATTTATGCACAAGAATTTGCCTCGCTATACGCTTCCTCTTGTATTTTATAGGATTTCTTTTAACATAGCTTTATTCTACGTAAGACTCTACCGAAAAGAAGTGGATTTTGTATTTAATTTCCAACAAGTCAAATGAGTAAAAATGTAATAACATGTTGGTACAACAAAATTTGAACACTTTAACTTTAACCCTTTCAATGGCTAGGCTAAACTCAGAACAAAATATTATTTTGAGGTAATATTCCAAATATTTAGGTCGTAAAAATATGATAAATTATACCTTTAATTGTACCTGCGCTACTTACGTTTTGCAAGATTTTACAAAGAGAAACATTGTTTTGCTCGGCCGAAATTTTGTTTAATTCTCTTTGTCTTTTAAACCCTTTTAATATTATTATCATTAATGCCATAAATAGATAAACAAACATAAGTTTGATTTTTGTCCGGTTGATTCTTTCTTATATAAAAACTTTTTATTAAAAAAAAACCCAACTTCAAAACCACTACAAAGAAAAAAATAATTTCAAATTTCTTTTCACATTAATTCTAGGTCAAATTTGTTAATTTATTTATATCTATATATATAAAAATGGATGTATGTATGTGGGTATGTGGGTGGGTATGTGGCTATATCACGTATAGACTCCAAAACCGCTGAACCGATCTTTATGAAATTTTCAGGGAAAATAAAGCCACATCTTGAGAGTGTTCCTGTGAGGTTTCGTAACGATTGGAGAAGGGTGCGTGGTACCTCCCATACAAGCCAAATTTGCTCCATCGATCACAAACAAAAAAAAAAGAAAAATATCTCACGGTTTCAATCGTAAAAAACTAAGATTTGGGGATTTTGTTCAGATGGTTACTGTCGGTAACTGTACAAAAAATGGGCGTGGTAGTTATATAAATACGCCCACTTTTTCGAAATCATGGCAATTCCGGAGTTCTGCACATTTTTACAGTGAAACTTGCTCTTTAGGTGCTCCAAGAGACGAACACAATTTATAAATGTTTTCACGCCCACTTTTAACGCCCACAAATCCATATCTTTATATATATAAAGCAAAACGATGTGTGTCTGGCTGTGTGATGTCTATAGACTCCAAAACTACTGAACCGATTGCCCTGAAATTTTAGCAGTCGATTTGTTTCAGGTACAAGATGGTTGAGGAAAAAAATTTGCCACACCCCCCTTTTACGGCCCCCAAATCAATAAAAATGTTATATTTCAGTCGGTTTGGGTTGTATATGGCTAAAATTTTGTAATTTAGTATGTACGGTTACTGTCGACAACTGTCCTACAAATGGGTTTCCACGCCCCCTTTTACCGCCCACAAATAAATGAAAATGGTTTATTTCAGACGGTTTTGGTCGTATAAGACTTAAATTTGTTACTTTGGTTTGTGAAGTTACTGACAGTAACTGTACAAAAAATTGGTTTCCACGCCCCCTTTTGCGCCCACAAATCAGTGAAAATGCTATATTTCATGCAGTTTTGGCCGTATGAGACTAACATATGATACTTAAGTTTGTATGGTTACTTTCGTCAATTGTACTAAAAAAGGGCGTCAGCCACACCCACTCTTTAAGAAACCATCAAAATTGACTACTGGGTCGATTGAGCTAAAATGTTGGCTTAGTTTGTACGGTTACTGTTAGCAACTGTACTAAAAATTGGTCTCCACGCCCCCCTTTTACCGCCCACAAACCAATGAAAACGTTTTATTTCAACGGTTTGGGTCGTATTAGACATAAATTTTGTAATTTAGTACATATGGTTACTCTCGGCAAGTGCACTAAAAATTGGGCTGCCCTACTTTAGTTAAACTCACTTTTCGGGGAGTTAGCGTCCAGTGAAGTAAAGTGCGCCTGGCTTAACCTAAATTGAGCTTAAATTTGGGCAGTCGACTTGTTCGATTACGACATGGCTCAAGGGAAACATTTTACCGCACCCCTTTTTACCGCTTGCAAAACAACAAAAATGCTATATTTCGCACGGTTTTGATCGTATTGGACTAAAATGTGGTTATTTAGTGCACATGGCTACTTTCGGCAGCTGTACTGAAAATGGTGAATATATTTGACATTTCTTGACATTTTTGTGTATAGCAGTCTGTGGCAGAACAACGTTTGCCGAGGAGATAGATTGTTCCTGTGAGGTTTGGTAACGTTTGGACGAGGAGGCGTGGTTCCTCCCATACAAGCCAAATTTGCGCTATCGACCACAAACCAAATAAGGGATATATATCAGACGGTTTCGATCGTAAAAACTAAGATATTATCATTTTGTTCAGATGGTAACTGTCAGTAACTGTACAAAAATAACTTTTTCGTCGCAATATATGTACGCTCACTTTTTCGAAATCATGGCAATTCCGGAGTTCTACACATTTTTATACTGAAACTTGCTGTGTAGGTGCTCCAAGAGGCAGCCACGATACATAAATGTTTTCACGCCCACTTTTAGCGCCCACAAATCAATATCTGTACATATAAAAATGAATCGTGATTTGTTCGGATGCTTAAAACTTAAAAACGACTAGACCAAATAGGATACTTCCTTCTACTGGTTTGTTCGTAACTGCTACGCAAAGGTTTAGGAAAAAAGTAATGCCACACCCCTTTTATCGCCCACAAATCAATAAAAATACTATATTTAAGAAGGTTTTGGTCGTATTAAATTAAAATTTGGTAAATAAGTTCTTACGATGACTGTCACTAACTTTAATAAAAACGGGCGTTGTCACACTTCATCTACGCCTACTTTGGGAAATATCACAATACTCCGAAACTATTGGTCCGATTGAGCTCAAATTGTGTAAGTGACTTTGCTTTGAGTACGAGATGGTTTAAGAAGAAATGCCACACCTTCTTTTACCTCCCATTAATATAAAAACAATTTGTGTTATCGAATAGCGTTATGGGTTGCACAGCTTAGAAATTCGGTATTCGACCACAATTTAGACGTACCGTTTCAGTGATGAAATTTAATGGGAGTTGGACAAGGGGGAGGGGCACCTCTCATACAACCCAAATTGGTGATATCGAATAGCTTTGAATTTATAGGAATTCAGTTTTTGACCTCAATTTACACATGCAGTTTCAATGATTTTTTTTATGGGCGTTGGACAGGGAGGCCTGACATCTCCCTTACATCCCAAATTTGCAATATCGAATTGCTTTGAAGTTATAGGTTGACAGCGTAAGAAATCGGTATTCGACCTTAATTTATACATGCACTTTCATTTCTTACATTTTATGGGCGTAGGGAAAAGGGGAGTGACACTTCCCATACAACCCAACTTTGTGCTATCAAATAGCTTTGGAGTTATAGGTCGCACAGCATCGGAATTCAGTATTTGACCAAAATTTACGCATGCAGATTTACTGATAAAATTTTGTAGAGTTTGTCGGGGGGCGTGGCACCTCCAACTTAACCCAAATTTGCGATATCGAATAGCTTTGGAGTTATAGGTAACTCAGCCTCGGAATTCAGTATTCGACCTCAATTTACACATGCAGTTTCATTGGTTAAATTTTATGGGCGTAAGGAAAAGGGCAGTGGCACCTCCCATACAACCTAAATTTGTGCTATCGAATAGTTTTGGAGATATATGTCGCACAGTTTTGGAATTCGGTATTCAACCTCCATGTACATATGCAGTTTAATTGATTACATTCTATGAGCGGTGATCAAGAGGGCGTGGCACTTCCTATACAACCCTAATTTGTTATATCGAATGGCTTTGTGGATATAGGTCGCACAGTCTCGGAATTCAGTATTCTACCTCAATTTAGACATGCTGTTTAACTGATAACATTTTATGGGCGTTTGAATAGGGAGAGTGGCAGCAACGCGCCGGGTTTCAGCTAGTTTATTATAAAATTGGAAATCTTAGTACAATACATTTTTTCTATTTTGTGTTATTATCATAAATATATTAATTTCTCCATGAATATAAAACCTTTAAAAAAGGAATTTATTTTATAAAAGTCTGATTATTTAAGCGCCGACTTTGTTAAAATGTTTTTATTTCTTCCTTTTTAGAGATTATGATAACAATTTTCCCCTTTTTGTAACGAATTTTCGTACCTTAGTGTGAACATTAACTGAAAAACAGTATTTTTCTTATATTGCCACGCCTTTTTGTCCAGTAACGCCCACGTTCTTGACCGTACATTTACATAATTATGCCTACCGCTGTACCTAATTCTAATATTCTAATATTGCCATGCCTCTGTCGAACAACGCCCAATTTTTTGACCGTACTTTGTAATAATTGTTCCAACTCTTGTACCAATTTCCAGTACCCTAATGTCAATATTAACTGAGATTCAGTACTTTATTTATATTGCCACGCCTTTTTGTCCAACAACGCCCACTTTATTCACAGTAAATTTTCATAATTATGCCTACCACTGTACTTAATTTTAGTACCCTAGTGTCAATATTATTCGAGTTACAGCTTTTTTATTATATTGCCACGCCCTTTATCGAATTACGCCCACTTTTTTGACCATAATTTGTAATCATTGTTCTTAGCCCTGTACCAATTTCCAGTGCCCTAGTGTTAATATTAACTGAGATACACTATTTTTCTTATATTGCCACGCCCTTTTGTCCAACAACGCCCACTTTCTTCATAGAATTTTTATAATTATGCCTACCCGTGTATTTGACTTCAGTGCTCTAGTGTCAATATTATTCGAGTTACAGCATTTTTTTAATATTGCCACGCCCTTTATCGAATAATGCCCACTTTTTGAACATAACTTTTAATAATTGTGCCAACCCTTGCACTAAATTTCAGTTCTCTAGTGTTCATGTTATTCGATATACAAAGTGTTTCTTATATTGCCACGCCCCTGTTTCAAATACCGCCCTTTTTTTAAGACGAGCACCTCCGCGTGTAATATCTCTATCTGTTTACAAAAAGTTGTGGCAATCGGGCAAGTGCTTAGGAGTTATCGAAGTACATACATTAAAAAAAAAAACCAACTAGCTTGAGAACCTCCTCCTATTTCGGTTAAAAATAGGACAAAACAAAAGTCGGTTAAAAATAGGACAAAACAAAATTTTTCTGCTTTTCTTCGGCACAAAATCGAAAATCCAACTGACTAGAAAGTCAAATATCTCTCGAAATTTATTTTTATCATGTTGTTTCATTTTTTCAAAGAATCGTTGCAAAATAAAAATTACTTTCTGAAATCCCCAATATATTGGGCAAATCCACTGAAAGGGTTAAACATAAATAAAAATAAAATTGTGACGATATTGAGAGGTCAGACCAGGTGCAGGTGCAGGTCAGAGTGTATTTTTCAAACATATCGTTGGCATTTTTATTTTTGTTTAGTTAAATTTCAACTGAGCATCTCGATTAATCTTTAAAAGCACTCAAATTTTAAATAGTAAATATTATTAAATAATATGTTTGTCCTATCCTTTATTTGTAACATTTATCTGTCGATTTATTTGATTGTTTGTCCTGAGAGTTTGTCTATTAACTGATATGCCAATGCAGTAAATTTAATTACATTATAAATAATTTAACAGGCTTTATACAAATGTATAATATATACACACACATGAAAGCACTTTTCTAGTCCCTATTATCAAGAGTCCTTTTGGCTGACTTGGTTTGTCGTTGGTGTTGTTGGTGTTTTTGTGCAATTAGGTTCTAATTTTTAGCTCAACATGATAAGTTTATTTAAATATGATACAATGATTGAATTACAAATCTTAGCTCTGGTTTATTTAGCCAAATGCCAAAGAAGTCGATGTGGATTAGGCTTTGAGTGGAGGTGGGAGTTGATGTGGGTGGAGATGCTTGCGAGCGTGCCTATCTGTGTGCATCAAAGATACTAAATAAGCCCCGGAGTATACAAATATAATGATGTAAAAAAATACGTCATTAGAAACACACATACACAAGTTGAAGAGAAATGAAAGTAACAGAAAGAACACAACAAAATTGGTCGTAAATTACAGCATAAAGTACAAGGCACAACACAAACAAGCAACTAAAGTAAAATGAGCAACATACACGTTTACAGTTCTTATCAAGCCTGTAGCCAAAGGTGGGTTCTTGGGGCTCAAAACCCCCCTAAGGTCTGAGGGTATAAAATAAATCCATCTAAAGAAAAAAAAACAAATGCGGCGCTGGACACACGAGAGAAGCGAAGCTTTTGCGCAGTTTTATACGTTTCATAATTTAATGGTTGTTTTAATAAAAAAAAATTTTAAATTGAAAAATTTTAAATACCTAATGTTAACTAAAAAAATAATATCCCACCAGTAAATTTTATTATCTTACATTAATTCTGAATTATTTTTGTTATTGTTAATGAAGTTATTGGGTTTTTATATCTAAAATATCAAACGTATATTATATATGTAGATGAATGTCATCGACATTTCTAGCAAATATTACATCAATAGTTGTCCTAATCTTGTTGTGCAAATATTTGGATCGCTTGTGATTCGCAAATTATATTTATCAAAACAGAATTGTTTATGGTTTAAAATTTTAGTGAAACTGTTTTTTTTATATTTCAAAAGTATAGTCTTTCTGACGTTAATGTCCAATTATAATAGAAGTAACGTAATGTGATATAATGTCAGTTGAGCTGTGCGTTCTTTCACTTATTGTTTGAAACAATGCTTTCATATACAAGTGGTTTTAATAAACGTAACGTAACGTGACGGAACGTATAGATACGTGGATTTTAGATTTCTACGTTACTTTACATTACGTCTTGTCAAAAAGCAACTGAACATTGTATTTTCACTTCTACAGCCGTTTTAGTAGGTGTCGAGCCACAGTGTGTCTTCTACATTTGTTCTCTTTATACTCATTTATCTCGAAACTACTTTTTTCGGCATGGTGTTGTAGAAAAAACAAAAACTATTTAGCCCAATCATCTGAAATTTAAAATTGCTATTCATAACAACGGTGGCTATCGCTGGAACTAGAATCAAAGTTTTAATTAAAAAACATCGTATATTTTACACTTAATAATTGGTAAAAAACTAGCTGTTTTAAGAACTTAATTTTCAAAAGCGCGTCATTCTGTCAATTTTTCATGCCTTTTTTTCTAGTGCCAGCCATAGCTGCACTCATAGTGATTAATAATATTCTAGGTTTTTATTTTTCAGATAAATAGAACAGTCAAAATCTACTACACCGCCGATGCCCCTTTTCCTTGAGAGCGTCTCATTGACGGCCATTTAAAAAAAAAAGATCAACAGTTTTTTAAGTTAAAAAAATATTTTTTTTATGATGAATGAGAGTTACAATACACCTTAAAAGTTTAAATATCGTTGTCCAATATTTAACTTTTTTAAATAAAATCCTAAAAATACCTTAAATTTTCGAGCGCTAGACCACCATCCTTGCCTTAAGTGCCTATGAACATTCATGTCCGAATTCGCAATTAAAATCCACCCGTTCAATGGAACCTTGCTGCATTTGTTGTTTGGATAGCTAATGCAAAATGCTTTTTACTACTTTTCCATGGCGTTTCTATCATGGACATAATGGCATTTCTAGCTCGATAGTGCTTCCATGCTTAACATTGAGTCGAGTTGGACTTCTGCCATTCTAATCGCCATTTTTTCTTAGTATAAATGTGAGCTTTCAAAATAAAATAAAATAACAAATAATCAAGAAGACCTCACTCAACAGTAGAGCAACTGTTTCATATTCTGAACGCATCCAATTTAACTCAGTTAAATCTAATAAGTTTCACGGAGTTTCGTGGATTTAACGAAATTCAACTCAACTCGCGTTTCCATGGGTAGTTAATCCCGAGTCAACCACGATTTAACTCGCCATGGAAACGTAGTATTTGATCGATGATTGTGATCTGCTGCATTATAGTTTCACGCATTCACAATAGAATATGTAGATAGGCAGCTAATGAACAATCCCTTAACTAAATTCCTGTCAACTACTGCAACATAGCTTCAGTTAATATTGAATGAATCACGTCACATCAAAAATGGTTGGTTTGGAGTAGTGGTTAGTGTGTAGAACTCTCGATCGGAAGGCGCGAGTTCGATCCTCACTCTTGCAAATAAATATTTTTAATTTTATATCCCCTTGTTCTAATAGACGCAAGTAAAAAAACAACAACAACTAACTCTAAGAAAAAGGTGTATGGAAAAAAGTGCCGTTTTTCAGATTTCACTCAAGCAAATCACAAAACGAGGCGTAAAAAGCTTCGCTTCAAAAAACATCAAGAATATTATGAAATTTAAAAAAAAATATGCTATAGTAAGTGTTTTAGAAACAACTTTAAGGAACGATCCCCAGACAAAATTTTTGGCCGGAAATGAACTTAAAACGGCAGACAGGTAGTAAGTTTATTGGAATAGAAATGAAATTATTTTGGCCCAATTTTGGCAGGGCAGGGCGGGAATTGTACCAAAACCAGCCAGTTGACTGCCTCTGTACAGAACAGCAGACTGGATAACAGAGGCTCAAAAATGTATAAGAGAGCATGCAAGTGGCGTTCAACTAGGCAGGGAATGTACAGAGCAGAATACAATCAGGTAGTGGCAGGCAATTGGATGGGGCATTAACATGGCATTGAATGCAAAATATTGGTTTCTTTTATATATTTTAGGTTATTTTATATATTTGAGCTTTTTTATTCAATTGACAGTTTTTGGCCCTTGGGTTTGTCGATTTTTTGCGATTCACCTAAATTTTGAACGGCTTTGATGTTGTGACATACAATTTTGAGTGAGATTTTTCAAACGTAAATTTCAAATTTTTTTTTTAACAAGTTTATCTTTAGTATATCAGGTGTAAGCAAACCCAAACAAAAAAGGAAATCCACTCCTGTGGGTATAATGCAATGCCACTAACTATACCAGAGACTACGTGTGCGAACAGTTTTATTGAAAAGAATGGTGAGTTTTAAAATGATTGCTCTATAAAAACATAGTCCAACACGCAAAAATTAAGTAGATTTCTTAAACGAAATTTGACATGGAAATGTTTGTACCATAAATCATTTAAAGTTTTTAATTAAATGATGAATTTGCTGGTCACTCATCCTTCCCAGAATCAAAAAATTGTGCATCAGACGAGAATAGTGAAGATCCGATTGCTGGAAAAGATCGATTTGTTCTAGGATCTCCGGTATCAACATCTGAAGTCTTCACCTCAATCCTAGCATACGTTTTACGACACAAACTAAGCGGTTCTGGATTAAGCAGTTTGTTGGAATTGATTGATTCCATCCATATGCCCTAAAACGCCCATCTCCACTTATGTCTTTAAAAAACATTTGCTCACCATTTTAGCAGAAAAAAGAAAATGTTGACAGGCTAGAAGACATTTACGATGGCGAACTGTATCGCAATCAATGCGAAAATAGATTCATGAATGACCCCAGGACTTTATCATTCATGTGGTATTTTGAAGAGCAGCACTCTATTTAACTTATACCATTAATTAGATTTTTATGTAGTAATTAACAAATGCACTAAAAATTATTCAAAACCGACGGTCGTATCAAATATTGAAGTCACTCTTGTACACCAGTATATCAGATCTTCTGAAATACAGTAAATTTCGACACAGTATATTAAAAATGAATTTAACATTACATGTAAATGATATTTCTTATGTTTTGTATTCCACCAAATATGATTCTTAGTGTTCCACTAAATATGATTGAAAACGAATAAAGCACCTTTACCTTTATACATTTTTAAATAACGTTTATGCAAACTTTCTCCAAAAAAATATTAATTGTAACTGTCAAGTTCACATGTTACATGTGAAAAGGTTTTCAACAATTTCAAGTTAAAGTCAGTAAAAAGTTAGAGCTCAGAAGAGTTAGACAGAAAGCATCTTCCAGTATAATAGGAGATGATTCTGTTGTCTAGAAAGCAAAACATTTTTAAGCTGCTAGACCCTTTTAATTGGATGCCAATACAATGCTTGTTTTTAATAGAGTTCATGTGCCTGCCAGTATAGGGCGAAAGCATTCTGTTCTGTAGAAAACAAAACTTTTAAGCCTGCCCAAATCTTTCAGTTCAATGGCAAAATAATGGTTTTATTCAACAGAGTTCATATGCCTGCCGTTATAGTGCGTAGGAAGGCTGTTGCTGAAAAAACAAAAATGTTTGAGCTGCTTGAACATTTCAGTTGCCGTCTAATACAATGCCGAATTTCGACACACTGCCTTCTACTGACTTTTCCATGCCTTCATGCTGCTACTTTCTGGCAGCCTTTTTTCATAAAAAGTAAACTGGCCGCCACCACATTTCAACATACTGCCAGAACTCTGCTCATTTGCCACAATTATGCTGATATAATGCCATTTTCCTATCGAATATTTTGTCTGGGGATAATACTTCACCATTTTCAATTAAAAATTATAAAGAATCGTTTTCTTATGTTTATTTGAACTTTTTATGTTAAGAAAAATTATCATTATTAAAACTTAATGAAATAACTGCATATACCGACTATTTTAAATTTTTTACTATTTTAATGGCATTCATCAATTTCTTTCAAACAGCTGCTGTAACAAGCCCTTTCTTCACATAACTTCGTAGCATAGTTATGCCGTAAGCATAGTACTTTGTTCAGTTTCGTGTGAAATTCCACTCAAATCTCCATACAAAAAGTGACAGCTGCGAAACAAGACTGTAAATTTTCACAACATGTTCGCCAGAGCAGTACTCTGTTCCGCTGCGTGAAATTCTCGCAACATGTTTCTGAGCAACATTTTTCACGACAATTTAATTCTACTGCCTATTTATTTTGAAGTGAAAAGAGAGATATCATATGAAATCTCCCAACTTATTCTCTGAGTCTCTCTGAGCAACGTTGCCATAGGAATTCCTCGCAACAAACTTTAAGTCAGAAATTTCACGAAATAAATAAATAGCTGTTGCCAGCGAAATTTCACGCAAACAAGTAGAGTACTAGGCTTTATAAACAATAAAAAAGCAAAAAAAAAAATTCTAGAACTTTAATACAACACACAAAAATATAATGTCGAAGATGTGTTACACATCACGCCAATGTAAGGCATTTTTTTGTCATTGATTAAACAATAGAACATTTTACATCTACTAACTTTGAAAATTTTATGAAATTTTAATCCGAAAAGCTATTCCTTGTAGATTGAAAAAAATTTTAAAAAAATATTTCACGCTTTTTAAGAACTCTGCGGAAATTATGTCTGCATACTTTCAACACTTACTAAAAACTAGATGCTGTCAAAAGAAACAGATCAAAGTTGTTCATTCTATCATATGCCAACATTTGGTATGAGAAATCGCCGCGTTACACATCAACAGGGCTAGGATTTCGATGACATGTCATCTTTTTTCAGCTGCTTCTAAAACATTTCCTGCTTATTTAGAACGTCTATTTATGTTTCCTAAATTTCAAATATGAAAATTCATTTTTCATCGGTTTTAGTTTTCAGGTCATTGTTACTAGATTTAGGTCATTTTTACTAGATTTAGATTTTGGTCTTTTAGATCGATTTTTAAGTTATTTTTGCCATTTTTGGACATTTTGAATTTTGAAACAGCATTTTTCGGTTTTAGTGTAATTTTAAAATATTTTTTTTGTTTTTTTTCGTACTAAAAAATGTAAAAATGCAAATTTTTAAACATATTCCTTTAGCAAAAGGGAAGATTTCCTTTAATCAAAAACATTACCTCTCGATAAAGCAGTAGTTTTGTTTATAGACTTCGATGAAAAAAAGCTCTGCGCGTGGTAAAACTGACAAAAGGGTATGTTGAAAGATGAAAAAAGTGTAAGATAAGCACTCAGGATATTCTAGTTTTTTAACTCTATTTTTATGCTTTCTTGCTGAAATGTTATTTTAAAAATTTATATACTTTGTGTAAAAATTTAAATACTATGAAATTAGAAGATGAACTTACATTCGATGACATATCGTCTATTAAATATGTTGTTATATTGCAATATACTGTAACACTATGTATAAATATTATATCAAATAAATTTTAAGTTTAGTAATGTTTTATTTTTAAAGCTTTATTTTTTGTTTATTTTTTTGTTTATTTTTTGTGTAATTGTTGGCATTTTGTAAGTCAGTTTTGACAGATTTTAGGTAATTTTCTGCAGTTTTAAGGTCATTTTTTGTAGTTTTTTAGGTCATCAAAATCCGAGCCCTGCTCATCACCCTTACGATACGCATGACCCCACCTCACCCTAAAATTTACAATTTTATATAAAATAAATATTTCATCACATAAGCAAAATAGTATAATAGTTGTTTAAAAAATTAATAAAAGCATGTTACTATTTTGTATTTTACACTATTATCGAAATAATTTTTTGTTTATTTTTTCTTAGAATTATATAGTTTTTTGTTAAAGATATATAATAAATGTTTGAAAAGTGAATTATTGCTAGTTTAAATTCCTATTAATTTTTTTCAATTGATTGATAGAAATGTTTCAAAGCCATTGCTTATAATTTTTTTTTTAATATTTTCGAAAATTTAAAAAATTTCTATTAAAATTAAAGAATGCTTTTTTAATATAACCAATAAGCAAGGCTTTTGATTTTTCTTATTATATTTTTCAAACATTTTAAAATTAGTCAAATAATTTTGATGAGACAGTTTACAAGAAACAAATTATAATTAGAAAATAACTTAACAGAACCACAAAAACAGAAATGTTGATACTTTATTTAATACACTGTTTAATTTTTCTCTCTTAAAAAAAATTCAAGGGGAATCTGTTTTTTTCAATCCAAACATTTTCAACAAATTTCAATCCAAATTAACAAAAAAGTTCACGAAATATATTGTTGGTCTTACAACCGACTTGATTCATTAAACATAAAGTTAGCATTTTTTAATAGTTTTGAAGCTTGAATCATGCAATTGTTCCAGTAAAATGCAAACCAGGTAAATCAGGCAAAATTTCATTCAACTTCAACAAAAATTTCCTAAGGTAGTATAAACAGAAAATGCAAATGTAGAATTGATTCAAGCAAAGATTTGCTTAAAAAGTTATTGAAAATTCAAAGTTATTGAAAATTGAAAAAGCAAAATTTAATTGGCTTTATGCAATGAGCAAAAAATAATATAAAACACATAGATTTGCACTTTCGTTAAAGACAATTGCATGTCAAAAGTAGCTTATTTGTGTCACAGTTTTTCCAAAGGAACACGCACCTATACTGCCGTCATAAAGAAGAGTGCCTCATGAAAATCAAAATTATTTTTATTGTTTTTTCTTAATCATCTTTATTCCATCTTCAAGAAAATAACATAAAAATTGCAAATTTTTTGCTCAATTGCTTAATATTTTAACCTGAAATGTCATATTTACACAAATTAAAGCAATCATTAAAGCAAAAAAAGCAGTATCTATATAAACCGAGATAAAACGACTGTGTTTTCCCTTTGTATTTTGTTCCCCCCAAACAAAAAAGCCTATTAAATACACGTATAAAAATAATTTTTGCGTGGCGATACTAATATCACAAGGTCGATTTAGTATTGTTTCTAGATAAAAAAATCACTAAGACTTTTTCAAGTTAGTGCGGATTTTCTTTTTAGATAGATTTTTCGCTTTTTTTAAGTTTTGAAAAATATGTCCCCAGTTATGATCCTATAACTTCAAGATTATTTTTTTATATCACAAAATTTATACATATTCAGAAATAAGACATTTACATCTTTCATTTAAGCTATATGTACTGATCTAACGGCTTTTGTAGAAATTTTTTAAATACAATATTTTTGAAAGAGTTTAAAAAAATATGGATTTTTTTTCATATATCTCTTTTTAAAGTACACACAAATATAACTTTAATGCTATAAAAAAAAATGTTTGCAAACATTTTAAGGTATGAGGTATGTTTGTAGCAGTTTCGATATTTTACTTATTTCGATTTTAGTGAAAATACTCAAAACTTCCTCCTATGCAAGCCAAATATGCGATATCGAATAGCTTCATAATTATATTTCGCAAAGCCTCGGAATTCGGTATTCGACCACAGTTAACAAGTAGCGTTTCCCTGATAACATGCGACGGGCGTTGGAAAAGGGGGCGTGGCTGCTCCTACACTACCCAAATTTGCGTTATCGAATAGGAGTTATAGGCCGCATAGCCTCGGAACTAGGTATTCCACAACAATTAACACGAGCCGTTTCACTGATAACATTTTATGGGCGTTAGTAAAGGAGGCGTGGCCCCTCCCACACAACATATATTGTCGATATTGAATAACTTTGGAGTTATAGGCCGCACAGCCTCGGAATTCAGTACTCGACCACAATTTACTCTTGCCGTTTCACTGATAACATGTTATGGGTGTTTGAAAAGGAGGCGTGGCACATCTCACGCCAACCAAATTTGCGATATTGAATAGCTTTGAAGATATAGGTAGCACAGCGTCGGATTTCAGTATTCGAACTTAATTTGCACATGCAGTTTCACTGATAAGATCGTATGACGTAGGAAAAGAAGGCGTGGCACCTGCCATAAAATCCAAAATTAATAAATTGAATAGCTTTTGAGTTATAGGTCGCACCTAAACGTTAAGTTTTTTCTGCATTTCATTTGACATTTCTCAATTTCAGACTAACTCAATTTGAAACATGGAAAGATAATCGAGTAACGCGTAAAAGTTATTCAGGCTTGTTATGAAAATGGACGTTCAAATCAAAATGCATATCGTGCACTTCGTGATTTTTTTCGGTCATTTAATCGTCGAAATATGCGTACAATTGGAAAAATCGTGCAAAAATTTAAGCAAACCGGTTCTGAAATCCTCTATGGCTCTTCAACATCCCGTCTACAGACCAAAAGTTCTAAGAACAGTTATATTTGACTGTGATACCTTCAGCCACTAGAATTGTACATGACTAGGTTAAAAATAACCATTGGTTTCCCAGTAAAATACCGAGAGAACCACAATCCTACTTACGCAACTTCGTTAACTTAATTTAGGCTTAATAAAAAGCCTCTTTCGGAAAACTAGGAAGCGTGAGCCGTAGTATACCAATTGGTTTATACACGGTCGAAAGATTCTATGCTTCTTACATAAAACCTTCATTCTAAAACAAGGTCTGCAGAACAACGATAGATCGGGTCTCCTCATCTTTGATGGATGACTGCCCCCGCTCTTCAAGTTATATTGTATTGGATTGATCGTCCATCCAAAGCATATAACAATAACAATGTTATGATAGCTTAATATCAAAACCATGCTTTCTTCAAGATTTGGCGCCAACAACCAAAGCTCAAGGTAAACCTTTTTATTTTACAGAAATAAGATAAGAAGAGCTGTGCCTCAAGAATGAACTCATTTTGAGATCACCTAATAAAAAACCATCACCCTTAAAACCTGGCTTTGAGCCAGGTTAAGCAAACCGGGTCTGTAGGAGATGTGAAAACACCAGTGCATGCTCGTACAGCTCGTATTGCAGAAAATATTGCTGCTGTTAGCGATAGTGTGGCTGAAGAGCCGTCCACCTCAACTCGTCGTCGTGCTCAACAATTGCACCTCTCACGGTCGTCGTTGATGAACATTATGCAGAAAGAATTGCATTTACACGCTTACAAGGTGCAATTGACTCAAGAACTAAAGCCTCTTGACCATTTCAAGCGTTGTCAATGGTCAGAACGGTGGCAAGAAATGGCAACAGTGGATGATCAATTTTCAAAGAAAATCATCTTCAGTGATGAGGCACATTTTCACCTCAGTGGATTCGTCAATAAGCAGAATTGCCGTATTTGGGCGAATGATAATCCAAGAGTGATTGTCAAAAAACTAATGCACCCACAAAGAGTGACTGTTTGGTGCGGTTTATGGGCTGGCGGCATCATCGGGCCGTATTTTTTCCAAAATGAGGCCGATCAGGTAGTTACTGTGAATGGTGTTCGCTATCGTGAGATGATAACGAACTTTTTATGGCCCGAATTGGAAGATATGGATGTGGACGATATGTGGTTTCAACAGGACGGTGCCACTTGCCACACAGCTAACAAAGCAATGGCTCTTTTGCGCGATAAATTCAATGGCCGTGTTATCTCACGTGGTGGCGATGTCAATTGGCCGCCAAGATCATGTGATTTGAAACCGTTGGTTTCTTTCTTTGGGGTTATTTGAAAGAAAAGGTGTACGTCGATAAGCCAGCAACAATTCAAGAGCTAAAGAATGAGATAACTCGGCACATCAACTGCATAGAACCTCAATTATGCCTCAGCGCCATCCAAAATTTGGACCATCGGATGGAGTTGTGCCGCCGAGGTCACGGCGGCCATTTGGCCGATATTTTGTTCCATACATTGAACCATATGCAATTAAACCATACCAATATTATCATAATAAAAAGAAATGACAATAATTTCCTAAATAATTCAAAATCAACATCGGCCCTTAAAATTTAACCACCCTTTAGTTTACAGTGCTGCAAATCTTATTATAACTAAAAATTGCGATTTAGGGATTTTTAAATTTAGTTAGAAACGTACAAGAGCATTGGTTGCCAGCAAAATTTTTAGTTTAATTTATGATAATTGGGCTTTCAAAGTTTGAAGAATTTTTTTAGTACGAACTCACCACGTCGACTTTGATGTAGGTAATTTTGAGTATTTTTACTAAAACCGAAATAAGTAAAATATCCAATCTGCTACCAATCATACTTTTTACCTTAAAATTTTTGGAAAAATATTTTTTTTTAACACCAAAGAAAAAACAAAACCAAAATATATGTATATCAAAGTTATATTTTTGCGCACTTTAATATGGGGAAATGTTAAATAAACGGTACATTTTAAAATCTATCACTATCACTAATGATAACTGTTCACGCCACTGGTGGATGCCCGGCGCTAGCGCGGGAGTGCCGCTCTCTATAAAATTTTTACTCTTTTTATATTTCCTTTTGGGCAGCGCTTCTCGCTGCCTTGTTTTAAAACTCTGTTTAGTTTTAAGATCACTAATAAAACAACGTTAGTACAATTCGCTTCGAATTCTCCGTGTTTTCATTTTAACCAATTTTCCCCAGTTTTTATTAAAAATCATTTAGTTTTCCCCACCCCGCTTTATTCTAAAAGTTACATAACTTAAACGAAAGGTGTAAATGTCTTCTTTGTAAATATTTACGAAACTTGTAATATAAATGAATACTTTTGGAATTAAAGGATCATAATGGGGAAATATTTTGTTTAAAACTCAAAAAAATCGAATAAATTTTCTAAAAAATAAATTTGAACTAGCCTGGAAAAGTCTTAGTGATTTTTATTATCGAGAAACAATACTCAATCGAAATGGCAATGTCGTTTTCGTCGCGCAAAAATTTTTTTCCAAATTGTTAACTAGTGGTCAGGCCCGGCAGTTCGCGTTCGACCCATGTGGGTAGTTTTTACCCAGAAAAGAAACCTTCAAACCATGCGACTAATAACACATGAACCACGCTTTTAGATTTATATATTTGTTTTTTTTTGTGTTATTATATGTATAAGGTAGTGACCGTAGCCTAGTTGGTAGAGTGCGTGGCCCCTAAGCTAAAGAACCGCTGTAGCCCGGGTTCAATTCCAGCTCAGACAGAATTAATTTTTCTGTTCGGTCGTCACCTCTCTGCAGACAATGGCAAACCTCAGAGAGTAAATATTGCCATGTAAGGTTTCTTGAGAACATAAGCCGTTCGAAGTTGGCATAAAACACGTAGGTCCAGTTCTCTGTCATTTGTGATCAAACATTTAATACCACGCACAACACAAGGGCTGAAATGGCCAGTTCATTATATTATTATTATTATTATTATTATTATTATTATTATTATTATTATTATTATTATTATTATTATTATTATTATTATTATTATTATTATTATAGGTATAAGGTGACATTATACTTTTGGAAAAAACAATGGATTCAATTAAAAACATTTATTGTAAACAATAATTTAGAGTCTCCATGTTTTATAGTCTTTTCACAATAAAGCTTAAGATTTCGAATTTTTATTTATTACTTCTTTTGGAACATTTTTTTATAAATTGATTTAGTAAGACATTTAAATCCAATTTTCACAATAACAAAAGTACGGAAAAACTTCTTTCATCTGAACACGACGACCCTGGTATGCATATGGTATGAATATATACTTCTTTGTTCTGTCATTTCAATAACTCCATGAACATTTGCTTATTGCTCATTAGTCTTTCTTCTTCGAAGTCGTTATAGAAGTTTATTACAGTGTCGACACGGACGCAATCACCTACAGCGAGTCGCTCTAATAGCTTAAAATAAATCGCCAAGTCGCTTTCAAAGCGACTTTAAAGCGACACTATAAATTGATAAATTAAATGAAGATCAATCAATCGTCGAGTTGAACTGTAATATGATTGGTGAAAGAGACCCATATTTTTGAAACAAATATGATAAATTTAAATTTTATTGATAGGATTTGCTGTGCAGGTTATTACCCACCCACAAAATTCCATGTGGCTATAGCTACCCACCATACCCACATTATTTGCCGGGCCTGCTAGTGATACTTATTTTATATACATATCATATTGATTTTATATTAATATTTTTATCCTTGATGGTATTATATGATTTGAATTATTTTAAATACATAAACAAAAATAAGTTTTACTGTATATTTTACTCTTTACTTATATAATATTATTTATAGAACAAACAATCAAAAAAGTGGCAACTGTAGTGTTTGTTCCACAGTTTTTGAATTTTTAATAAAATCGGAAAAAATATCATTAATATTGAAAGCAAACAGAATTTCACTATCCTCAAGAACCAAATATTTCTAACCATCCAAACACTTCTCAGTGAATTTTTGATAAATTACTGTAAGTCGTTTCTCTCAGAATATTGAAATATATAGGAAGATGCCCCACTCTTCCTTATGACAGCAGTACAAATGTATGCAACTTATTTTACGCTTCGGTTTGCAATATTTTTTTATATAATTGAAAAAAAAAAATTGATTTGATTCAAGCAAATATTTTCGTGGTTATTTATAACTAGACTGCGGATTTTTATGCAATTGTTTTTATGTTACATATTCTGCATATTGCATACATTCTGCATATGTTATATATCTTCAGATGCTGCATATATTTTGCATACGTTGCATACAACTTGCGTACTTTGCATATATCTTGCATACAACTTGCATACGCTGCATACAACTTGCACAGAATTTGCTTACAACTTGCATATGTTGCATAAATCGTGTCGATAAGCAATAATCGCTTAAGTCGACTTAAGACAGAACTGAGTTACATATGAAGCTATGCTCCACGCATATAGCACTGTGAACACACAAAATCTGGAGCTTCTTGAGTTACCTAAGCAAAAACTATGACACTTTTTATCTTTTTATATATCACTAGCTGAACCCGGTGTGCTTCGCTACCCCCCTCGTACCAGGATTGCATTTCAAAATTGTGGCAATACCAAAATCACTTTTCACGCCATTGAATTTTCGAAATAAGTCCACCCCAGCGCCACCTACCGTGTCCATTTATACACAAATTATTTTCTTATGATTAAACAAACATACATTCTGAATTTCAGTTAAATTGGTCCATAAATTCAAATTTTCGATATAAGTCCACCCCAGCGCCACCTATCGGGTCCATTTATACACAAATTATTTTCTTATGATTAAACAAACATACATTCTGAATTTCAGTTAAATTGGTCCATAAATTCAAATTTTCGATATAAGTCCACCCCAACGCCACCTATCGGACTTTCCCGGAGGGTTTTTCCAAAATTTTCCTTCGTAAAAACCTTCTCCTGGCAATTATAAACAACTGAAAAAAAATTTTAGACAAATCGGCCCAGCCATTCTCAATTGATGTTTTACTATACATTTTTTACACCATTTTTATATATATAGATATATGGTGACTGAAAACTTTGAAGCAAGATTTTTCGAAACTTTGAAATTAGACTTAACCCATTCAATCGGATTTGTTTTCAAAGATACAAGCTCCGTCAATGGTCTTGGGCATGAAATTGCAATAATGTCTCCTTTTTTGTACCAACTACGAATAACGGAATTCAATTATACGTAAATAATCGCAAGGCATGCAAAAAATGACGGAATGAAAATATATAACAATAGGGTATTCACTTCATTGCTGAAATTTCAGAAATCGGAAATTTCCGACGAATTGAAGTGAGCGTTCGTTTGTAATGTTTCGTTTTTTCACATGTATCTGTTAAGCTTAAAATCGCCATTGCTTTATTTCGTTGTTGGGCTTGTTACCAAAACAAACAATGATGTTAAAAAACTTGTGTTTTTGGCCTTTTAATAGAAAAATAATGCCAAAAAAGGTAGCAAAACTAATTTATATGATCGGCTTCAATAGAATTAATGATAATTTTGTTCTTGGTCGCATATATTGCATCAACGTTTAGGAGGGATTTGACTGGAATGCTTATCAAAAATTATTATATTCACAACGACTCACACTCATTAAACATATTTGCTTATGCTAACTGAACACATCTTTTCTTCGCCAATTTCCGACGATTATTTTTCATCAACTTAATAGCTGATTAAATTTAAGCAAATTTCGGAAAACCAAAACAACAACAACTGCACTCAGCATTTCGGAAATTTTAGCAGTGAAGTGAATACCCTTAATATATGTGAATGATAAAGATTTAGTTAAATAAGAACACTTAGTGGGACACATGTGTCCCGTCAGTATTGAAAGGGTTAAGCTGTTATTGCTTATTGGCACAGATACATTGCATACAACTTTTGCTTTAGTTTATCCACTTGTTCACAAAGATGCAGTTTTTAATTGCATGCAAATTAAAACTTTATAAGTAGTATTTGATTATTGTGTTTTGTAATGCTGTTGTCATTCTATTTTGTAGGTTTTTCCTTCACAATGAGAATTAAAAAAAAGGAATTATTATATGAAAAAAAGACGGATTAAAATATGAAAAAAATTTGATAATTATTAGTCAATATAACATAATTTTTTAATTTTGACACTAAAAGATCAGCCACTGATTAATATCACAATTTAACAAAGGTACTTTTTTTAAATAATATTTGTTATTGTTTTTACTCTCATTTGTTATGTGTGTATCTGTTTAAAATCAGTCACTCTCTTGTTGTTTATCTGTGGCCTGCTGGTTCAGTCTATATTTCTAAAAAAGTTAATTGAAATTATTACACACACTCTTTAAGAACACACTAATAAAGAAAAAATAATGGAACTATTGCTAAATATTAAAAATATACCTTCAAATTGTTTTGATTACAATAAAAAAAGAAATTTTTGATATTTTCAAGTTGAAAGTTTTTGCATATACTTTGCATATTGTTTGCATATTACTTGCATATAACTTGCATATGATTTGCACAAAAAAAAAATCTAGTAAGCTCTATACCATATAGGAATATATAGGTAAGAACCGTTAAAACACTTATTTTGAGAAAAAGCCATTTCTGAATAAAAATTCGCAGTCTATTAATAACTAACAATTTGATTTGTAAGTTTTTATTTAATTTAACGCAATATTTGCTTAGGTATTACAAACTGAAAGAGCAAATTTTATGTTGATTCGATAAAATATGTGCTTAGTTTTTGAAATAGCAAATTTTGATTTGATTTAAGCAACTCTTTGCTAAAGCATAGTACTCCGTTCAGTTTCATGTGAAATTCCACTTAAATCTCTATACAAAATATGACAGCTGTGAAACAAGCGTGTAAATTTTCACTACATTATCGTCAGAGCAGTACTCTGTTCCGCTGCGTGAAATTATCGCAACATTTTTCTAAGCAACATTTTTTCACAACAATTTAATTGTACTGCCTATTTTTTTTGAAGTGAAAAGAGAGAGGTCATATGAAATTTTCCAACTCACTCTCTCAGTCTCTTTGAGAAATATTGCCATAGGAATTCCTCGCAGCAAACTTTGAGTCAGAAATTTAACGCAACAAATAAATAGATATTGCCAGCGAAATTTCACGCAAATGAACAGAGTACTAGGCTTAAGCAATGGAAAATAAAAAAAAGCATAACTTAATATTTTAAATATTTGTTTGTTATTGGAAAATGATAAAGCAAATTTTATTTTTCCTAAGACAAATATTTACTTGGATAATATAAACTGGAAAACAAATTTTTATGTGATTAAAGCAATTATATGCTAATTTATAATAAATTGATTTACCATTTTTGTGCCAACTAGCTGATCTTGGTGTCACTGTGGAATGTGTATTGTAAAATTTTTTTTTTCGAGGATTTTATTTGAATTATTATCGCCTGCGGTCGAAATTCGACCAACTGCCTGTAAAGCAGTGAACCAAAATGAACACTTACTTAGCGTATGTAAAGGCACTGTAGCGTAGATTTGAGCAAACAGAACATTAAAGATGCATAGCGTAGATGATTCGTTTGCCATTTCGAAGCGTTGTTGTTTGTGTATTTAAACGCAAACCCTTTACTTTTATCGCATAAAAATTAACAGACTTTGTCAATTTGTTGTTTTAGAGAGTATTCCTGGTTGGAAGGCTGTTTTTATACCCTTTTTGAAAAACTTTGAAAAAAGCAAAGAGTTATTTAAATTCTGTTTTTTTTTTTATTAAGAATATATTAAATTTTGATTTTTTTTCCTTTATACGAGGGTTGTTCAAAAAGTTGTCGGCCTTCAAAGTTGGGCGTCGAAAAAAAGGTATGCTGCTTGCGGCCCGGATAAATCGATTTTGGATCATCTGAAATGGAAAAAATAAACGGCGTTAGATTCAGTACAGATGTTATTCTGGTCTCTATCTCAATCATAATTTTGCGATTTGTTTTTACAAAATGGCGATCATTGAAAAATGTAAAACCTTTTTTGGGTCTTTTTTTTTAGTTTAGTGTAAGAAAAAAATAGTAAAAAAATTGTATAAAATTGTGATTGAGGTAGGGATCAGACAGGTAACAATTTTGCGTTGATTGCATTTTGTTTCATAAAAATCGGTTTAGAACTACGGGCGCAATTTGGCGCCAAAAACTCTTTTAGGATGATATTTTCAAGTATCCAAGCTATAAAAATATGCAAAAAAGAAATCTAAAAAATTTTTGCCAACCAGAAATACTCCTTTCACTGTAAGAACCGCTTGGCAAAAATTTGTCCAGCAGAACTTATATCTCTCCCGAATTAGCTTATAGAGTAAGTAATCAAATGCATGAGCTGGTTCTATCATTAATCCTACCAACATTTCCTTTAAATATATCCACCGTCTTTCAGTCAACCTTTTGGGAGCCCCTCCCCCTATAAAAACTCAATGAATGAAGAAAATTGCCGAAAACAGTTCATAGCTGGTATCAGCCCTGAGGTGATTCTTAGAGGAGTTGAACGTATAAATGGTCATATTATGTTTTCGTTCTCATATAATGGTTTCTCTCATGGCTTAGCATTTTTCGAAGAGCAAAATTTAATTTTTCTTAACGCTCATTATTCGGATCATAGATCACCAGTCGAAATTTGGTTCTGCTCATTTGTGCATCAGTACCTTTTGAATGCTATATGATTTATTTCTCTTCAGTTATAACAAATACTAAAAAATTTAAGACAGCTTTCGTTCAATTTCAGCGTTGAAAATACAAAACCCTGAATTGCTTGAGATTTAATTTGAAGTACTTTTTTTGTACTCTTTTTGTACTTTTTTGTGACTGCCGAAAGTTATAAAAAATTAAATTTGGTATTACATGGAGTAAGAATACAGTATTAATTAAAACTTATTTAATGTGTTGGCAACGAAAAAACGGCTGCTATCTTATTTGTTTGCGGCGCTATTGACTATAGCTGTATGTAATATTGATTGGAAAACATTCTTGAATTTTTATCTAAATAATAAATAAAAAAAATCTCTCTGCTGTTAACAGCCTGATAATTGATGCAATTTCTTAAGTTTTCAGAATTACTTTTTAATACGAAAAATGGCGCAGTAATTTGTTAGGTTGCGTTTCGCTTCGTGCACATTGGTTTAAGAAAGCGGTTGCCCAATTATTCTATACAGCAACCTTTGAAACAATCTAATTGACATAAACAATTGATCGATATACACTCAGTAGAAAAAAACTGCAAGAATAATACAGGAAGTGTCTATTATGATTTTTGCTGCAAGCTCAACGAACTATTAAAAAATTATTGCCGTGCATTTCAATATGCAGAAAATTATTTAACATTCATAAATTATTGCAGTGTATTTCAACATACAGAAAAAGATAAGAAACAATCCAAGTTACTTGCTAAATTTTTAGCCGTACAGTACAGCATATTGTACCGTCTGAATCCCCCATTTAAAATTCTTTACATGTTTTCTTTATTATTATTATGACACAATCTGTTATTGAGTTGTTGTATACATCGTTGTTTACTTCACTGTAACTTTTACGAATAAATCTATAGTAATAAAACTCATTTTCTGTTTGTTTGTTTGTTTGTTTGTTTGGTCTTTATACAAATCTAAACGGCTCAACGGATTTCGCTCAAAATAAATATATACATATTAAGTGCGTCCTAGCTTAAAATGTTGCATACTTAGTTTTTGCCACGCCTCCTCCAACATTTTTTAACTAAAGATATTTTTGTTGTTATAAAACTTTTTAGAATCTTTTCGTGTATTTAATTTTAAAAATTTCTTGTTATTTTGACACCAAAAACACTCACATATATTGAAAATTGTTGAAATTTTCAGTACAACGACTTTTTCATAAAACATCGTTACCTAAGAATGAGAAAAAAACGATATGAAAATCAAAGTTTGGTTTTCGATGCAAATATCTCCGCTGTTCATTAATATATTTCATTCAAATTTTTCTTGTTCAAAAGTTCAATAAAATCACTTTACAAAAATAGGTTGAACTGTACTGTTAAGTCAGTGTATATATGTTTTCTGATTATGTCAAAAAAGGTTCAAAATATTGACTTTTTACTCAAAAAATGACTCAAAAATTATTTTTGTTGTAAAAATTAAATCAATTAAAAATTGCACAAATGGCTACCTTTCTTATGACATAGCATTATTTGCAAAAATTCTTCCAGTTAAGCGCAAAAAATTTTTTACTGTTTTTGTCATCAAAACAACAAGGGTACCCCTTTGATTTTTTTCGCGACATTTATTTTTTCCAAAATGTTGTTTTTATATTTTTTACAAGTCAAGTCTCAAAAATAATTTATGTGAAAAAATTACCCCAATATCTCTTTCCAACCAAAAGTTATTGCTAAAAATCTATTTTTTTCATACCAGACTATTAATATAACTGAGTTTTGTTGTAAAATTCTCTATATAATTCATTTATCTCTAATAATTTATCATGCAATTGTGTGTCTAGAGTAATTACGAACATTTTGGTTTATATAAAATCTTCCTCATAGTAATCTACTTAGTTTTTTTGCCTAACCACCTGCCCCCGCGCCCCACCCCTCCTGTTAAATTTGTTTTGTTGTGATGGCTCTATTTTTTCTCACTATTGTGTCACCGTTGTCACTCAGATATTTATCAATGGTACTTTAAATGTTGTTGTATCACCATTTCATCGAAAAGATGTCCATGCGGTGAATAGCCGAATGATCTCTACCAAGAGTTTCTTTAAATTTAACCCCACACGTTTGGGATTGCAGACAAGTGGTGCTATTTCCTGCTTAGCAGATAAGTTTTGCGAAATTTTTTGCGAAAATGCTATTCCTACCAAACTTTTAAAAACTCAAAAATTGCAGTACTGCCAGTTCTTTCAGTAGCAGCGTCATCTAGCCGTCAATAATGGCTAAGTGTTGTCTACTTTTACAGTTTCACTTTCTATACTTAAAAACATAGAATTGGATTAATTTAAATGTCCAGCTCACTTGCTGGATTTTTTGTTGTTTTTGCTTTGCTTGCAAATGCGATGATATGATCCTGATCACCCATGAAAAAACGCAACTAATATAAATTTTAGTACAATCTTTTTTAGTACAACGAATTCTTCATAAAACATTGATAGCTAATAATGAGAAAAAAATTATATGAAAATCAAAGTTTTTACTTTTAATGCCAATATCTACGTTGTTTTTAATATATTTCATTAAAATTTCTTTTGTTAAAAAGTTCAATATATTTTGAAATATAAATCTTTGTGATTCCCACCATAATTTTTATATTGTTAAAAAGGTAATTTTGCTAGCTTTAAGATTAAGTAAATATAATTTTTTTTTTAATTTTTACAATATGTTTTTCGTACCCCTTCTTTGAATTCAATTAGCTTACCGCAAGCGATGGAACCACCAACAACAAAAATTTTGGATTTAATTTCGTTTAATTACCTTTCTAACGGTAGCTTAAAAATAAAATTCAACATTTTTTTCATTATTCCAAAATTTAAAAAAACCTTTAATCGAGAAGTGTATATTAAAATGTTTATATACAAGACTCTCGAGTAACACTGGGTATTTCAGCTAGTATTGAATAAAATATAAAGACAAAAATATTTTTTTTGACGCAAGGCTCAACCCTACATAGGTAATAAATTTGCTTTCAAAAGTTTTGTACTAAGAAACGAAAAAGAATTTCGGAGAAAGTGAGAGAAAAACAGCAACAAAAGACACAGGCAAGCAAACCGTTTGTATAAACGCAAATTTAGGGTTTCCCAATTGGAGTGTACGATTTAAATTTTTTACAGTTTTTTTCAGTAATTTGACAGCTGTGAAAATTTATTAATATTTAATCGGAACATGTCTACCTAACAATAAAATAAAAATATCTACACTGGCTAATTTCGTATACTCGCGCATTGATCTGTCAGATCGAAGCACAGTGTGTAATTTGGCAAATCTAGCAGGACACAATTTTTGTGATATGATCTCTTAGTTCATTCCTTAAAAAATAATTACTTCGGAGTTGGGATCTATTTCAAACATCCTCTTGGTAACAGGGTATTTTTATTGAATCTTTATATGTAAAAGAGACTACCTTTCGTGTGTGCACTAACAATTCGAGAATGGATCGACCGATTTTCACAATTTTGGGCTTGAAAGATTTGTATCAGCCCAAGGAAGGACGCTTTGGAGGACAAAAGGGGGCGTGGTACCTCACATATAACTTTAATTTACGATATCGATTAGTTTTGGAGTTATAGGTCACACTGCCTCGATATTTCGTATTCGACCACAATTTACACGTGCCGTTTACTGAAATTATTTTATGGGCGTTCAAAATGAGTGCATGACACCTTCTATGCAATCTAAATTTTGTAATACATTTTGTAATACAATGAAGTTTTTTCTATAAAAATTTAGTATTTTTAGTAAAACTACTTCATTCTTTTGCAAAATTATTAAGAAACTTATTTTGAGCTGAAAGAGAAACATTCTTTTATCATTTTAGTTTGAAACAATTACTTATAAATGAACAATTTTTTATTCATAACAAAGGTGAGAATAGTAAATGCTACTTTTTTACATTCCGAAATGAGTTCAAAAACGAATCATGAAATTGTCGCCTTCTTTTTGCGTACCTTTTCGTGTTGTAAATTTTTTAATTTAAATTTTTGAATAAGCAGACTTAAACTACATCATTGATAGGACTAAATTCATTAATTTGATAAAGAAAAATCATAAAAAATGGTTCAATGTCCCCATAAAGTTTTCGTTTTAATTCTAATTTTATTGTTTTCGAATTTCGAATAAAATTAGTTCTGTGAGTATATTATATATATATATACCCTGAATATATATGCTTTACCCAAACAAAATTCAAATGATATTGTAACATTACTTTTAATTTATATTTAATTATATTATCGATATGCAATAATAAAAAATTTATGATTGAAAAAGATTAACTACTGAGTGCCGAAAAAGTGCATTTCTATGATTCGTTTTTTAACTCGCCTTCGAACAAAAACAGGTTCGTTTTTGAGAAGCGATTAAGTCTGGCGAATGAGTTCAAAATGGTTTTTTTATGAGTGCCATAAAAGAACTTTTCAATACTTTGTTTTCAACTCATTTCCGAACAAAAAAGAATGGACAATTGATGATTATTTTTTTAACTCATTTATGAAAAGAGAAGGTTCGCTTTTCAGAACGTTTTGGTCTGATGTTTGGTCTGAATGTGTCCAAAAGAGTTAATTTATAAGTACCGAAAATGAACTTTTCTACCCAAAAAGGTTCATAAATGAATTCAAAGAAGATAGTTTTGGTTCACTGGGTAAGTTTCATGTATTGTCTAGAATGTAGTGTCTTAGAATCGATAAAAATAGGGCTAAAAGTATGTGTTTGCGGATTTGTATATTGATTTTGTATAAAAATATTGAAGATTTTTTAGAATGCTTTATAAAATGAGAAAAAATACGTATTTTAAGACCAAAGGGCCATTAGTTTTGAAGTTTGCCTGGAAAAATGTTCACTTAAATTTTATATAATAGTACAGATATTGGTTAAAAAATCCATATGTGAATTATAGAATACATTAACAAATATCTGGTTAAAAAAATGCATATGTAGGTTTCTCATTTGAGATAGACAAAAACATTTGAGATGGTGTTTGTAGCCCTTTTAATAGCTATGAAATTCAAAGGTTGGTTCCTTTTTTTTCTAATAAAAAGTAGCCTATGTTCCGAAAACAAAACGTAAGAAACCTACATGTCATAAGTTTGAGAAAAATCCAACCAGTAGCTTTCACGTGATGCAATTTGAATCCACAATCTGCGTAAAAGAATTTCGAAAAAAATATTTAATGTACAGATTTTGTTTTACAGTTTTACTGTATGAAGGACTATTTTCAGAAATGTGATAACCCACATCATCGAGTAAATAAATTTTTTAAGCTCGATACATAGCTTAATAAATTATCAGCACTTACTGAAAAGATTTTGGCTATTGCCTTTTAAATATTGGATCCATGAGTAAAAGTTTCCTTGTGCAATTCCAATATTTCATACAAAAATACGTTTTATCAAAACTTCAAGTCTGATTATTTAAAATATTTTTTTTGTGGCACATCATGCAGTAACAATAAGCCTTTCATATAAATTGATCTAATTTTAGCAAAAATCAAGCAAAATTTTAAAGTAGCTGAGAATCACGCTCAAGTTTTGCTTTATACAAATTAAGAAAAGAGCTTTCTTCGTATATATTTGTATAGTAATAAATATTAAAGCCACATTCAAGGATTATTTTAAATTTACTCTATCCTTGTTTTAAGATACCAATCAATTTTTGTTAAAAAAATGAGCGCCCCTTCATGGAAAATCCTATCTACGTAACTGGCTTTTATAGAAAGTAGAGTGAAAAATATGCCAAAGTAACCAAAGAAGAGGCGATACACGTAAAAGTGTTAGTGAAAGTAACATTATGGTATTGTACGAATTCTTTTGATTGTATGAAGATGGTTTTCCGAATATTTGTATACCTGTAACCCAGTCTAGCTGATATTTTTATCACCCACATTTTCGGTGAAATATCCTATGAGAATATATTACTTATATTGTATACTTGAAACATACAACTTATGTTGGTGGGAAAAATATTACCTCTGCTGTATAAAGGGTTAAGTGTGTGTGTGTCTTGCATTCGTTTACTTTTTAATATTTGTATTTGTTGAGATGTTTTGCATTTTTGTGTGCCTAAATATGACAGTTGTATTGATTTCTGCATACTCTCATATACGAATATTATTTATGCATGCGTTTTCTTTTATTTTATTTATTTTATTTCATATTTTGATTTATAACACAAAAAAACGCGCAGGTTCAAGTAACACAGGTTGTCAGGGTAGGGTTAAGAGATTTGTGGTGGAAGTTGCTGTAGTGGGCGTTATGTGGTTAAGTGAGAATAGGCGCAGCAGAAATGTGGCCAAATGAAAGAGTTGTGAAATAAAGTAATACATTTTTGCTATTTGGTTCCTTTTTTGCTTTATTGGAGGAGCTCCACTTCGTGCTGTTGACTCAGCCAGTGTTGTTGTCCTTATTTTTATTTGTGTTGTGTCCTTTTTGTGTGTTTGTGACGTTCGAACATTTCATGTCAATTCATATAAATTAAATTGTGATGGTTATTGTTTACTTTAACCTTTTTATGGCATTTAAAGACCACAAAACCAATGTCGTCTACCTACCAATGTTATTAGCAGAGATTTGTTATGAACATTATGAATTTGGTGAAATGTTCAGACAAATATTGGCTTAAAAATATTTAAAAGCTACATTGTAATACTCCACATGAACTGAAGTTTTTGGTGGAGCGTACATTTTCATTGAATTCTACACGTCAAAATAGCCACAATCTAAGAAGTTTGCCTTAAATTGAAAAATTATGGAAAAAGTTTGGATATTCTGTAAAGTTTATAAAAGTATCTAAATTTTTTGATTACTTTTATATACTACCAGCAGAGAGTACCCGGTCTTGATAAGGCTTTTTTTAAAAAACTACTTAGAAACATAGCTTCTCTACGCTATATTTACCTTGTCTATGATCCTTTGGAAAACGTACATGCAAAAGCATTTAACATCAATTTTCGAATCAGAAGCGTAGCTAGCAACTTTGCCACGCAGGGCGCACCGTTAACTTGCAGCCCACATTAAAAAAATTCATACAAAATTTAAAATAATATTAAAAAATCGACCTATAGCAGGGCCGAAATTGCAATAAAATCAGCTAGTGATGTTTTCTTTTTCATATTGAAAACGTTATTGTTGTTGTTGTTTCTTTGGAAAGATTCGTTAGAACAGTTAATTGTTCTAACCTTGAGCTTAAGCTCAATAAACGATTTTAAACAATCAAACAACTAGAATTTTTATTTAAAATCAAGTATGATTTAAACTATCAAACATTTAGAATTTGTATTTAAATCATATAAAATCAATATAATTAAAACAAAAAAATTTAAAAGGATCAATTTATCAATTACTAAGATTTACTACCATTTGTGAAAAGATTTGTTTAGTTACTCTGCAACTTTTGTTGCAAAACTAAACACAGCTGATTTCTAAAGGAAAAAAAATCAGTTTGCGAGGGAGGTGTGTATTTTCAAAATTTTATTTAAATCTGGAATTTGCACATTTTTTGTTTAGTTTAATTTTTTTCTAAAAACTATATTTTTTCTTGTTTTTTACTGACAAAAACGTTAATATAATGTCATAACCTATTTAAGGTACTACTACAGTGTGTAGTTACAAAAAACAAGTTTTTTATTAATTTTTTTTTACGTAGTATTATTAATTTTAATGATTCAAATTTTTTACATAATGAATTATTCATGAGGAAATACAATTTTTATTTTGGCTTCATAGTTGTTGTTAATTTTCTACAGGTCGTTGAAGTTAGCGTGTTTAAAAAATTGTTGCAATTGGCTTCTCGTCTCCAGCATTTACAAAGTGTCTGAAAGTAAAAAAATCAGAGTGCATTCTTGAGTTAAGGGTTGTAGTTGAGCTCAACCTACGCAAATAAAAATAAAAAATAGCATGCGTTGAAAAAATGTACAAAAACCCCCTTTATTTGCCAAAATTTTCAGCCATACAAAAAAAAAAATTAAAATTTTTTTGGCTTTTTATGGGTCAACTGCTTAACAGAGTCACAAGAATCACAATGAATTAAGATTCATCGAAATCGATCAAGTAGGACTCTAGATATCTTAGAAGCCGATTCGATTTTTAATTTTTTACACACTGTAATAGTACCTTAATCGAATAAAAGTAGAAGCGAGGTACTCATTAATAAGAAAAAAATTAACGACCAAATTAGATAACCCAAAAATGGTTGCAAAAAATTCGAAGCATTAATTGATTAAAATAGGTTTGTAATATTTATCGTTTTTGAGCTAAAACAAAGGAAGTAATTTTCATTGCATAGTTTTAGGGAGTTTCTAACTGCTGTATTTTTTATTACAAAAAAACACACCAACGACAATCAAGACACGAGAACCAATACGTTTTCTACACAAAATTCTATTGCTTCTTGTGTCATGCTTGGCGTTGGTTAGCATTTTCGTAGCACAAAATGTGGTAGTAAGTTTTTTATTTTTCTTCTTAGATACACGCAGTAGACAAATCTTTTGCAAAGAGATCCATGGTAAAATTTTTGAAGACAGATTTTCATAAAATAGTTTAATCCTGTGCAACCCTGTACAACCCTGTACCTTTCGAAAATTTTACTTTAAGTCTTTTTGGATAACATTTTAATTACTTCATGGATAAGTTTTTTTCACCCGCAGAAATGATCACCAAGAATCGTAGGGAAAAATTTTCAAGGCATAGTTTTAGGTAATTTTTAAATGATGTTTTTAAATCATTTGCAACAAAACTTATTGTAAATGTTTAAAAAAAGATTTTTAATTCTTTTAGAAAGGGTCAATAAAGACCCATGCGTAAGGAAGCTAGAGGATTAAAATATTCTACAAATATTTTAAAACTCTGACACACATATCTTTTTTTATATTCTCTACAAGAATCCGTTTATCGAAATTATTTTGGTTGTTGAACTGTGTTATTAGAAACATTGATGAATTTCATAGAACTGCAAAAAATTTAATAAGAAATAATTGCTTTAAAATTTTTATTAGTGTTAATGCTTCTCTTATGCTAATAATGCTTCTCTTATGGGGGTTTTTTTTAAGACCAGACCAAATTAAGACCAAGAAATTATAATCGAAATACAGATTCAATGAAAAGTCCTTTTGTTTTTATGTCATAACGTTGGCAACTTTCACACCAGAAGCTCCAGATTTTGCGTGCATGTAAAACTAGATGTTTAGAGCATCACTAACTGAGTTCTGTCTTAAGTCGCCTAAAGTGATTTCACTTATGGTCTCATATTTATTTTTTCAACAAAATAAATTATTAAAAAATAAATCAAAAAATAAATAAAAGTAATAAAAAATTCTAATTAGAGAGACACAACGATGTTTATCAAGACTGTGACCAAAAAATAGAAAAAAAAAATTTTCAAAATGTATTTTCAGCATAAATAATTTAAACCAAACAAAATAAGTTTTAAACAAAATAATTTAAATAATTTTTTCATTTATTTTATCAGTGAAGCTTTGACCTTTTTATATTGTTTTATTTTGAATTTAATCCATACTTAGACAAATTTTTTTTTTTAATTTCAGAACCACTTAAAACTAAAATTCAAGCATAGTTACAGATAAACAAAGTTGTGGAAATATAAAAAACAAAAAAAAAAAAAACACTAAACTTACAAAACTAACAAAGTAAAGTGTATAACCACCAATAAAAAAGAAATGTCAAAATTTAAATAAAAAAAATGCATACACTTTAGTTGTAAATCTCAAAACGTATCAAGTGTTCCTCTAACTTTTAAACACACTTATTAAAATTAATCGACAAAAGTAGCAGAAATATGAAAAATGTATTTTAAAAATAGATAAAAAAAATAGTTGAAAGCAAAACAACAAAAATTAAATAAAAATTAAAATACAAAAAACAGATTAAAAAAAAAAAAATAAATAGAAACAAAAATTGCACAGTTCTCATTATTTAAAAATAACAAAAAAAAAAAAAATGCTTTTAGCTTAAAGAAATTATAAAAAGATTAAGAAAAATTTTAATAAATCCAAAATTGGCTACATAAATTAAGAAAAAGTTAAAAGAAGTGTAAAACAACCAATGCAAAAAAATTAAAAATCTAAAATTTAAAATATGTATTAAAAAAAAACAATTAGAGAAAGTTAAAAGAAGGTGTAAAATAAACAATGCAAAAAAAAAAAATCTAAAAATAAAAAAAATACTAAAAAAATTTGCTTGACAAAATAGGAAAAATTTAAAAAGAAAGTTCAAAATAATAAATGCTACGCATTAAAAATAATGAAATCCAACCTAAAAGGTGGTAAGAATATGAAGAATAAAATTTAAAAATTCTATGTAGGTTAAAAAAAATAAAAATAAAAAAATAAAAACAGTGTTAAAATCATTAATCATCATTAACATCATAAATATTGCGTTCACAAATTATGAAAAAACTCATAACAAAAAAGTAACAGGAAATGCGTGGAATAATTTAAAAAAACGAAAAAAGAAATAACAGTGAAAAAAAAAACAAAAATTCGACCAATAAACAAGTTAATAAATTGTTGAGCATTTAATCAATGTCAAGAGTGTAAATTAATGCATTGCGAAAAGTTGTAGTTGGCAGAAATAAGTACCACCAAAGTGCGAAAACAACAACAACAATAAAAAAAACCAGCACAGAAACAGCAACATCATCAACCAGCAACAGCAGCTCTCCTACAAGTGTCACAAATAAATGTCAAAATAAGCAAAAAATGACAAATTTTTTTTTAAATAAATTAATATCACGTGACCCACACTTAGCAACATCATTTCGCAAGACCTCCTTACAACACAGATATATGCATGTACATATATTTATTCAGTGTATCCAAGCCGTGAAGGTTACCGACGCGTTTGAGCATTAATTAAATGTCATCCAACAACACAAATAAACATTCAACCACACGCTGTGTATATATGAGTTGGTTGCAATAGTGTTTACATTGGTGTGTGTTTCGTGTAAGTAAATTTGTGTGTGTATTATGCACATGAGTGTTTATGTGTCAGTGCAAATTACTGTGTGGCTCTTTTAACAACAAAGCCAAAGAAGATTCTCATGCGGCTGCAACAAATACTACAAGTATAACAACAAATAAAACACAACAACAACAACAAAATCCAATCCATCCAAATAACCTTCACTTTACGTTAGCATCCATTTTCTCTGCAGTTTTGCTGACAATTATTAAGGATAACGATTTCCATGCATTGCTGAAGGTGAGTCTAATGAAAATTTGTTTACTTTTTTTTTTTGATCTCATAAATGAATGCATTTTTAAGTTGAAATTTCTTTGAGAGTTACTTTAAAGATACTTTTTTAGATTTTCATACGAAAATATAAAGGTAAAGTACAAATTCAGAAAATAACTATGTTTGGGTCCATAAAATATTAACCCTGCTTTGATAACCTTATTAGAAGACTCTCAAAAGATAATTATACGTCTATCAGACGTGTCATTGTTTCCGAGGCTTAAAGTTATGTTGATAGCAATTAAATATTTTATTTTTGTATTTACATGGCCTTACAACATATTTTCTTGTTATTCAAACACATTTTATTAAATTTTATTTTTATTTAAAGGCCTGTTTCCAGCTCTTAAGTAAAGCAAATTTTTCATATAAAAAACTGAAAGGTAATCAAAAGAAAATTTTCTTTTTTCAAAATTACTTACAAGTGAATCCAGCTCTTAAGAAAAATTTTTTTATTTTTACTACTTTTTTTCAATGAAAATCAGGCATGGAAACACTGTGACTGTAAAGAAATATATGCTCGAGGCATTGTTTCTTTAAGTAAAGTTGTGAAAGTATCTTTGCAGATATATTTATTTTTATTTTTCTTAGCTATAGTTTGATGATTGTTTACCAAAATGATGATATAAATGCATGTAAGGTAGAGGTAACGCAGAGTTTATGCAATCCATGCAAAAGAAAATATTTAGCAAACTCAAAAAATTCATACAAAAAAACATCTTTAAAATCGTTAAAATTGAATGTTTAATGCCTGAAAAAAATCTTTGTTTCGTAAACTAAAATTAGTTCAGCGTAACGGAAATTAGATTCGGTTAATTAGATACCATAGCATTATATGGTAAAAGTTATGCGACTTTAGCCAGTAGCCTAGGCTGCCAATGCAACAACAAAGAAGATAATGTACAGAAGTAATTACATCCTCAAAATAGTGTACTTTCATTCCCTAGTCTACTAAACATGCATATCTCGGTGTAGAAACGAATACTTCTTTTCGTCTGAATTATTCTGATAATATTATAGAATGCTAACCCATTTCATTTCATAAATGCACCAAAATTGAGAGTTCAAAAAGGAAAAACTCTGATTTAGGCTCCTGGAAAGAGTCATGATCACTGTTTTTAGAAGATCGTGAGCTACCTATATATAATAATCTAGAACTTTTGTGTTAGGTAAATAGTGTAGACATCTGTAGATTATTTCAGTTAATAAGAAATCTTTTCCTCCGGTTGTTAAATAAGCCCTTTTTTAATGGGGTCTCCACATGATGTACATACTGTCGTTAAATAATTACATTGTATTGTAATTGCAATAATAATGAATTGTGGCAGTTGTGACGAACATAATGAAAAAAACATTTACCCACTTTTTAGCACTCTCCTCGTCCTAGCCAGGTTTCGATTGAGTACGCTAGGTAAGCATTTTTAAGCAATTTAGGGGAACTTTACAATTACAAAAATAAACAGCCTACTGGTTTTTCTTAACCACACTGGACTAAGTGTCATTTAATTCTTCTGGTGTGTTACACACTTAAACTTACAGGTAGTTGGGGGTTATAGTAGCAAAATAGAACAATAGAGCTAATTAGATATCGCTGATCGTTAGTATCACCATCAGAGAGAGAACAACTTGAGTACATTCAAATGACGTTTAGAGTGTCACGTCAATATACGAGATACGAATATGCGCTTTGCATTAAAGTTAACCAAGATTATTTGAATAGTCTGCATGTAAAAGGGTGCGTGAATACATGTACCAATCGCTGCAGATAAAAATGCTATAGCGTAAGGTTGCAGACAGAGTGAAAGCCGATTCAGGCAGGCAGGCAGATAGTCGCAGACAAACTGTGTGAACAAGCGAGGTAAAAGTCAGCTTGGCTTTATTTTTCTCTCGTTTCTTCGCAGGCTACTGCCTGCGCCTCTCTGCCTGTCTGTCCGAATCGGCGTTTACTCTGCGGGCAGCCTTCGGTTGCAAACAGAGTCAAACCAAGGCATAAACCAGGCAGGCGCAGGCAGTGCACTGCGAAGAAACGAGATAGAAATAACTTTTTCTCGCTTGTTCACATAGTTTTACTGCGCCAGCCTGCCTCCCTCCGTGCCTGCTTTGGCGTTTACTCTGCGGGCAGCCTAAGAGCATTCGTGATAACGAACGTCTGCAACACAAGAATGCACAACGAAGCAAGATATTAGTAGCATTTGCAAGCAAATTTATGCTTTTACGTTCATTCGCTCCATAAAAAAAATATTAACTGCAGCTCTCAAAGTAAAGAGAAAACGCTAACGAGAATATATCGTACGTATTTATTGCATTTTCGTTTCGTGGCTGGCGGATTAACGGAAAGCCTCTGAACTTGTTGAAAAAAAATTGCGTCACTCTAACGAATTGCAGTTTTCATGTTATTTGCTGTGCGACATTTGAAGTAGCTATTTTTTTTTTATTTATTTATATATACGGTCTACAGATTTAGAATCTTACAGACTAGTACAGACTACGTGCTAAATTAATCATTTCATTAATAAAATTAAACTTTATTAAATAGTATAAATAATTTTAAGCGTAATTCATTAAGACTAAGATTAAAATTGAGAAATGGTGAAAAATTATTACATAAACGTATGCATCTGGCAATAGATTCGTTTAAAGCATAGTTAGTTCTATGAACTCTATCATCAAATAACCGATGATTTTTTAAAGTTCTTGTTGGAAGATGGAAAACGAATAGACTACAAATACTTTGACAGTTAATTTTACCAGATAAAACATTATGAACAAATAGTAATGCAAAATATGAACGTCTATCATTTAAAGACTGCAATCCAAGAAATTTACGTCTAGCCTCATAAGATGGGAGACCATTAGGCCAATGCATTTTATTAAGTGCATATTTTGTAAAATGTTTCTGAATTTTTTCAATACGATTAGAATGTTCCGCGTAATATGGATCCCAAATAATTGCACAGTAATCAAGTGTACTACGAACTAAAGACACATACAGAGCTTTAATGGTCATTGGGTCTTTAAAACTCTGCGAATTTCTTTTTATGAAACCTAGCATAGCATAGGATTTAGAAACCACATATTGGTAGTGAATTTTAAAACTAAAATTAGCATCGAAAATGACACCTAAATCTTTATTTTCATGTTTACGGACAAGACCACAATTATGAATTGAATAGTCAAAAGCAATTGCCTCAATACACTTCGTGTAAGAAACTACACAGCGTTTGTGAAACTACATTTGTAGTGGATATTTAATTAAATATTAAATAGAAATGGGTACGCAAAAAATAATTAAATGGAAACAAACAGGAACAACAACAAAGAGGAACGCGTTGCTAGAGAACGGCAGGGAGGTGTAAAAGTATATATATTGAGTTGCAGACACTCGAGTTCCAAGCGAAGCATCCGAATGTCTTCATTGTCTGAATGCTGCCTTCGTATTCATTCGCAAACCGTTGTTTACGAGCTTGAGCCGTATGAATTCATTCATTTTTGTGTGCAGTTGTAGCTGATGACGATTGTTATTCGAATGGCAAACATTATGAATTTTCTCATTCGAATCTCCGATCACCATTCAAATAAACCAAAAAAATCAGCTAACGGCTCGACAGCCTTTTTTTGAAAAACCATTCTGCCAAAATAAAAATAAATTATTTATTTTTGTGTGATGTCAAATTGACTTTCGTACTACTTTTTTCTACTTACGAAATATATTCAAATATTTCTTAAGTAATTACTTGAGAGCTGGATAGAGGCCTTAATAATGAAAATAAAAACTTACAGTAAAAGCATATTACGCAAGAGAGCAAAAAATTTAGAAAGTATACGTCTCGCAGACGTTGGTTGTCAAAGCAGGGTTAACATCTGTTTTGGTCGGTGTGTTATTTTAAATTTTTTTTTTTATTTTTTATCATGATTTAAAATGTACTTAAATAAACGTTAATTTTCATATCCTAATATCTTTTTAAAGGCAGTTAATCAATATATAATCGGAAAAAAAATCCATTTTATTTATACTAATTCTTTTTCAAGTTTTTGACGAATTTCATAACAACCAAGTTACTGAACGTATTCACATGAGATTTTGCATTTTTATTAAGTGCTTGTTGTTTCTGAAAAACATTTTAACAACATTTCATTGCAATTTTTTAAAATTGAATTTAAAATATATTTTTATTGCAACAAGAACAATAAAAGGAAATTTTTTCGATAGATAAAATATCAGAACTCTAGTAATTTTTATCCGATTTTAATGTTTTAAAGCTAATTTTAAGGAAGAACGAAAGACAAAACGAAGTGCCTTACCAAATAAATTTTTATGTACAAAAAATCGAGAAATATGTAAATTGTCAAAAAATGTTAGAATGTTTTCCATTTAAAACAGAACGTTCAACTCGTGGTCACACGGCGTACTCCTATCAAACTCATATCAAAACGTGTTGGTTTTTATCCCTACCCTCTGGTGTTTAACTAGTCATATTTTTAGAACTTATATTTCCGAAATATTGAAATTTTTCATACAAATGCATGGCCAGTCTAATGTACATATGAGTCGGTGTTTATCAAATGTGGCTAAGTCACACCTAAATCATTCTTAGAAAAGCAGTGTTTTCCATTTTTTAGCGATTCCTTCCATGTAGGGCAATAAATGTTTCCTACTTACTTCTTACATTAATTTGATATGCTAATCAAAACAAAAAATAAATAAAAAAGGACTAATGATTCAAAATAAATGCATTATTTAAATGCATTAAGTCATTCTTGATAAAAACGCACTGGACTTAGCTATTTTTGAATAAAACATTTTACGGACTTGGGCAATTTTGAAAACTGCACGATGACAAAACATAAACAAACAAAAAAGGGGGTGAATCAGAGGGGCCCATTTAATTTGCCCAAAAAGTTTAGCATTGTTAAGCTTAACTTCTTGGAAAGTTTAACTTGCAGCAAACTGAAAACTTGATATAAAAGATAATGAAACAATTTTTTTATTTGACATTTTATTTCAAAATGCAACACAGAAAAATTTCAGGATTAAAAAATGATTTAAAATGAAAATTATTCAAAATCTTCATAAACTCTGTATCAGAAATTCTTAAGTTTTTTTTTTTTTTTTTTTTTTTGGATTCGCCCGGAGGTATGAAATCTTCCCAAGATACATATACCCGACCTATACGCATGCACGATTCACATTCTAAAATCTGCCCGAATCAGCCGGGACAGACAGAATGCACCTACGTACTAAAACATACCCCCTATTGGCATTTAGGATTTTCCGGAATTTAAAAATTGAATATATATAAAACGCGTATTTAAGTATACTTGATTCTACATATATAAATAAGCAATATCAAATTAAAATATAGTAATTATCAATTTAAGGAACCTGGAAAACAATCCAAACCACTAAACTCATTTTAACTGGCTTGCGGCCATTGTCCAACCCAAGGACCTACGTGGAAATGAAATAAATCTCATATCCGCCAAATCAAAATCCCAATTAGTTGGATATGCATTTGGGCCAACGCAGGCATAAACTTGTGTGGAAAAGAGATATACTCTGGCACACCAATCCAGGTGATAGTGTGAGTTCAGTCTAATTTCAAATCAGGAAACCACGTGAGCGCGTAAATCCCAATTCGATTAAAAATTAAAATATTGAATAATTAAAAAGTAAGTTTTAAAAACGATTCATATCTGATGGTGCTTACTTTATAAACATAATATCGAGACAAAAAAGAGAAACAGAACAATCTCAATTGCCAATATTACATTGTTATAAAATTGCGTTAGGTACAATATAATAGGATGAAGTTAAATTGATTTAATTATTTAAATGTAATATAATTTTCCGTTTTAAGACATCTACCGAATCAGAAAAATTTATCATATTGAAGTTATCATTGAAATCACTGCACATACATCGTAAAGGTTTATGAAGAGCGTAATTAGAACTGCACTGACTCAACTTGAAAAAGAGAAAATGTCTAGTTCCTCTCCTTGGGATGTTAAAATTTAGAGCTGAGATGAGATATTCCGAATTAATCTCGCCACGAAGTAATTTATACAGAAACATGACGTTAAGCATCATTCTTCTGCTTCTTATGGATGGTAGTAAAATAATTTTAAGGCGTATTTCATACGATGGAAGCATAATATTGGGGTTCCAACGACTATGACGTAAAGCAAAAAGTAAAAACTGTTTTTGAACGGATTCTATGGCGTCGATGTGGACATTATATTGTGGGTTCCATACAACTGATGCATATTCAAGAATCGGCCTTACGAGAGAGGTATATAATAATTTAGTAGTAAAGGGATCACTGAATTCTTTAGCCCATCTTTTAATGAAACCAAGGACTCCTCTTGCCTTATTTATCACCATATTTACGTGGAGATTGAAGCGAAGTTTTGAATCCATAATAACACCAAGATCGAGAGAACTGGAAACTATTTCTAAGTTAGTGTTATTTATAGTGTAATTTATGTTACTAGCAGATCTTCGCGAGAATGTCATTTGCTTACATTTTTTTAAGTTGAGATTTAATATATTTAAGCTACACCAGTCCACAAGTCTATTTAGATCAGATTGTAAAAGATGTCGTTCTTCGGGTGATTTGTAACAAAGAAAAAGTTTCACGTCGTCAGCGTACATTAAGACGTTACAGTGTTTTATTACCGAAGGAAGATCATTAATGAATAGTAAAAATAAAACCGGTCCAAGATGACTGCCCTGAGGAACGCCAGAAGTGACCGAAATACTTTTTGAGAGAGAATTCTTATATAAAACCTTTTGAGTACGTCTAGATAAATACGAATTTATCCAATTTAATAATGTGACAGGAAACCCAATAAGGTGGAGTTTTTTCAAAAGAAGATTATGATTAACACTGTCGAAAGCATTGCTAAAGTCCGTATAAATAACATCAGTCTGCAGTCCCAAAGTAAAACCATTTATAACACGCGTAGTAAACTCTAAGAGGTTTGTTGTAGTGGACTTACCCTTCAGAAAACCATGTTGAAAGACAGAAATGGTGAAAGACACGGAGTGGGTTAATTGATCAGTTATGATTTTCTCAAATAACTTAAGGATTGCACTTAATTTTGCAATTCCTCGATAGTTAGAAACATCTATCTTGGAGCCAGATTTATGAAGGGGTATAATATAAGAATCCTTCCATATAATAGGAAAATAACCACTATGCAAGGAAATATTAAAAATGTTTGCTAGAGGAGTACACAGGTTTGTAGCACATTGCTTTAAAATACAGCTTGGAATTTTATCAGGGCCGGTCGTAAAAAAAGATTTTACTTGTCGAAGATAACACATGGCAATATTTGGGTCTATTACAGGAGTTTCAAAAGAGTTAACTGGCGGAAAAAAAGGATACACCGTGCTAGTATTAAATGGTATATCGGAGTAAGTTGATTTAAAGAAGTTTGCAAACATGTTAGAAATCACATTGTCACAAGATGATTGTTCCTGATTGAATTGCATAAGAGGTGGAAAGCTGGAGGCTTTACGTTTTGAGTTAACAAAACTATAGAAAAGTTTTGGATCATCTTTAAATTGAGATGTTATATTAATATATAAGCAGAATAGCATTGTTTATTTAATAAAGACCTGTCCACTCAAAATCTGTACACACAAATCGCGATAAATCTCATAAGCAAAATATTGGCACAAAAATGTTTTAAATATTTTCAGATAGAGTATTTATTAAGCTTTCAAAAAAGTAATACAAAATTTTATATATCATTATTATGTATAAAATTTCGAGCGTGCCTCTTAATCGGCAACATCAATCGTTGAACATCTGCTCTGGTGACCTGGGCAGCATATTTGTTCCACTTGAGTAACATCGATTCCGGTTTTTTTACGACTCCTCCATATTTCCTCAGTTTGTATTTAACAATTGCCCAATATTTTTCGATTGGGCGCAACTGGGGACAGTTTGGAGGATTGAAGTCCTTTGGCACGAAATCTACATTATTGGTTCGATACCAATTTATGGTTGTCTTCGAATAATGTATCGACGCCAAATCTGGCCAAAACTTTACAGCAGATCGATGGTGACGAATAAACGGCAATAAACGTTTCTCTAGACACTCTTTCCTGTATGTATCAGAGTTCATTGTTGCTGATGTTACATACGCCCGACTCTTCAGACCACAACTGCATATGGCTTGCCAGATCATTACCTTCCTTGCGAATTTATCAACCTTTTTATATTTAAATTTGGAGGAGACACTAAAACGCTTCTTTGCAGCATAAAACTTTTGTCCTGGAAGCTGTTGCAAATCAAGTTTGACGTATGTTTCATCGTCCATAATTAAACAACCTTTGAATTTCGTCAAGACTTTATCGTAGAGTAATCGAGTGCGCTTTTTGGCCGACAAATTTTGTTTATCGGACCGGTTCGGGTATTTAATAGCTCGATACGACTGATAGCCTGCTCCCACTCGTATTCGCCGAGCTGTGCTCCTGCTGGTTTTGAATTTTTTTGCCCGATCATTGTCGGAGAGACCTGGGTTATTTTTAATTGAGGCAAGGATGCTTGCCTTTAATTTATTGTCAGATTTGGTTTTTTTTCCACCGGTTTTTGGCTTTCTTTCGATGCTCAAAGATTCTTTATACCGTTTTAAGACACTACAAACTGTTGTCTTTGAAATTTTTAATACTTTTGCTATCTTATTTCCGGACCATGTGGGATTTTTAACGAATTTGTTCACAATTAATTTCCGAGCGGCTAACTCCATCGTGAAAAAATTAGTAACTAACATGCAAATCATGGCAAACTTCAAACAGATAACGGGAATATTATTTTTAACGGAAGGGTACCAATTTTTTTTAGTACAACTTCGAAATGACCCTGTAGGAATCACTAGAGTATGTACAGATTTTGCATGGACAGGTCTTTAGTCGATATCTATAACGACAAGAAGAATAGGAAGCAAAGTCTAAACTAGAACTAGATATTTTATATTTTTTAAATAAACGATTTTTTAAATTTTTAAGTGCCTTTAGATCATTTGTTAGCCAGGGTGGATTTAAAGGATTGGAGAAACACCTTTTTTTGGGACGGACAATAAGAAACACCGTTGCAGAGTATCATTGAAAAACTGTACAGAAGATTCGACGTCATAATATAAATATGATGTTCCGCTAGTTAAAATTGGAGACCAATCAGTCTGCGAAAGTAAGGAATTACGTTTTACATAGTGTGTTTTTTTTAAATTATAAACTTTTTTATTTCGCGCATCAGAAGTTACTTTATCTTCTTTTTCGTGGGGGAGTAAAACTGTTATTTCAAGAGTTGGATGATGTACATCTTCTGGAAGAGATACGGAATTCGAACAATGGAGATTAACAGTAGTGCATCTATCTACAAATACAAGATCTAGGGTTCTGTGGTTTATATTTAAAATATCATTGACTTGTTGAAGACACAGATCAGACAGCTTATCTAAGAAGTCATTTATCCAATCGCTATTGGAAACAGGAGTAAGAAATGAAGAATCGTCAGACGATCTCCATGTCACAAAAGGTAGGTTAAAATCACACAGCACAATAAGAACGTCTTTATTTTTTAACAAATTATGAACTTTTTCGATGGCGTGTAAGTGTTTTAAATACATTGTTAAGTCGCATTTAGGAGGAATGTAAGAGCAGGTAACATAAATAATACTATTATTTAATTTAACTGCAACACGAATGAACTCAATGTCACTGGTGTCAAGAATCGTCAATTCTTCAGATACAAGCGAGTTTTGAACAGCTATCAAAACAAAAAAGTTATCGTTTATGTTCGATAACATTACATTCGAAAAGTATTTCAAACTAGGATTTTCCCTCCGCAAAGCACCGTAATGTTTTTGTAGGAGTTGATCAACATCGCTTAGCTTTTCTTCTTTAACTTTGGTCTTTGAATTTAAAATATGTGGATTTAACTGAACTAAAGATTTTTCTCTCTTGATAACAGATTTTCTATGCGATAAATCGCTAGTATAGGATAATTCGCCACGGACATAAACGTGTTGTGACAGTTTTTCAATCACTATGCGCTTTACTTTGCTGACTTGAAAGTGCCATGTCTTTGTACCCTTTAAGACATTTTTGCAAACTGATTTCCAGTCAAAAACAGGAACAGTTCTCACCAATCGATGTACTTTTGCATGCATTGACATGATATCGATGTATTTTTCGGGACTAATTATGGTTTCTTCACGTCGAATTATTTTTTCTGTCAGGGCAAAAACGCGGTCAGGTGGTATGAAACTGTGACCAGTGACAGTAAAGATTACCTCAACTTTTAAAATAAGCAAATTATTATATTTTAATTTTTTTAAAAGTTAAAAATTATTTTACCTTTTTGATTTTGGAGCGCCAAGAAACTATTTTGAAAGCATGCCTACTTTTATAGAGTTTTTATTTTGTGCTGCACAGCCATCTGCCACTAGCCTTATGCATTTCTTTACATGTGTATTAGGGCGGGTTGATTTGTTTGGATGAAAAAAAAAAAAAAATGAAAAATCATATAGCAAAAACGTAATCTACATAAAATTATAAGAAAATTCTCCGAAGAAACCATAGGTCTAAAATCAAACCCTAATCCGCGCCTTTCGACTTGAAATTTTTTTCCTCTTCTTTCGCTAAAATTTTTTTTTAAAAATATAGCTATTATGTTTTATTATATTATAGTTTATGCAATACAGGTTTTGTTTTGAGACTAATCAAAATATTCAATTATCAAAAAAGCAGTTGAACTCCAATTTGCATCTCCTCTCATTTGCGTTCTATATGAAAAATAGTTAGAACACGTTTTACCTAAACTGCGTTTTGCAAAAAACAAAGAATAATTAAAAAAAAATTTTTTTTTGGAATAAAATATGCAAAACATACTTCTTAAAACAGGAAAAAAATGACCTCTAATCCAGTTTATTTGATCTATAGAAATATAGAAAATGTAGCAACTATAGAAAGTCGTGCCAAAGTACTTAGAATGGAGAGTAAAAAAGACTTAACAAAATTAACATATAACCAATAAGTAAAGTTTTCTTTGTATTCTATAATTGCTTCTTTGTATGTATTAAAGACCTTATTTCTTTTAATGACACAAAATTTGTTTATGGTAAAAAAATTACTGAAAAATTACTGAAATATTGTTTGAGTGAAAACACTTCTTTTGTTTGTTTTTATTTGCATTATAAAATAAGACTTGTTTATCTATGTTCCTTATAAAAATATTAAATACAAAATTATATACAAACTTTTTTACTTGGGTGAATATTTTTTTAATGTAAAAAAATTTTGAGTTTAGAAAAGGGGGCATATAAATTTTCAAGTCGAGAGGCGCGGATTAGGATTTTATTTTAGATACATGTTTTCTTTGGAGAATTTTCTTAGAATTTTATGTAGCTTATGTTTTTGCTATGCGATTTACAAATAAAAAAATCAACCCATCCTAATGTGTATTGATATTATTTTGGAGATTGGTCTTCTGTCCAAATATATGAATGTATATTATTACCGAAGTTAGAATGAGAAGTGGCAAATTTTTTTGACAATCAAACGATATTATTAAAGTTTCTTGATTATTGTCTTGAAGAAATCTGAAGAAGCACTTGGCGTTAAGAACATGTTGTCTATACTTCGTACGAATTATTTGTTTCTCATTTTCACTAATTTCAATTTTAAGTTTTTCCAGCAACTGCAAGCGCGTAGAGCAGACATTTTGTCTTGGTGAGCCAAAGCCAATATTAAAATATTTATTAAAAATATTACGAAAAAAATCCACATTTCACACTGAAGCCGGAAAAGCTTGCTCATCATACATACGATACATTTTCGAAATATTAAGAGATGAATCAAGATAAATTCTTTGCTTGATCCTACCTCTGGTGCAATGAGATTCAAGAGGCTTAAATTTTTTGATAAAATTTATTACCGATTCCTTTTTGTCACGAAAGTCAAGTTCTTTTCGGTTTCCACCACGTTTGTTCAAAGATATTTCGCCGGTGTTGGCAAAACGTCTTGCAAAACCTTTGATTCTGCCAGGCTTGATGCAAAGGATTCCGCAGAAAGCGGACTCGCAAACCGGTAAAAGCTGCTTACATTTAAAATCTGTAATGTGATATTTGCATGAAAAGGCTTTGCCTCGACGAATATTATTTCGTAGTCTCTTTCTTTGAACAGAATTTATTTTAATATTCCGAAGGATAAAATTGTTCTGGCTATTTTTGTCTGCTAGCTTGTAAAAATTTTTGTTGAAATGATGAACATCGCGTTTTGACAAATTTTTGCACTGGAAAACGCTATTTTTTCCATGCTTGCATTCCGGCTTTACCAGCTTTTTTGTGAGCATCTGTAATATTAGGATTTTAAAAACAAGAAATCAAATAGCGCCCTTAATAAAAAAAAGCTCGGCCCTGTGTTCTTTAAAAAATAACACTTAAAACTGATGAATACTTAACAAATAAATGCATTTTAAAAGAAATTACGTACACTGAGAAAACAAAAAATCAAAAATCCACATTTTAAAAACGTTTAGTAAAATTAATATTTTTAAAAATATTTTACGCCACACAAAAATTAAAACGCACATTTTTAAAAAGAAAAGTAAAATGGAACGTTCTTAAAACAACCATGAATATTTTACAATGACAAAGTCGAATAAAAAAAATGTTTTTAAAAACATTTTATGCCATAAAAAAACGAAAACGCACATTTTTAAAAAGAAAAGTAAAATGAAACGTTTTAACCCTACAGTCCATAACCGGATACCCGGGTACTTTTTTGAACTTTAAAGTGCTGCTGTTCCTTTATTATTGAATATATCAATGTGAAACTCCGGATCATGAGAGATTTTGGCTAAACTTAGAGACTAAAAAAAAGTTTATTAAATTTGGTTAAATATATTAACTAAAAAATGAGTTTAATGTTTTTGCATAGAGTGGTTCATGACCGGGGTACCGGGGTACCTTAGTGCAAATTACCTAATATTTCAAAGAAAAAACGTTTGTTTTATTTTTATTTTGTTTCAAAATGTTTATTGATGTGCAAAAAATGAACTGTAATTTTTTTTTAGTTATATTATTTATATTTTATTCATTTTAACTTATTTCTAATATTTGATGTCTTATGCTGAGTCATTGTTGAAACATGGAAAACATTTTGATATTGTTTGAGTATGTTGATCGCAAATTGGTTTCTTGCAAACGTTGCAGACTTTTCTCGTCTTTCTTCTCCTGTTGTCTGGCAAAGAAGCGCACAAATAGCAGCATCCTGTTATTGGCTTCCTGCCATCAATAGAAGCAGCCGTAGAAGTAGATGGTTGCTCGGTATAGGTTACCGTCTCCACTGGTCTTCCCAAAAAGCTCTCAATTGCTGATTTGGTGGAAAAATGGCGCGTTACTTGGCGATTAGCTACTCTTTCTTCTATTATTGGCGCACACAAATCTCCATCAAGTTTACGCAAAAAGCGTTTTATCCGTATTGTTTGATATGTAACAGTTCTGTTATTATCATAAAATATAGTGTATGCCGCGAAAGCACTAACATCGAGCATATTGTACAAAAACGACAAAGGCCCCCTTTTTGTGTGTCTCTGTGTGGTATACTCCCGAAGCGTCTGGTCCATAACATCCACGCCACCTTTCGTTTTGTTATAAAAATTGACGATTTCTGGTTTGCCGTTTTCTTCTACAGTTGCATCATCATGCAGAGTCGACAACAATATTACGGAATTTGTTTTCCTCTGTTTGTATGAAACCATAGTCACCTTCTCGTGGAAACCAAATTTGCTTGTCCCAACGGTCCAAATCCTATCGTCTTTCATTTCTGTTGGTATATAGGCTTTGTTTCGCCGCAGTGTTCCAACAATGTTAAATTTGACGGATATCAGCTGCTTTGCCAGTGGCAGCGTCGTAAAAAAATTATCCATGGTGATATTACGTCCGCTATTGTATGGCCCAACCAAATCTCTGACTACTCTTTCGCGTACACCGATTTCGCGACCACTGTCTTGTTTGCCAGTATATATTTGGCCATGAAGAGGATATGAATTTTTAGCATCGCATATCCACCATACCTTGATCCCGTATTTCGCAGGCTTCGATGGAATATACTGGGTAAATTTTGTTCTGCCGCGGTATGGATACAATTGTTCGTCGATTGTTAAATTTTCTGTAGGCACATTATATTTTGCGAGATTGGCGTTCAACATTATCCAAATATCTCGTATTGGAGCAGCTTTGTCTGCGCGCTGCCTCTCGTTTCTTGTTCTCGCGTCATCAAAACGTATAAAACGAATAAGATCCCAGAAGCGGTTTAATTCCATTGTTGCACGAAATAGAGGATGAGACAATTGCGTCCATAAGTCCCTTGCATTTTCATCATTGGAATGATTTGCGTCTGCCATTATCAGCATTCCAATGAATGCGTATATTTCTGCCACTGTCGTATCCTTCTACTTCAATTGACACTTTGTTGGGTTTGCTGCATTGTAGGCATCATGAGTTGAATTGGCTTTTTTGTTGGTATTACGCACGATTATATCGATCATTTCTATTGAAAAATAACTCTTGAAGCATTGCATACCAGTCATACTTTCCGTCATTCGTAATGGACCACTGCGAGTTCTTACGATGTTGTGACTCCTTATTTGTTGACAAACAGGTGGTGTTGGTTGCCATTGAGTACCATCACGTGCAATCATACTTTCTGTTGTGCTTGATGTTGGTGCATTTTCTTCAACCATATCAGTTTTGCTGTCACTTTCATCTTCAAATACATCTTGCTCAATTTGCATTGGCGTGTCAATAGCGGCTAGAATTTCGTTGTCATTGTCCTCACTTTCTGAGTCTTGCACTTCTCCCGTAAATACCTCTCCTTCTTCCTCAATTGGCTCTAAAGCGTCGTCATTCACAGTCATATTATCAAGTATAGACTCAATATATCTGCTTCTTCACTCCAATGCATATATTGTCTTTCAGTTAAATATTCTATTTTGGGGTTCTTTTTTCTTCAACTTCATTGTTCAACTGTTCAACTTATACTGACGAAATCATTGAAATGTATTCTTTTTCTACCGTAGGTGAACATTTGCTACCTAAAAACACAAACAAAAAAACACAAAAAATACAAACACAACATTTGCTACCTAAAAACACAAACAGAAACATAAAACCAGTTTCTGTTTACTTTTGTGTGCCTTTTAGGTAGAAAATGCCCATAGAAACCAATTTTATCTTACAAACATGAAATTTGTACAGTTGAGATGTAAAAATTAAGCGTTTCTAATAATCTGTGCATATATATATATTATTTTATTTGAATATAAACGAAAAAACTTCACTAGGGTACCCTGGTTATGGACTCACGTTCGTCCAGGTGGTTATGGACTGTAGGGTTAAATGTTTTACTACACTACGAATGTTTTACTACTTATAATATAGTAGGATAAAATTAATATTTTTAAAAACATTTTTCGCAATACAAAAATGAAAACGCACATTTTAAAGAGAAAAGTGAAACGAAACGTTTTTAAAACAACTACGAACGTTCTACCATGACATTTCACATACTTTGTTTCAAAACATTTGTTAAGAACGAGTTAATTGTTATATATGTTTAATTGACTTGTGTATTTGATATTTGTTCAGAAAATAAAATATTTTTCATTCTCGATTTCATTACTCAGCAGTTTGCTTGCAAAAAAGTAATGAAAAAGTTTGAGTTGGAGCATTTCAGTAGCAGCAGCCACAACTAAAAGATAAGTATCTATAGTAATAAAACTCATTTTCTGTTTGTTTGTTTGTTTGTTTGTTTGTTTGACCTTTATACAAATCTAAACGGCTCAACGGATTTTACTCAAAATAGGTATATATATTAAGTTCATCCCAACTTAAAATGTTACATACTTAGTTTTTTGCCACGCCCCCTCTGAAATTTTTCAACTAACGGTAATTTTGTAATTATAAAACTTTTTAGTGTCGGAGATTTTTGTGTATTTAATTTTAAAAAATTTCTGTTATTTTGACATCAAAAACATTCACATATCTTTAAAATTGGAGAAATTTTCAGTACAACGACTTTTTCATAAAACATCGTTGCCTAAGAATGAGAAAAAAACGGCATGAAAATCAAAGTTTGGTCTTTCGATGCAAATATCTCCGCTGTCCATTAATATATTTCATTCAAATTTTTTTTGTTCAAAAGTTTAATAAAATAACTTCACAAAAATAGGTTGAACTGTACCGTTAAGTCAGTGTATATATGTTTTATGATTATGTCAAAAAAGGTCCAAAACATTGTTTTTTTACTCAAAAAATTACTCAAAAATTGTTATTGTTGTAAAAATGAAATCAATTAAAAATTGCACATCTGGCTACCTTTCATATGATATAGCATTTACTTGCAAAAATTCTCTCAGCTAAGCGCAAAAATTATTTTACTGTTTTTGTCATCAAAACAACAAAACAACCCTTTGACTTTTTTCGCGAAATTTATTTTTTCCAAAATGTTGTTTTTATATTTTTTACAAAAAAGTCAAGTCTCAAAAATAATTTATGTGAAAAAATTACCCCAATATCTCTTTCCAATCAAAAGTTATGGCTAAAATTCTCTGTATAGTTTGAACGTCCCTATTAATCTCTAAGAATGGAGTTGTGTGTCTAAAGTAATTACGAACATTTTGGATTATATAAAATCTTCCTTATAGTAAAATCTACTTAGTTTTTCCTCCTCACCCCCCGCCCCCCTCCTGTTGAATTTGTTTTGTTGTGATGGCTCTATTTTTTCTCTATTGTGTCACCGTTGTCACTAAGTTCTTTATCAATGGTACTTTAAATGTTGTATATATATCACAATTTTATCGAAAAGATGACTGTGAATAAGAATGCTGTAAAAGTTAATTTTTTCATGTAATCAGTTTCAGCTACATGGCGATATAATAAAACATATGCGCATCTGGTCAGCACAATTATTTCATTAGTTTTGATCTGTGCGTTAAATTCACAGATAGATGGCGCCACATTTGTAAGAACTGTGTGTACAAACTAAAAACCTTGCGGTGAATAGCTGAATGTTTTTTGAAAAGTTTCTTAAAATTTAACCCCACACGTTTGGGATTGCAGATAGGTGGCGCTATTTTCTGCTTACAGAAGAATTTCTGATGTTCTTATGCAGCAAGCAGATAAGTTTTGCGAAAATGCTATTGCTACCAAACTTTTAAAAAGTAATATAATGCAGTACTGCCAGTTTTTTCAGTCGCAGCGTCATCTACTTAGCGTCATCAACACTGAAAAACATAGAATTGGATCAATTTAAATGTCCAGCTCACTTGCTAGATTTTTTGTTGTTTTTGCTTTGCTTGCAAATGCGATTATATGATCCTGATCTCCAATGAAAAAAACGCAGCTAATAGAAATTTTAGTAGGTACAATCATTTTTAGTACAACGAATTTTCATAAAACATTGATAGCTAATAATGAGAAAAAAATTATATGAAAATCAAAGTTTTTACTTTTCATGCCAATAACTCCGCTGTTTTTAATATATTTCATTAAGATTTTTGTTTGTTAAAAAGTTCAATATATTTTTTAATATAAATGTTTGTTTAGACGTTAAAATGTCCATATCTCAAGGACGCATTGAGTCCCACCATAATTTTTATTTTGTTGAAATTCTTTTTAATTTTTAAAATATGTTTTTCGTACCCCTTCTTTGAATTCAATTAGCTCACCACAAGAGATGGAACCACCAAAAATTTTCCTAAACTTTTTTGGATTAATGTTCGTTCAATTACGAATATCTAACGGTAGATAAATAAAATTAAATAATATAAAATTCAAATAAAATTCAACATGTTTTTTAATATTCCCGATTTTAAAAAACATTTAATCGAGAAATATTTGTTAAAATGTTTATATAAATGACTCTCGAGTAACACCGGGTATATCAGCTAGTTTAAAATAAAATGTATAGTATCTGACAAAATTCTATTTTTTTTATAGACGCTGGGATACAGTATCATCATCTAAATAATTTTAACGAGGACAGAGCTGATGATAAATAGCTGAAAAAAAAACTGTAATTTTGAAAACCAATAAAACGTTTTTTTAATTAATAAAGGAAATGGGGATTTCTGTAATTTTTTTTTATTAATTTGAAGTAATGAAAATTTTCGTTTTTAAAATATAAATAATTGTTGTACCATTGCAATCTAAAATGTTTATTGTTACAAATCGTACGAACATTTTAGAATATAATTTAAAAATTTTCGTTTTTAAAATGAAAATAAATGTATAACATTTGAGAAGATTTATTATTAAAAATCAAGCGAACATTTTAGAATCTCATTTTAAAATTTTCGTTTTTAAAATGAAAATAAACGTTAAACATTTGAGAAGATTTATTATTAAAAATCAAACGAACATTTGAGAATCTCATTTTAAAATTTTCGTTTTTAAAATGAAAATAAACGTTTTGCTACAGCATTTTAAAATGTCAATCGTTAAAAATCAAACGAACATTTAAGAATCTCATTTCAAAATTTTCGTTTTTAAAATGAAAATAAACGTTTTAGAATCTCATTTCAAAATTCTCGTTTTTTAAATAAAAATAAACGTTTTACTATTTCATTTTAAATTTTTCGTTTTAAAAATTAAAATAAACGTTAGAAGCGCAAAATCTGGGTGAAACGTTTTTAAAAGTAGATCGTTTTTGCCACTTTTGAAAATGTTGTTTTCTCTGTGTACAATTTCCAACATTTTTCCTTTTTCATAACGTCCGTGATAAGTATTCTTTCCTTTTTTGATTTGCTTGGAGATGAAATTTTCATGATTAAACGTTTTTTTATTTTTTTTATATGTGCCGCAAATTTTGAATTTAAATATTTTTAAAATTTTCAATAACTTTGACAACTGATGACGTGCTTTGATTGGCTGAAATGGACTTGAGCAAGTTTGATCGGCACAAGTAGATGGACTTAGTTACTTTTGAAAAAAAGTATAATATTAAGGATACCATTTCGTAAAATCCAAAACGTATTCGAGCATTAGGACATTGTATATATAGAAATAGAGAATATAAAGATCTCTTTCATTAAAAAATAGGAATTTTTAAAAAATGGACTTAGTCACTTTTGATAAACACCGACTCAATATGTTATTGTCAACGTAGTTCAAGAATTCGATCAGAGCTTTTTATCGAACAGTGACACAAAAGTCCATAATTAATATTTTTGTTAGTTCTACTTGAAAATAATAATATAAGCAAATCACAATTTTTGCTATACTTTTGTAAATTTTCTTAAATTTTAATTTTTCTAGAGTCCAAAAGTTCTGCCTTCGCTCCATAGAATTAATTATATTGGCACAAGCATCAACCGGTGTGGAATGCAATGCTTCCTTGATTCTATTCCACAATTTATCTTTATTATAAGGCCATAAACACTCCAATTTGACACTCCAAACAGGTTTTCCGTCGGATGTAGATCTGAAGACTGCGAGGACCATTCAATTAATTTGATCGCAATCAATGTTTTGCACATTTTGAGGACATTTTTAAAGAACAAATATGCAGTTAAATTTTTTATTAAATTATATATCTGAACATAGTTTTTCAGTTTTCTAGAATTTTTTAGCTAGAAGGTATGAGTGTCATAACATGACACATTTTAATTTTTTTTTTACAGCTGAGAAATTCGAATCAGCAATTCATACTGCAAAAAAAAACGGTTAAAGACATCGTGATTTTGCTTTTTGATAAAAATTAAAATTAATTTAATTAGTTTTTATGATCTATTGAATAATTACATGAATAAAGATTGTGAGCTTCAGATCAAGTATATTTTCAAGAAGGCAACAACATCAACAACAACTCTGTATAGAGTCAATCACTTAGCTGACTAGACAGTCTGTTTCGGAAATCGCTACATTTTCCTCTTCAGTAGTCTTTGAGTGATTAAGCTGTGATCAACTCACTGTTTAAACTAGCATATGAATGTGCAGATTCTGGAATTCATTCTTATGAATTGTATGGCTGCTAATCATATGACATTTCAAAGCAGTAGGCTATTTATAGATCACAGCTATCAACTCTATCAAAGGTTGCCATCTGTTCTAGTTGCTTCTTCTTTTATTTCAATATTCATTGGTGTTCGATAATTTGTCGAAATGCACCATAGAAATGAAACGATCTATAAATAGCCTACTGCTTTGAAATGTCATATGATTAGCAGCCATACAATTCATAAGAATGAATTCCAGAATCTGCACATTCATATGCTAGTTTAAACAGTGAGTTGATCACAGCTTAATCACTCAAAGACTACTGAAGAGGAAAATGTAGAGTTGTTGTTGCCTTCTTGAAAACTTACTTAATCTAAAGCTCACAATCTTAATTCTTAAAATTAATTATTAAATTTAAGTTTCTTCATTTTCTGTAGTATCTATTATGGCATTATATGTTGTGAAAAATTTATTGTTTTCAAAAAACCAAGTACATTTTTTTTAAAAGAGGCAATGTGCATTTGAATCTGGCAGTATGTATAAAAATATGATCCTTTCTTTTTGAAAATTCAATTCAACCACAAGCAATTTGAGCTTTTCTTAAAAACATGATTCTGAAAACTTCTCTTTGTTTTTTAGTAAACACAAAACATATATTTCTTATTAAATTTGATTCAGTTTGATTTTGAATTTTAGTAGTTCATTCTTTTACGCTGAATAATAAATAAAAATATTAAGGTACTTAAAACAATCACAAAAAGCGCATTGCTTTCAGCACGAACACACTCAAGCGTTGTTAAAATAAAGATATTGTAAAAATATTGTTGTATGCTTTGTTTTACAATATATCAATATAAGTACATTTAACATGTGTGATTAAAAAAAAAAATAATGTACTGCAAATGTGGATATAAAGGGTATTTATGTCATAATAAAAATAAATACAAAACAAATTACAGTATATCGGGTATGCAGCACAGAAATAAAATTTCTTAACTTCTAAACACACCTATGCTCTATCTGCCACTCTCCTGAGGCTTCAAATACAACACACAAAAAATAGAAAATAAATTACTAAATTTTATTCTAATACATATAACCAAAACCGTCCGAAATGAAGCATTTTTCAATTCAGGTCATACCTGGCGCACTTTGCTTCACTCCACTCTTGTCCTTTGAAAAGTGGGCATAACTGTAAGGTGATCACGCTCATTTTTAGAACAGTGTACGAGAGTGAATTAAGTAACCAATTTTTAGTCTAATACGATCAAAACCGTCCGAAATATAGCATTTTTATTGATTTGTGGGCAGTAAAAGGGGGTGTGGCAAAAATTGTCCTAAATTATCTTGTTATCGAAACAAATCCACTGTTAAAATTTTTAGCGCAATCGGCCCTGTAGTTAATTTTAATGATTTTTCAAAAAATGGGCGTGACTTTAGAGTGAGCACGCCCATTTCAAGTACAGTTCCCGAAAGTAACCATACAAACTAAATAACCAAATTTTAGTCTTATACGACCAAAACTGCATGAAATTTCACTGATTTCTGGGCATAAAAAGGGGGCGTGGAAAGCAATTTTCAGTACAGCTGCTGGCAGTAACCATACGAATTAAATTTTTTCTTTAAAAAAAAATTCAATGAACCAAGGCATGTGCCTTATACAAACAACGTAAAGTCTTTGACTTAAAAGCAAAGGGATAGATTATTAGAGGAATAATTGATTGGAATCATATGTGAATTACCAATTAGGCGGAACAAACGTAAACGACAATTTGAATTGCTTATTACCGAGGCTAGTGATATTCCTTAACCTCGGCAAGCATTTCCAGCCCTCAGTTGTTCCTGTCCTTAAATTTCACACTTTCCGCCATTTACTTGTGAAATTTTTGTTTCAATAATTCTTAAATGTAATAAAGAACAAAGAAAGTGAAAAGAACCATGCCTGAACCCGGATTCGAACCCTGGACCTCTGACTTGATAGTCTAGCGTACTCTTCACTAGACTACAATGGCCGTGGCGTGGATATCCATTGTTAGTACAGTTGCCGACAGCAACCATTTAAACTAAATTTGAAAAATTTTAGTATAATACGATCAAAACCGTCCAAAATATAGCATTTTTATTGATTTGTGGGCGGTAAAAGGGGGTGTGACAAACATTTTTTCCATTTACACTCTATCTGTAGCCCTTCTGGGTGTTGCAATACAATCATCACAAAAATTAATCGAGGCTCAAATATTGACGAAATTAGAAAATTTTTCGTTACAAAACTCAAACAAATTTACTCTCAACAAATCGTCGCACAGAGGGTTGAAATTGAAAAAAGTGGAGATTAATTGAAAAATGAAAATTTGTTTTTTTTGAAAATTTTTACTACTCTATTAGAGAAAACAAGATTGTACATCACTACTGAAAATTTGAATGTTATATGTTGTTTACCTTTCCTGCTGCATAGCTTTAAAGTTGCAAAATTTTCGCTTTTTTGCGATCAGTTCAACAAATTGAAATTTGACATAGTTCAAAAATTAACATTTTTCTTTTATACATCAAAAGTGAACATCAAATTATGAAACAACCTTCCTGAACCTTGTTGTATAACCTGAAAAAATGGTTAAAAATAATTGTGTAGAAATATGAAAAAAAATTGTTTAAAATATGTCAAAATTTGCGCTAATTTTTAAAAATATGTGGTGTTTTAAATAAAAATACCATCATCATCAAGTAGAAATGAAAATTTTGTATTAAATTTCAATATCTAAGCTTCCATATTCAGCAATAAAAAATTGCTTGTTTTCACCCGAATCTTTTTTATTTAAAAAATCGTGGTAATAGTCACTCTTACAAAAACAAAGACTCTTGTTTTTAATTTGTTTTGTCATGTGACAATGATGAAAGTGACGAGGTCGATTATTATCAGGAGGAATATTAACAAACTCATAGGGTGTATTTCTTTATTCATTCCGGATAAAGAAGGGAACGAATAGAATAGATTGTTGTTTATCCAGAACAGAATGAATAAAAAAACAGTATTGGAAAAGAAAGAACATTTTGTTTTGTTAAAACCAGAAACATATTTTTCATATTTAATTAAAGACAACAAATACACCAGATACAATTTAAAAAATAAAAATGCAACAAAGCAATCTAAAACATTTAAACTAAAAAAATTTTCCATTTTCATTTAGCGACATTTTACTTCAAACAATCGAATATAACCCCACACACAAGGAATATTATTTTTATTCTACCTTAGCTGATAGTATAAAAAGAACGCGTTTGGAATATTCCGTAAGAATAAAGAAATACAAAAAGAATATTCCGGATCATCAAAACTGAATAAAAAAACAAAAACAGTCATTCCGAACGTCTGGAATGAATAAAAAAATACAGCCATAAAGTTTTTGCTACTCGCATATAATATTGTTATGAATTTTTTTAAAAAAAAGTAATAAGGAATGATTTTTGACTGAGCCGAAGTTTTGAACTTTTTATTATATTGATGACGTCACTTTATATGGACGATAGGCGTGGTTTTTTCCAACTTCTCCGAATTTCAAATTTAGAATTCAATTTAATTATTAAAAGTATTTATATTATGCAATGAATTAATTTTTGAGGAATTTATGAATGTTTTTCTATTTAGATGACGTCATTATGTATGGCGTGGCTATTTAGCAGGAGTGGTTTTCATCTGATTTTGCCGAATTTCATAGTTAGAATAAATGCCACAAGAAGTTTGTGCTGGGATTGTGAGTCAAGCTGACTATAAACGACATGAAAGTATGTAATATGCGGCAAAATTAATTGCACAACAAGTCTGCGACGAGTTTCAATAGGCGTGAAGTCCGAAGAAGTTCGTAAGTAACGCAAAGTCTCGTATATTTTCCCTATGGTGTTATTTATGTGGTCAACACAAGCCAGTTTTGAATTATAAATCCTACGTTTTTTATTTCAAGCACAAATTCAAGTTGCTCATCTCCAATAAACAGGGGAGGAATATCATTAAAGCAGGAGTCATTCCTAGCATTGGGAAAAACTTTAGATTTTAGGGGATTAATTAGAAGTAGGTTAGTAACAGCCCATTTGTTCAAGGAGGTCAAATCATAGTTCAGTCTGTAAGTCAAGTCTTCTAGGAGTCCAGTTGGTCGAGAGAGGTAGAGTTGAATGTCATCAGCGTATGCATGAACAGTTGCAAATTGACAAACTGAAAAAACGTCATTTATAAATAGAGAAAATAGTAGTGCACTAAGGATAGACCCTTGAGGGACTTCGACTAAAACTGATTTAAGAGAAGAATAAACATCTCCTACTTTAACCCGCTTCAATCTCCCTTCTAGGTAGTTGGCTGTCAAATTAACAGCACTAGAGCTAAACTTAAAGAAGATTTTTTATTTGTGGCAAAGAAGAGTGTGATTAACAGAATCAAATGCTTTGGAGAAGTCGATAAGACAAAGCAGAGTCAAAAAGTTTTGATCATAATAGATTCTAATATCATCTAGAATCTTAACTGCAGCTGTGGAGCAACTGTGACCAGTCCTAAATCAGATTGCAGCGGTGATAATAACTCATTTGTGTTTAAATATTCAGTCATTTGGTTGCCCATTATTCTCTCAAATACCTTTCCCAGTGCAGGCAAGATACTTATGGGCCTAAAGTCATTGGGTGCAGATTTAGCCATAAGTAAGACCGTGGAAGCCTTCCATAAATCAGGAAATCTGAAACAGGTTATACAGTGATTTATGCTGTGAGTTAATGGCGATAATATAATAGGTAATACTAATTTAACGAACTTAATGGGCATTCCATCAATGCCAACGGCATTAGAGTTTATCTTCATTATGCACATAGCAACGCAATCTTCACTAACGGTAGCAAATTCAAAGGGTGGAAACAATGAGTTTGCATGCACTGGCAAGTCAGCGTTGCTAACGTTGTGGGTAGAAGTAGGGCTACTACTGCCCAAAAATAAGCTATTAAGCTCATCAGGGTTTAAACAGCATTTAGTCGAATTATTGCTAAGAACTCTGTACTTTTTAATGTTCTTCCATAGCTGTTTTGAGTTCAAGTTGGGGTTGAGCTTGGAGTTAAAAAATTTGTTTTAGCTTATCTAATCATAAGTGTAGCAGAGTTACGAGCACTTCTGAATTCATTCCTGAAATTCCTCAATTCTTTTCTAAGCCTAATAGAATCTAATACATGCTTTGTAAACCAAGGACAACAATTATTTAAGACTTGTACTGTACGTAATGGAACATGACTAGCAAAAACAACATCTAATCTATGCATGAAAGCCCTAAGTTTTTCATCAACTGTATCAAGAAACCAGCAATCATGCCATCTTATGTCAGAGAGGTTTTGATATAATGCGGGAAAGTCTATTGATTTATAATCAAAATAAGAATAATTTGCAGAAGAAGTTCTACCTAGATTAACATTAAGGAAACAAAAAACTAAGTCATGATCAGACCAGAAACTCATTTGGTCAAATTTAAGAAGATGGGAAATATCAGACAATAAACAAACATCAAGAAGGCTAGGCTCACGCATATAACGAGTAGGCACAGAATCATTAATAATTTTCAATCCACACAAAGAAGAGAAATAATGAAAGTTATCAGTTGCAAGATCATTTTTCAGTAGGTTAATGTTAAAATCACCGAAAACAAAAAAATAAGTCATAATTAATCAATTTACTAGTTAAGTCGGTGAAAAATGCTTCAAGGCTATGGCATTGATGAGGATTGTAAACACACGATACTAAAATTTTAGTATTTTCATCAAAAATTTCAACATTAATGAACTAACATTAAGATTGGACTTACAATAAACCGCAACACCACCACCTTTTCAAGCACACCTGTCACTATGGAATAGTTTGTAACCAGATATATTATAGTGAGAGTCTGGAATTTTGCTTTTTAACCATGTTTCGGAAACACAAATTACGTCCACAGACGACGTTTCAAAAACATATCTTGCATAGTCAAGTTTGGACCCATTTAAGGTCCTAGCATTAAACTGAACAACATTCAACCTACAGAGAACATTAATTAGAGCCTTATAATTATCAACAGCTTATAATTATAATTATGATATGACATAATATTCATTTAACGAACCAATTTCAAAAATCAGATATTTATGTAAATGTAGAAGGAAATACAGTAAAATAAAAAAAGACTGAGACAAAGATTGTGAAGAGACCAAAGCAATTGCAGAGAGAGGTAGTGAAGTGAAGAAAGAATTAGTGTAATAAGAGGTCATAAAAATAGTTTGAAATACATAATGATTGGCTAATGTTCCAGCGACGGAGTCAACGCAATCTTTACTATTAACCAACTTAGCCTCACCATTACGAGAAGCTCTCACAAAGACTCGTCCACGCAGCGTAAAAACAGCAACAAGTTTATTCTCACGCTTCAACTGATTAGCATGATTGAGCGATTAGTTTTAGTCAGGCTTTCATTGAGGTTTCAGGTTTTTGCTTTTCAATTTGCACTTCCAGCTCTTTCAATTTCTCTTTTAGCGCACCTAGTTCAGCAAATGCAGTTTCAAAAACAGTTAGGCCTTTTCCACACTTGGTCAACGCAACTCCAACTCAAGTTGCTAGCCTGTGTATTTATACCGGAACCTTCAGACTAAGCAACTTGCACGCAACAAGTTCTCGACACGTTCTCAACCTGTTCAACGCAACGCGGCTTTCCGCAACTTTCATCAGCGACGTGTTGCATCAGTTTGTTTGTTTTGTGAATTCAAGTATTTGTAGTACAGTAGGATTTATATTAATCAAGGTGAATAAGCTAATTAATTAGTTCCTCATAGAATCTAAAAGAAGAAGAAATAGTTTGCAAGATGAATGAGCAAGTGTTAAATATTAAATTAGTGCAAGAAGTCGAAAAACATGAGTTATTATATAATAACAATTATTATATGTTGCATGACTTTTGAAGCAAGTCTGAAAGCATTCGGTTTAAAGTTGCATTGCTTTTCAACTTTTTCGCTGTTGCGTTGAAGTTGTGTTGGAATTGCGTTGACCAAGTGTGGAAAAAGCCTTAATCTTTCTACCAAATTCCTCATAGTGGACTTCATGTTTGCGAGTTCAGCAGACACTTCCCCAATCCTCTGCATCAGCCTCTCCTCAGATGCAGCTATTGCTCCAATGAGTTGCTCAACAATGCTTTCTCTTATGTTATTCAACTGAGCACATAGATTTGCATCCGACAGCATTGGAGTAGTTGAAGTCGATGAGTCATAAGATCTGCATGATCCAATGGGGTTACCAGGGCAGCAGGTTTGCGACTGTTTGCAGCACTTCTAGTGTTTTTGATTAAAGTGGACATTTTTTTTATAATGATTATTTAATTATTTTCCGCGTAAATTTTTAGTTTTGAAAAAAGGTCGTGTTATAAATCAGAAGATTATTCACAGTAAAATAGATTGCACCTCGAATTATATTTAACAAGTTTATATATTAGTTATTTCGGGTTGAATAAACTGGCACCGAAAGAAATACGTCTACTCTTAATGAGTTATCTTAGCATTTTAAAGCTGCTAGTATTGATGTATGGATCAAAATACCAATGGAAGTAGTGCATGCAGCGTATAGCAATTTTGACTGCAGACTTCGGCAGGTTGAGGCTAATAAAGGGCTGACCATCGATTAATTGTTATATTAATTAAATATATAAACTTTATTTAATACTAGTGCATTCATATTTCTTAAAATGAAATAAAGCTTTATTGAAAATCCTACTCTGTGTTTGATCAACACATATTTTTCACAGTGTAAATAAGTTTTAGTTACCTCACTAATAATAATTGGTATCCTTTTAAGAAAATTCTTAAAAAATTTGCAATATATTGGTTAATATTTGCAACCTTCTAGAATTAGATACTTTACTACATATGTATGTATTTCATTTAAATCGGTTCAGTGGTTTATGCGTAACATTGGAATAATCAAACAAACAACGATGCAAGGGCTTAATATAAAAATATAGTTTAACCAAACTTTCTCCTTAAGCGCTGATAAGCGTATTAAATCTTAAAATAAAACATTTTCTACCGTCTGACATTTTCTCTCTATTGGCAAACAAATTTCTATTGTCGCATATTTGAGGACAAACTCTGTTGGAAACTTGTAATTCTAAACTGAAGTTTAAATTCAGCTCTGAAGTCTGGTCGAAAAATATCTAACTGAATATTTTTCAAAAACCTTAACTCAATCTGATCTTTGTATCGGTCTGAACAAATTTAAATTGTATTTAGAGCAAGCAAGAATAGCAATTAAACAAAAGCTCTAAGTCAAACTCCATGGCGTATGAGTAACATAAATATTTATATAGCAAAACTCGTAAAAATGAATTAATAAATAAACTTTCAGTAAATTTACAATTTTTTATGATGGAAAATAATAATCTTTAAGTTGCTGTAAAATGTATACTCAAGCTCCAGCTGTCTCATAAGAATTTTTATTGCGTTAAGTTTTATGCTCAGCTTGACCGCAACAAAATTAATTTGAATTAAATTAAATTTTTGTCATTTTTATTTTGTACTAAAATGTTTAAAAATTATGACTAAACAAGCCAATAAAATCATTGTACATATCTTTGGCAACTGCTGCGACATCTCTAAAAATAATTACTAGGCTTGCTTGTTAAGATATAAATATTTTCCATATTTTTCCTTGCTGTTTTATTATTATTGCAATAATTAAAAATGAAAAATTAACACTCAAAGTTGTCTGCTATTAGAATTTGGTACGAAGTGCTTCTGTCTAATAAAATAAAAATAAAAATAAAAAAATAACAATGCATAAAATTTGCACTTACAAGCAAAGAATGGCAACCACGACAATAGCAGCTTAAAAAAGTGCACATACACACAAACATACACATACACCAAATGACATATTTGTACAGACAGAGCAGAGCATTTAAAAAAAAATTCAACATTCTGTGCTCACACTTACGCCCCACTCCTTTCTCCAACACCGTTTGCTGGCTCTTGCCATCTAAAGGATGCCCACGATGACACTGCTGAGTGGTGATAAAGGAGGACGACGTTAAGCAAGAGCGCTCAAAACTAGGGTAACAGTAAGCCACAGGACAACAGCAACAAAAAATTTTTATTGTTGCCGCTGAAAGCAACAAGAAAATAAAAGGAAAGAGAAAAAAAAAAATAACTACAAAAACACTAAAAAAAGCAGCAACATTAACTGGGTAAAGGCTTTGTTGGTTGAAAGGAAGGGAGGAGTGCTGCAAAAGCAGTTAGAAGTGGGTGGAATTTTATTCAACAGGTGAAAGAAGCAAAACGACGTTTATCCAAGTCAACAAATACACAACCATGCATAGAAGCATAACCATCTACACAACTATATATACAAACACACACTCGCACACAACCTCATCCACATCTACACCCACCATCATCCAGTCTGAGCTCAACCAACACAAGAACAGCTGCTACAGAAGTCGTTGTTCAAATATTTTTGCAGTTTATGTGGCACACAGTGTGTGTGTGTGTGTCTGTGTGTTTATGTATGTTTGTGTTCTTTTGCCACTTTGGAAGTTTTCATGTTATTCTTTCCTAATTGTTTTTCTTATGTATTTGGTAACATTTTAGTTGTAGACAACGACTTTGTGCGGCATAGAAAGTAACGTAAATGCGTGTTTAAATAATTTTGTTACAAGTTTTGGTCGTGATTTTCACTTGTTATAATTCGTGTAGCCATTTGATAGTGATCACTAACGAACATTTGCACAAACAACAAAAATATTAATACTTTTTTTTGGAAAGAAACTTTTCTCATTTCCAACTTTTATCTATGCTCATTATGCGGTAATGTAACACTTGTAACACTGTCAACTTTTTTAATAAAAAATGTTGATTTAAAACAAATACAAATACAAATACAAATACAAATACAAATACAAATAAAAAAGTGAAAGTAGACGACTAATTGAAAATATAAGGTTTCTTTAAACCATTCCAATCGGATTGGGTAAAATTTTATCCTATAATAAGTCTTTTTTCTTTTGACGTTCTAGACTAATGGCTGGTAGCTATTTGTTTGAAATTTTGTTAAGTAAGGAAGAATGAATGGGACTTTAATTCGTGAAATTTTGGAATCAATCGGAGAATTCAGCTGTGTATTATGCATGATTTCGTCCTATCGTTATCACGGGTTTTCAAACAAGCATTTTTGCTTTTGACTAGAGCAATTGCTCTTAACATTTTGTTTGAAATTTTGTGAAGTAAAAGAGAATGAATGCGGCTTTAATTCGTGTAATATTGGCATCAAATATAGTTTTAACAAGTGTATAATTAATGATTAACCAGAAAGAGCTAACATTTTTCCCCCATCTTTATCTCAGGTGTTCGGACCAAAATTAGAGACCGGTGGGAATTATGTGCAGACTAGAATTTGTTTTGTTAAACCTTATTTATTGCTCACCATATTTAATTAAACAGATAGAATATTTTAATAATTTTATGTTTCAGCTGTAAGGAGTATATCAGCAAAATATTTTATAACGAATAGAATGCTGAAAAATTTTTTAAATTTTTCTTAAAGTTTTTCAAAAATCTACGAGCTTGTTTTCATATAGTAATTTTCAAGGGTAACGACAAATTTTGTTATTGAAAATTGTAAAGTTTGAATGATTTTAAGAAAAGTTTTCAAAGAAAGCATATATTTTTAATGCAGGTTACTAACCCTCAAAAAATACTTTTAAATTGCTGTTTTTAAGTCGCTATAAAATCTAAAAGAATAAGATAAAGCTCCTAACTGCACTAATCCTTATAAAAATCGTTCGATTTTTTGTGAATTATTTTGTGCTAAAGAAAATATATGTTTTCTTAAAAAATATTCATGGAAAACTAAATTATTGTTGATGAAATACCAATATTTTTAGCTAATTTTTTAAAACCTACTAAATAAACATAAATATCAGATATCAAAAATAATTTAAAAAGCTTGTAGATATATCTATCAAACAAATCTGCGATCATTAGTCTTGTAGAGTTTTTTTGGATTTTATAGCGATTTGATCAAAAGTATTTGAACATAAAAAAGCATCTATAGAAGTAGTATATTATAAAATTTCCTGGGAGGTAAACTGCATTAAAAATATATGCTGTGTACGAAAAAGTTTCTTAAAATAATCCAAACTTTACGGTTTTCACTGAGCCGGATCAGCAAAATTTCTTACCATTCAAATATACCGCATTAAACGTCAGGCAAACATGGCTTAAGAGAAAACAATTATTTTACAATAGCTTCTGTAATGGAAAATTTTATTTTGTCTTATTGCATCCATTACATCCATTCAGCAGTTATTTTTGAGTCAATTGGAAAAATGGATTAGTTCATTTATAGCTCAATTTGTACTTGCTATGAAATGGTATAAACAACTTTCAGCGTAGTAGAATTCACTTCGATTTTATTTTGTTTTCTTGTCAAAAATTTTACTGACAAACATAAATTAAATATGAACACGAGCTGTGGAATTTTGTTTTATTTTCAAACTGTTTGAGCAGTCTCAATTTAAGGAAATTATCTCTTACGTGATGCACTTTTGTTTGTAATACATGAAAGAAAAACAATGCCTCTGACGTTTGAATACTTTGAAACCACTTTTAGATCTACTTTCAGACTTTAGCAAAAAGCACCAGTTTGGAAATGTTCATAATAAAGCTAGTTTAAATCTTATATATTAATAGGCAAACATCAAATGTTGTCGTTCACTTTTTCGATATTAATTTTAGAATAAAAGTTCTAGCTTCTATTGATCAATTGTGTTGTGCGTGTTATTAAATTAATCACAAATGACCGAGAACTGGACCTACGTGTTTTATGCCGAATCCAAACAGCTTATGTTCTCAAGAAGCTTAACATGGCAATTTTTACTCTCTGAGGTTTGCCATTGTCTGCAGAGAGGTGACAGCCGAACAGAAAAATTAATTCAATTGAAGAAACTTTCTGTCTGAGCTGGAATTGAACCCGGGCTACCGCGGTTGTTTAGCTTAGGGGCCACGCACTCTACCCACTAGGCTACGGTCGTCATGTGCAGAATCATTTTAGATTTTAAATTTATGACCTCTGACTCGAAATATTAACGTTGAAAGTTTGTATTATTTTTAGTAAGGAATCTTAGGGCTAGGAAGAAGTAGAATGGTGAATGAGGTATCAAATGAAAGATCTGGCTAAACAGTATGATTATATTTTAGATTGGAAACCTTCGACCTGAAATATGAGCGTAAAGAGAGCATTTATTAAATAATAGCTAAGCTGTAACATATGAAACAATATAATGCAAGAGGGAATTTTAGACATTGATAAGGTGTGCAAAAAATACTTCAGACATTTCCACTTCCATCTCTTACGGATACCCTACAATAAGCATTTTTTATACAACAAGAGTGAATATATATTGTGATGGTGAAATTTCTTACAAATAGTAAAGTCTGAAAAATTTCCGTTATTTTGACATTAAAGTTATAGCGATATCTCGAAAACTTTATATGTTCTCAGTTGTAACGGAACGGTTACCCTGCGCTTGGCCAAGATAGAAAAACGACCAAGTCACTTGACCTTGAAGCGGGTTCTGCACGCCTAGCTGTGCTTCGGTCGTAGCTCAGGGAAAATGGGAGTGGGGCTGCTTCAGGCCGCAGGAATACAGGGGGTTACAGGAATCATAGTAGGTGCAGAAGGTTAAGGAAAAGAGTCAAACAAACAAGCGAAAGGAAAAGCACAACAAAAAAAAAAATTATTTACAATTGCAAATCTGGTGTGAGTTCAAGGGATGGAAAGAAGTTGTTAATCCCATCCAGGTCTATACCCGCCCAACCTTCCCATGACTAAATAGATTTCATGAGCCCTTATTAAACCCCTTAGCCCCTTTAAACCTTTGATAACATTGCCCTTCCCAGCGAATAATAATCAAATTTAAAGATTCATAATAGTTTTTTTTTCCAGATAACAATTCAACGTTTTATTTATAGAATTTAAGGCTAAACATTTTTGGTTTTATTTTTACGAAAATATAAAATTTTAATAAGCGATTCATTACTATTATTAATACAAAGCAAAAATTATTAATAATAGCAATACATATTATTTGCCAATACTATTCTAATTAAACAGCGAATTAAAGGTTTTTATTTTTTTTTCTCTCTCTAAATTAAATTACTGTACATATTTTATAAACTTTCTAAACCTGTTCTCGCCAACACGCAAAGTTTCTATACACGCACCCTAAATTGTGTCGACGCAAAAAAAGAAAAACATTTTATATTGATCTCGATTAAAGTAAAAGAGGTAGCAAAACATAGCCACTGAAACAAAACAAACAGAAAATCTCTTTGATATTTACAGGTTAGCAAAACAAAGATCAATTACACAAAAAAAAAAACATTTATGTAAGCAAGAAAATATCGATCATAAAAATGTCAACTTCGGCTTTGTTTTGGTTCCTCTAGTTACTCTGAGTAATTATTAGCATGCTCTAAGTAATTTTATTTAAGCTACTGTGAGCAAATTATTTATGCATATTTATTCCTTTTTTTTTTTTTTTTTTTTTTTTCCAACAAAACAAAAATAAAACTTACTTGACTGGCTCCGGCGATGTCAGCAGGCCTGATGAGTCGCTTCGGTAAGAGTGCACTATGTTGAGAAGAGAGGGTTATATTTTTCTCTTAACTTAGTTGAGGGCTTGATATTACTTTTGCGTTTACTTTTGTTAATTATTTCTTTAATACAAATAAAATTTTTTTGTTTTGTTTGAGAATTAAATTTATGTTTCTTTCAACTGCAACTGCAAATTTATGTTTCTTTCAGAATTTCAACTGCAACAAAAACAAATTTATGATGTATTATGATGATTATGATGAATTTATGCTCTAAATATTTAACTATGCAAATCGTTCCCTATAAAATTGATAATAGCCGATTAGTTTTGTTTTTCTTTAGCTATCCAGTAGAGAAAAGTTGCCCGCGAGTAGATTTATAAAAAGTTTAGAAAATGAAGTTGTTTAATAACAAAATTTAATTTAACTGATAATCAAGTAATTATTTTAATATAAAAAAAGGTAGGACCCAGTATTTTAATATTAAATGTAAGTTACTACTAATATATATATATATGGATAAATTTATATTATTTAATTTGAAACACATAGAGTTTGGATATTTTGTAAAATGCTACTTTAACAAAAGTAGAAATATACTACTTTAATGAAATTGATCTACACAAACTATGACGATATACGGCGGAATTTGGTTTTAAGAATGAAAGTCGTGTTATTATGTAGACCCACTAATTCATAGGTAGGCTTCAATGAGAAGCACTGAATAAATTACAAGCACAGCTTGTTGTTCGCATTTAAGTAGCATTGGACATAATTCGGATTTAAGCAAACCGCGAATATTTTCCAAAAATTGACTTATCAAATTTTTTTTTTTTTTCGTTGGTTCAGTGCAAACCTAATAAGATTGAAACTAAACTACTGTAACTAAAAGAATCTTCAACTATATTAGCATCAGCAAAACATTGTTGATTGTCTTATTGTTGTTGCTGCTGAGTTGATGTTACGATGGCGATGGCAAAATCAGGAAAACTGGAGTACTAGTGCTTGCAAACAGCTCGTCTTTTGAGGTTAGAAGCGATTTGGCCAGGACAGCTAGATCTTTTGCAAAAACCCTTTAAAAATTGAAATATATAATGCCTAAAATAAAACTCATGATTAGTTAACTAGAGGAACTAACCTCTTCGAGGGTTTCCAGTTCTTATATGCTGGATCACCGCCTTATGCTCACTTGCCGTCGTTGGCTAATTTTGTCTGGCGCTACTTTAATTAAATACCACCATTAAATCCCCTTTAATACTTTAATTAATTTAGAACACTTTTTAGATTAAGCAGACTTTCTCATAACTTTCTTTTCAAGAAATTTTATTTTTAACTTTGTATTCCAAGTCTGGTCTGTACTTGGGTTGTTTTATTAAAGACAGGAAGCAGTCAGAAAAAGTTTCAATGTTCGATTTACGCAGTAGATTTTAGAGATAATCTTGTGGTAGTTTTTGACATTTCTCTATAGTTACATGCATTACGGCGAATTGGGCTAACGTTGACATGGGTTTGTGCAACCAAATAGAATATGTTAAGATATAAAAAATATATGATTTAAAATTATCTTCAACATGAAACTATTTATTTCTCACACAGTACAAAGTATTTTTGTAAGAAAAATACTTGAAATTTTTGAAAAGTACTTGAAAATTAACGGTATACGAAAGCTTTCTTGGTAATATTTTTCAGGGATAGTAAGCAGAAAAAAAAATCCCCTTAAAATGGCATTGAAATTATTTAGATATCTCGAAAAATGCATATTTTCTCAGTACAACGTATTTCCTTGAAGCAAGGCCATCGCCTCAGAATGAGAAAAAAACTATTGAAATTTCAAGTTTTGGCTTTGCAAGCAAATATCTCAGCCATTTTTTAATCGAATTTTAACAAATTTTCTTTGTCTAAAAGATCAACTAAATTTCTTTGGAGAAATGAGAAAAGATTAACCGTTTTGTCAGCACTTCAATGTTTTATATTGATTTAAAAAACCTCTAAACTATTTAGGTTTTGCTCAAAAAATAAGACAAACGTTTTTTTGTTGTATTTTTTTTTCTTATTGCATTTTCTTTTTTCACACTCTTTCATATGACATGTCATTTATTTGCAAAAAATGCCTCATTTGGACACATAATTCAATTAACAGTTTCTATCATTGAAATTCATGAGCTACCCCGTATGATTTTTTTTTATGAAAATTCAATTGTTCAAAATGTTGTTTTTACATTTTTACAAAGTTTTACAGCTCAATAAATAATTTGTGTGAAAAAATTTTAGTTATTTAGTTAAGTTATATACACAAATCTATGTCTTAAGCAATATCCTTAGCTCCATCTTATATATTAATACGCAAACATCAAATGTTGCTGGGCAAGGAAGCGTATATCATTCGAAAGGTACTGCACCAAAGATGTGCCGAATCATACTAGATTTTATACTGATGACCTCTGACCCGAAATATTAACGTTTAGGGTTAGTAGGGAATCTCAGGGCTAGGAAGAGGTAGAATGGTGAATGAGGTATCAGATGAAAGGTCTGGCTACACAGTATAATTGGATTTTATATTGGTGACCTTTGACTTGAACTATGAGCGTTAAAAGATAATTTATTAAATAAAAGCTAAGCTGTAAGAGATGGAAATCATGATGTAAGAGGGATTTTTAGACATGGATAAAATGTACATAAAACATTTTTGCTATCTCTTACCTTACAAGTAGCATTTTTTTATGTAACATGCTTAATATAGAAAGGCTCTAACTCATTTTTTGTTACTTCACAGGAAATGGAAAAAGCTTTATAAAAATTATAATTTTGAGGGTCCGAATTTTCTTGAAATGGATTTTTTATTTAAGGCACCAACCAATTCAATGCTGTAGCAATATTTTTGCAGCAATTTTTTTCTATAGCAATTTTTTTTTGCAAAAATCTGTAAAAAAATTTATTTTGAAAAAAAAATGAGTTAGGGCCTTTCTAGATTAAGGTAGCGATATATTCTGATGGTTAAATTTCTTACAAATAGTAAATTTTGGAAAAATCCATTTATCTAAGTGTCAAAGTTCTACTGATATTGCGATATTTTTGTATTGAAACTTAAGAACTTTTCTTAGTACTGCAAATTTTCAAAAGGCAAGGTCAATGCCTCAGAATGATAAAAATCTATTAAAACTTCAGAAAGTTGGTTGAGTTTTGACCACAGGCGATACTAGTTTTAGTAAAGCGATGTAGTACTGTAGAGAAATGTCTGAGAAGATTAGCCATAATTTTAAATATTTTATTCTGCATAATTTGCAATTTTTTAATATGGGATACAGCAGCATTAGCCAAAACTGGTGATGCATGCGTAAGAGTCAGTAGAAAAATCATTTTATAAATCAATATTTTGTTTTCTTAGACAGACTTGCTTATTCGTTCAGAAATGTGTCTTTTAAAAGCAAGAATTTTGTCGAGAACCATTTTCAAGTATTTAAGTTCAGAGAACCATTCAACACCAGTGTTACCAAAGAAAACACTCCGTTGTGATAAATATCGATGTTTAAATACAATATATATGTTTTCTTAGTAAAAAACATTGACTGTGACTTAAGCGAGTTAATTTTGATTTTCCATTTAATGCTTCGTATGCTGTAGAAGCGAAAATAAATCTTCCGTAATAAAATGCATTGCGTTTTTGACAGCGAAAAGGTATCGAAATTTTTTTTCGTTGCTTAGTACGCTGTTGAACCAAAAAATTAGTTCAATGCAGCCAAGTTCACAACCATGATTGGAGAGTTAAAGTGTCAAATAATGTTTAACTAATGCCCATATTACACGATGCTCGTTTGCTCAGTGAACAGATAATTTTGTTGTTGCTTTCAATGCGAATAATAAAAATTTTAGAGAATAATAAAACAACCATATTGCACGGCCTTGTGCACGCCGAGCAAACGAGCATCGTGAAATATGGGCATAACACATTTATTAACCACGTTATGGTAAGTATGTGTTAGTGTTTAGTCTACACAAAATTTTGCGTGTAGAATTAAATGCCTAAAAATGTTCGTTCCTGCAGCATACTAAGCTTAAAAAAATAATTACTTAGTCTATGCAAATAAATTTCAATATTGGCAACCATGTCAATTACTGAGCTATGGGAAGTATAAATGCATGTATCATCAGCAAAAAGTGCCAAACTAGTACTGTTTCATTTGGGTATATCCGAAATAAAAAAATAAATAAAAAAATAATTTATGTGATAGTTTAGACCCCCAAACAAAGCGTACTTTATTAATAAGTATTTATGAATTTTTTTGCCGTTTAATGCAGCAAAAATGCAAAAGTGTTGCATTGAATTATATCTCTGCGACAATAAAAACTGCGGTAAATTTTATGGTGCGAAAGTGAAGGTCAGGTCTTAAGCTTCACGAAAAAAAAGTAAAACTATGTAATGTACGGAGTCAATCAGGCCCATATTTCGTAATGTTACAATATATTACGTAAATATACCATCGATGCGTGCAAATATTGCATGGTACTATGATAATGTGAGTGTACCACATGTAAAGGCCGGTAATTATGCCTCACATAAACAAGGCTTTGTGATAAACATATCAAAAAAGAACTGGGACAAGGAGTAAGACAAGCATTTGGGCTAGGATTACTACAAGAACTAGAACAAGAATATGTACAAAGATTTTTAAAAGCAGAGAGACATGAAATTAAACAAAGATTTAGACAAGAATACGTACAAGGATTTGTATTGTACGAATCTTCTCTGCAGACAATGACAAACCTCAGAGAGTAAAAAAACTGCCACGTAAAGCTTCTTGAGAACGTAAGCCTTTCTGAGTCAGCATAAAACTCGCAGGTCCAGTTCTCGATGGCTTGTGATCAAACATTTAATAACACGCACAACACAATTGATCAATAAAAGATCGGTCAAAATCTGATCTAGGATTGAAATGGCCAATTTATTATTATTACATTTTATTTGTACAAGGACTAGCGCAAGAAAAAGGAATATGACTAGGATTAGGACAAGGATTTAGCCAATAATTAGGGCAAAGACTTAGAAAAGGCTTTAGACAAGAATTTAGACAAGAATTAGGACAAATAATAGAAAAGAAGCACTATAAGGTTTAAGACTAGGATTAAGGCAAGGACATAGAAAAAGATTAGGACAAAGATATTATTAAATATTTCAGGACAAAGATTAGTAAAAGTATTTGAACAATGATTTGGAAAAGGAATTTCACTAGGACTTAGACAAGTATTAGGTTGAGGATAAGGACAAGCATTAAGTCATTAATTTGGATAAAGACCTAGACAAGGATTAGGATAAGCCTTCAGACAAGGTCTAGTTCAACTCTTAAAACACGGATTAAGATAAAGTGGAATGCAAGGTTTAGAATATGGGAGGGAAAATGATTTTGGAATTATGGATTCTGATAAGGAATTTGTCAGAAATTAGGTAAAAAAAAAGACGGATAAGGATCCGGACAAAGATTTAGACAAGGATTAAGACAACAATTCGAAAAAGAATAAGGGCTTGGACAAGGACTTAGGAAGGGATTAGGACAACAATTAAGACAAGGATTAGGACAAGAATTTAAAAAATATTTCAACAAGGATTTACATAAGGATTTGGACTAGGATAAAGACAAGAATTCGTACAAAAACTTTGACAAAGACTTGGAAGGTGACAAGGATTATGAAATGCATAAAACCATAGATTAAAAACAACGCCTATGACAAGGATTTGCAGAAGGATATTAAAAAAAGTAAGACCAGAATTTGTGCAAGGATTTGGACAAGTCTTATAAAAAGGTTTATAGTAAGGTTTAAGGCAAAGACAAGCACAAGGATTTCAACAAATATTTGGATTTGAAATAAGATATTTTTTAATTAAAATTTTTTCTTAGATGTAAATATGTCCATATCTCATGAACCCATTGAGTCCCTACCATATTGTTGAAAGGGTAATTTTTCCAGCTTTCAGAAAAAATGTTTTATTTTTAAATGATGTTTTTCGAACCCCTTCTTCGATATCAATTACCTTACCGCAAGAGATAAAACCCCAACAAAAAAAGTTTCCCAAAAATATTTTTGGATTAAATTTGTTCAATTATCTTGGCAACGGTAGTTTAAACATAAAATTCTGTTAAGAAATGTTTGAGATTTTTGGAAACTTTATGCACCCCGTAACTCTGCCAAATCTCACGCCATACTTTTTTTACCCCAAGCTAAGCTTTTTGTTTTCGTCAGTGCTGCTCCATGCAAAATTTCACGCAAATCGAACATGGTCATTGCATAATTTTTATTTTTCCGGTACATTTAAAATGGAATTGCTGAAAGCTAAATTCGAAAAAAATTTACATGTAGCTTTTTCAAGGATCTTTTGCGAGAAAATCGAGAATTTTTGACATTTCTGCATCTCAGTAGTTTCACTAAACATAATTTATTTCGAAAATGAAAAATCTCTTAGTTCTGATTTTCCGTTTGTTTTTCGTTTTAATTTTTTTTTAAACGCAAAAATATTACTATGAAAACATAATTTACAGAGCTGTACTCAGAAAAATTTAATCGGATTATAAAAAATGTCATGTTGCTTAAAATTTATCCCCAAAATGTGTGCTTCAAATGTAGGTTAAAATATTTTCAAGTTTTTTTCTGAACAAATTAAAAAGTCCAAATATTTTGAAAATTTTATGAACATTAGCTTATTTTTTAGATTAATATAATCGCTTTAACAAATTTTTTCAAAAGAAGGAAAAACACCGACTCGTAGAGAGCACTAACGTTGCAGTCAAAATTAAATTCAAACAAATAATCATAATACAATAACTATAATGTTTCAAGAGAATGTGTGTCGTTCACAACTGATGTGAACTATTATGGTAGCGATACTTTGTTGTACGATGTTTTTTTTCTGCATATGTTTTACTTTAAGCGTCAGAAAAATTTTAAATTCTTTAATTTAATAATTATTTTTATGCAATTATATAAATAATTTAAGTGTAATCGTAGGCTCCGCTGAATGCTGCCAATGTGTGTGACACGCTTTTTATTATGTTTTCTTTTGTTTAACATTTAATGATAACAGCTCGCGAGAAAACAGCTGTCAAGGCTACTTAATAGTGATTGTATCATGTGAACAATTTATTCAAAAAATTTTATGATAGCTCATAAATATATACAGGTGCGGCACCTGTGCTTAAAATTTTTTAAAGGCTATATCACAATTTTTTATGGATAGAAAAAATAATCTTATTTGTTATAGGATTACTATTTTTGTTTTTGATTTACATGAACAAAAAAAAAATAATCTGGATTATTTTGAAGCGGATGAAACGCAGCTATTGCTTTACGCAGATTGTAAGTTTTTTGAGTAATTTCCTAAAAACTGAAAAATGAAACATGAAAGTGAGCTGGGCACTAATGCTCTATAACAAATATAATTTCAAAATATTATTAGCAAAAGTTCTTTCCAGGAACTAAGAAAAGCAATTAATGTAGAAGATCTTCCATTTTCGATAACAACAAATCAAGTTCTTTCTGCTAAATAGGAATGATACGGCTTTAAGTAGACCAAATGTGAACCCAATTTAGAGAGTTCTTATAAATTATTTTCGCTGCAGAAACATAATATTTGGAGATAAAATTGTATACAGTTGAACACTGTGTACTCACTCTATGATGAAAAGAAATAAAAAAAAAATGGAAACATTTGCATGCAGAAATAACAATGATTTTCATAACATTTGAGAGAAGGATACAATGTAAAGCCTTAAAAACGGCTGGAAAAAGTTTTGGAAAGAAAGTACAGATTTTTAGTGCATTTTTTAAATGTTAAGAAAATTTGTAAAAGAACTTAGTCCAAAGCTTAACCCAAACCAAATTTATTTGTCTTTAAAATCAAAAGTCGGGAGTACATCTCCAGCCTTCTAAACATTGTTTTTTAAAAACCTTAAGGACTTACGCATTTTAAAGTATGGAAAACTATTGTGAAATGTTAATGAACTTTTAATGAAATGTTTCTTATATTTCATTTTCTGCATGCTTGTACAAAAGAATAAACTGTGTTGAAAAACATTATCATATGCTTGCATTCCTTCTTAATGAAGCATAATAAATTCTGTGTGTTTATTAAAAAAAAAACACAAAATATTTTATGACTTGCTACAATTTACAGGGAAAAATTTAAAATTTTTATTTCCATAATAATACAAAATGCAATAAAAATCCTTGGAGTCTTACTTCAACACACACTCATTTAAGTAAATCAACAGCAAAACCTAAGCAAAATAAACAAAAACTTTTATATATATTAAAAAGCATACGTGGGTATAGAAGACAACAACAAAAAAAGCAGCAACAACGGCATCAACATCTCCAAGAGCAACAACAACAAAGACCAATGGCGATGAGAACTTAAACATTGCATGTCCTTCAAAAAAACAAAAAAAAGTAAAATTGTTGGTACGATTGATGCTTTGCTCAGCAGTTGGCCATAAAGGCATGCAGTGGCAGTAAGCAACAACAACAACAACGAGCAGAAGAAAGCGACTTTCACAATTTACACTACATGAAGCAATAAAAGCCTGCTTATCCTTGAGCCACAAACAAGCCAAGCAAGCAACCGAACGAACGAACAGTTGTGCATACAAACGCGCAGACACACAAATATGCCACGCAATACAGTCACATGGACACAAATGTAGCGCATAGATATATTTTCACTCACATATATTTATAGTCACACAAAGTTGTAACATGCATGTGTGCGTGTGTGCGTATGTGTGTGTGTTCTTGTACATGACCAGCAATCACACACATTCAATCAAAACCTTAAAATTTTTAAATAATTAATTTTAAGTGCAGCCAAGAACGCAACCAAGTAGAAACAGGCGTCAAAGAAAAATATGCGATATATGAGATCAAGAAAAAATGAAGCATTAAAGAGCAAGAAAGTGAGAAAGAGAGAGAGAGAGAGAAAGATAGGGGAAGAACATTTGTAGAGGAAAGGAAACGTGTAAATTTAAAACGAACTTGTTTCTGAGTAAAGACCACATAAAGTTTCGTTTAACTTAAGACAAGTGTTTCAACTGTAAGTATTTGTCATGTATGTGTGTCAGGCATAATAGTATGTGTGTTCGTGTGTTCGTGCGTTCGTGTGATAGTGTGGGCATCATCGCATAAGTTGACATAAATTGCCAAAAGTTAGTGAAGCATTGAAATTTATGACTGCGTGTAAATTGAAAATATTTGCCGTTAAGAAAATTAAATATAATGCGCATGAATTGTGAGCGTTTGCCGTAACCGCAACTCCACATGACTTGGAGCCACAAAATATTCATTGTATTAATATATTCATATAATTTAATTAGGTACATTATCTATAGTAATAAAACTCATTTTCTGTTTGTTTGTTTGTTTGCTTGGTCTTTATACAAATCTAAACGGCTCAACGGATTTTGCTCAAACTAGGTATACATATTAAGTACATCCCAACTTAAAATGTTACATACTTATTTTTTGCCACGCCCCCTCTGAAATTTTTCAACTAACGGTAATTTCGTTATTATAAAACTTTTTAGTATAGGAGATTTTTTTGTATTTAATTTTAAAAAATTTTTGTTATTTTGACATCAAAAACATTCACATATCTTCAAAATTGGAGAAATTTTCAGTATAACGACTTTTTCATAAAACATCGTTGCCTAAGAATGAGAAAAAAACGACATGAAAATCAAAGTTTGGTCTTTCGATGCAAATATCTCCGCTGTCCATTAATATATTTCATTAAAATTTTTTTGTTCAAAAGTTCAATAAATACACTTCACAAAAATAGGTTGAACTGTACCGTTAAGTCAGTGTATATATGTTTTATGATTATGTCAAAAAAGGTCCAAAATATTGTCTTTTTACTCAAAAAATGACTCAAAAATTGTTGTTGTTGTAAAAACGAAATCAATTAAAAATTGCACATCTGGCTACCTTTCATATGACATAGCATTTATTTGCAAAAATTCTTCCAGCTAAGCGCAAAAATTATTTTACTGTTTTTGTCATCAAAACAACAAGGGTACCCTTTGATTTTTTTCGCGAAATTTATTTTTTCCAAAAAGTTTTTTTTTTATATTTTTTACAAAAAAGTCAAGTCTCAAAAATAATTTATGTGAAAAAATTAATGGCTAAAAATCTATTTTTCATACCAGACTATTAATAAAACTTAGTTTTGTGTTAAAATTCTCTATATAGTTTGAACGTCCCCATATATCTCTAAGAATGCAGTTGTGTCTCTAAAGTAATTACGAACATTTTGGATTATACAAAATTTTCTTTATAGTGATCATCTACTTATATTTTGCCTCCCCACCCCCCGCCCCCCTCCTGTTAAATTTGTTTTGTTGTGATGGCTCTATTTGTTCTCACTATTGTGTCACCGTTGTCAATTAGTTCTTTATCACAAGAATGCTGTAAAAGTTAATATTTTCATGTAATCAGTTTAAGCTATATGGCGATATAAAAAAAAATATGCGCATCTGGTCAGCACAATTATTTCATTAGTTTTGATCTGTGCGTTAAATTTACAGATAGATGGCGCCACATGTGTAAGATGTGTGGGTACAAACTAAACGTACACCTTGCGTTGAATAGCTGAATTATGTTTTTGCAAAAGTTTCTTCAAATTTAACCCCACACGATTGGGATTACAGACAGGTGGCGCTATTTTCTGCTTACAGAAGAATATCTGATGTTCTTATGCAGCTAGCAGATAAGTTTTGCGAAATATTTTGCGAAAATGCTATTGCTACCAAACTTTTAAAAAGTAAAATAATGCAGTACTGCCAGTTTTTTTTAGAAATTTTAGTAGGTACAATCATTTTTAGCACAACGAATTTTCATAAAACATTGATAGCTAATAATGAGAAAAAAATTATATGAAAATCAAAGTATTTACTTTTAATGCCAATAACTCTGCTGTTTTTAATATATTTCATTAACATTTTTTTTTTTGTTAAAAAGTTCAATATGTTTTTTAATATAAATCTTTGTTTAGACGTTAAAATGTCCATATCTCAAGGACGCATTGAGTCCCATCATAATTTTTATTTTGTTGAAAAGATATTTGTGCTTGCTTTAACATTGAGTAAATATAAAAATTCTTTTTAATTTTTAAAATTTGTTTTTCGTACCGTTTCTTTGAATTCAATTAGCTCACCGCAAGAGATGGAACCACCAACAACAAAAATTTTCCTAAACTTTTTTGGATCAATGTTCGTTCAATTACCTAGCAAACGGTGGATAAATAAAATTAAATAAAATAAAATTCAAATAAAATTCAACATGTTTTTCATTATTCCTGATTTTAAAAAACATTTAATCGAGAAGTATATGTTAAAATGTTTATATAAATGACTCTCGAGTAACACCGGGTATATCAGCTAGTTTGTTATAAAGATAATAAAGCAATTCTACTTATAGATTATGTTGAGGCGTATGAGTAACATTTGCTCACATGGATTAAAAGTGGAATATATTGGTTATAACCAGGGTGCGGAAAAATTTGTTCGCAATTGATTAAAATACGATCTTATCGTTCGTTTTTTGCAGTTTGTGAGAATTTTTCAAACGAAAAATTTAAAAGCAGACGAACGTTCGCAATCGAAAAAGGAACGCTCTGCTTGCGTCGTTTTTTTATCACATTTGTGATAAATTTGTGAGCTTTGTATTTTTTCGAACGAATTTTTCACACAACAACAAAAAGCAATAAACATTCGTTTGGAGTTGTTCATCCAAAATGAGCGATTGAAGAAAAAATTCACAAACGTTCGTTTGTATGTAGAGTTACTAAACAAAATATAAGTTTGTTGTTGTATTATTGTACACTTGCTGCCATGAAAAAATGAAACCAAAATACAGATGTGGACTGCACATATGCATATGAGGAAAAATAATGTTTTAATAAGGTAAATAAACTTGATATGCCCTATCAAATGAAAAAAGATGGTTTGTTATGATTGTTGTTATACGATTAGATTGTATGATTACTTCTTAATGATCTTGATGATGAAGCATCGTCAACATTATATTTGTGCACACTCACGTAATGCCTTTTAATATTGCCTAGTACGCATCCCATGGGAGGTTTTTCGCATAAGAGACATTTGGAAATGTTACTTATTTTGTCATACATGACCAAAATTTTGTTGTCTATTTTTGATACTGAAAATCAGGAAGTGAAGAACGTTTTAATACGTATGTTTTCAATAACACTGATCTGCAAAAGTATAAAGGCACTACAACGATAACTGGGGTGCCGCGATTAGAAAGTGTTGTTCTTTTCATAACAAAAAAAAAAAAAAAAAAATATTTGTTCGAACAAAAAATTGATACCTCAACTAGTTATCTATGTTTAACATTTTGTTGCTTGGTACAAAATCTGTTCAATAAAATATCTATATAGTTACCATTATCTCATAGATTTAAAAGATTGATCTATTGATTGAAATCGATATTGATTGATTGAAAGAATAAATGATAATCAAATTAAAAAATTGATAACTCGAAAACAAATCGACGCATCGATTTTTCTTTCGGCCATTCCTATTTTTATTAACCCTCTTCCTGCTAAGAAAAAAAGTAACAAATCTTGTATTTTGGGCAAATTTTGCCCAATACAGTTTTACAAGTAATTTTAATTCAATTCACTCAAAGTTTTATTAATTTAATAAGTTCAAAAGTTATTTGTGGCATGAATTGCATATAACTTGGATGTTGGAATGTTTTTTGCACACAAATAGGTTACATTTTTCACATCTAGTACTATATTTAGTGCTATTGGACTTGTTTTCACAGCAATAACAACGGCCTCTCTTTGCAGCTTTCTCTTCCTGAGGGTTACGTTCTTTCCTGGCGACAGTACCATATGGCTGTGTCTGACGGTGCAGTTTTTCATCTTCCAATAGCATTAATCCCAATTCTTCCAAAAAGAGTCTGCGACGAAAATGTTTTGCTTTGTTCCACTCGGGGTTTATAGTTGTCCAAATCACAAAAGCATTGCATGCAGATACATCAAGCATATTTGCGAATAGAGCTACAGGCCATCTATTGGTTTTTCGCTTACATGTATATGTAGCAACCAGTTGATCGAGTGTATCTACCCCTGCCTTTGTATGGTTATAATAGTCTATTATTTCCGGCTTCTTTGACTGGCTGTCCATTATTTTTGCGTCCTGACGCAATGTGCTGATCAGATATACGCAACGATATTTTTTTGGAACATAAGCAACTAATGTCACTTTATTTTTATGTTCAAAAAGGAACTCTGAGTAAAGGGGAGGTTTTCAGAAATACCTTATTTTTACGGACAGTTCCAACTATTGTCATTTTCTTTTTCAGAAGTTCAGCAGCAAGATCATATGACGTAAAAAAATTATCGCAAGTGATGTTATGACCCTTGAGTCCTTCTGCAAGTTCTAGCACTACTCGCATGCCTTGATTCTTCTCAGCGGCACAATTTCGATTTCGCCCGGTATAGACTTGCATAGCCCAGGCATAACTAGTGTTTGAGTCGCACAGCGCCCAAATTTTGATTCCGTATTTCGCTGGCTTTGAAGGAATATATTGCCTAAATGGGCATTTGCCACGATATGATACCAGCTGTTCATCGACTGTCACGCATTCATTTGGATTGTACATAATCTTCAAATTATTTGCCCATTTGTCCCACAAAGCTCTTATAAGTGCCAGCTTATCCCGAGCACGCCGATCCTCCCTATCTGACTTATCATCAAATCGAAGTACTCTGCTTATATTTTGGAATCTTCGCAGGGACATTGTTGCTCTGAATATCGGCCTTCCTTTCACATCGTCCCATAAACATTCCATAGCTTCACCGCAAGAGTGATAAACTCCAGCTAATATCAGCAATCCAAAATATGCCTTCAACGATGTATAGTTTATTTCCTTCCAAGTTTCTCCAAACACTTTGATTCCTATATAGTAATGTATAAATAGGTTTTCTGATGTACAAAATTTTTTAAAAATTCTATCAAAATCACCTTCAATATTTGTCATCTTTATGATTTTAGATTGCATCTCCTTTGTCATAAATAACTCAAATATAGATGTGATATCACTAACACGCCCAATGGCATATTGGGTTGGTCCAGGTTTGGAAGTAATAACGTTTTCATCTGTTTTCCTACCAACCAACGAGCCACTGCATTTGTCAAACCAAATTGTTTTCTTGTCCTTAGAAAAAAAACCAGAAGGAGGGTCTTCTTCTTGCTCTGGAACAGTAAATGGTTCTTCATCGGAGTAAATACTTTCTCCCTCCGATATTCTTATATTTGTTACTGATCCATTATCTGATGAACTTTGCAAATCGTCGATTGAGCTTTCATGGTCGAGTACACCCTCTTCAGGCTCACTGTATGAATCGCTTATCAGGTCTTCTATTTGGCGTCGAGTAAGCTGGTGTTGGATATCGTATAGTCAGTTATAATCCACTAAAATTTTCTTACTTTTTATACTTACCTTTTTGGACATTGCTTTTTCTCTTTTTTCGTGCTGTAAAAAATATATATTTCCACTTTTAGAACTCACAACCCACGGGAGCAAAAAAATCAACTACGTCGCAAAAATAACAATGGTGCACTCTCGAATGTGTTCTTCTTTCATGATGTATTTGAAGGGGTAAAGCAACTGAGCATATGTTGGTGATTCCCCAAAATAAAAAAAAAGGCGTACAGTGCTGCCGTTATTGTTGCGAATGTTGGGCTTGCTGCAGTCGACGAAATGCTAGCAACAAAATTCTATCAACTCCTTCGTGCAATGTACGATGTTTTGTGTAAGCAAAGCACACTCTCATTTTGTGTTCAGCATTGATTGAAGCAACACATACACCTATAAAAAACAGACGGAATATACTCATGCACAAACCCGATCAGCCACGTGGCTCTCATTTAGAAATAAGAGATTCCCCGGAAAACGAAAAAAAAGACACACATTTTAAATGTTGCTCGCGGAAATAATAGAAAATTGTATTGGGCAAAATTTGCCCAAAATACAACATTCGTTACTTTTTTTATGGAGGAGCCTCTGGTGGAGCCACAATATATTAATTCATAACACTGATGAAATATAGGGAAAAAATAATTGCCACAAAATTTCTTGCCGATAATACTTAATTCATGCATGATACGCTGAGTTAAAAACCCGTTTGGGCAAAATTTGCCCAAAATACAGGATGAGGGTTAAAAGTACTTCATGAATGCATTGTCAAATCGCGGCGCACAAGTTATCGTATTTTCCCCAGCATAACTGATAAATTGGCAATTTCGCGATCGGCACTTTTATTATATAAAGGTTTCTTCCTTTGGAGACTTTCTTATTCAGACCTATCATGAATAATTTTTCGCCCGGAATCAAAAAAGGGTGTTTTCATTTTTAATATAGCAGACAAAGACATCGCTTTTTTTTTTACACTCATGAATATTGACGGTTGATGAACAAATTTGCATTAAAAATTTCCAAAATGTTCTTGAGATTTGCCTTTGAGACTCCCTTTTTGATTTCGGGTGAAAAATTATTCATGATAGGACTGAATACAAACGCGTCCGGAGGAATTCAGTCAATAAGATACCTTTATATGATGAAAGTACCAATCGCGAATCTGCCAATTTATCAGTTATACTGAGGAGATTAAGGGTGACAGTGACAAAATATTCATGATAGGGGCAGTGTCAAGATGGAATTACAACCAAAATTGTCTTTTTCTCGCATTTAATTCTCAAGATTACCACACTCCCAAAATACCTCAAATTACCACAAAATACCTCAAAATTAACACAAAGTTCCACAATACCTCAAAAAAGCAAAAAGAAAATAGATACATACAAGCCACCACAAACAAGTGCATTCAGTCATTTGAACAATTCAATTAACGCAACGTTCCCTTAATTCGTATTATTTTTTTTTTTTTTTATTTTTTTTATTTATTTATTTATTTAAAAGAAACAAGCATGAGTACACTAAGAGCAAGCTCTTTTATAGTACAATATAAGTTAATAATAAAAGGAAATAATGACAACTCTTTTATAGTACAATATAAGTTAATAATAAAAGGAAATAATAACAACTCAAAAACTTAATTAAAAATAATTATATACACAATTTTTGAAACAACAAGTAACTTAAAGTAATTTATGCCATAATTAAATTAAAAGATTTTGCTAGAGAGTAAAGAAAAGTAAGAGTGGAAAAAGGAATAGAAAAGCAAAAGAAAAGGAGTAAAGAAGAAGTAATCTAATGAGCAGAAAAGAAGGAAAAGACTGATTGCCTAAAAGCTACTCTCCCACTGGTCTCCCTAAGCCCACGTGGTAGAGCATTCCACAACCTAATGGCGTTGATGAAGAACAGGTGGGACGTGTTTAGGGAATAATGCCTCGGAACTATCATGACATGGCTTCTTCTAGACATACCAAACTGGAGTTTATCATACAAATACCCAGGTGTTTTATCATAGATTAACCTATGTAGGTATATGCAGTTTCTCGCCTTAAGATAATCAACAATGCTACAACCAAGTATTGCATTTCGGAAACTGGAAAGACGATCATATTTTAGAAGAACATAAACATACCGCGTAGCATAATTAAACGCAATCTGAAGTTTTAGTTGGGACGAAGAATCCAGTTTACTATACACTATTTCAGAAAAAGTTATAACAGGCAAGATAAGTTGAATTACCAACTTACGCCTAATCTCAATTGGAGTTACACTGGCTGACATTCTTAAGTTACGCAAAACATAATACACTTTACTTACTACACTATTTACGTGGTCAACACATGACAGGGAAGAATTTAAATGGAAGCCAAGATTCACAACTTTAGACACAACAATGAGCTTATTGGCTCCGATAAACAAATCAGGAACAACATTTAAACAAGACTTAACCTTACAGACAGGAAGAACATATGATTTGGAAGAATTAAGTATAAGATCGTTTTTTGTAGCCCATTCATTTACATTATTAAGGTCTTCATTCAACCTGCAACCAAGGTCATCGATAAGGCCAGTTCTACGAGAAAGATATAACGGAACATCATCAGCGTATGCATGAATAGCAGTATGATTACAAACGGAAAAAATATCATTTAAAAACATGGGAAACAGAAGTGGGCCAAGTATAGAACCCTGAGGAACACCACTTAAAACTGGTTTGAACCCCGACGATAATTGGCCAATTTGAACTTTTTGACACCTATTGCATAAGTAGCTGGACATTAAATTAACGGCACTCTCACAGAAACCAAACAATGACTTAAGCTTATGACACAAAATTTTATGATTTACCTTATCAAACGCTTTCGAAAAATCTAACAAGCACAAAAGCGTCATAGACCCATCATCATATTGTGGCCGTATATCATCAATTATCTTAACAACTGCAGACGAACAACTATGCCCAGCACGAAAACCAGATTGAAACGGAGATAATAAGTTATTATTAACTAAGTGGTTTGCAATTTGCTGAGCCATTAGTTTTTCACAAATTTTTGCTAGCGGTGAAAGGATGCTTATAGGCCTAAAATCATTTGCACAAGATGGATTCTGCTTTTTTGCTATAGGAAGAACAATGGCGACTTTCCATAAGTCAGGGAACGATGACGACATGAAACATGAGTTAATGATGTGAGTTAGAGGGCTAATAATGTGGGGCAATAAGATTTTTATAAATTTTATGGGAATACAATCAGCAGCCATTGCATTTGACTTGATTTGCGACACACATTTACCTACATCAAACTCAACCACCGGTGAGAAATGAAAGGATTGGCACAGTAAAGGACTTGACAAGGGCAAAGAATTACTATTTGCAGAAGCTGAAACAGCATTATTAGTAAAAAAAGAGTTTAAAACCTCTGGGTCTAATTGACTATCAACTTTATTTTTGTTGCATATCCCAAGGCTTTTGATATTGTTCCAAAGCACTTTACTTGGAAGAGAGAGCTTAAGTTTGTTCGAGTAAAAACGCGTTTTAGCTTGTCGAGTAACAAGGACTGTTTCATTCCTCGCCATTCTATAGGCTTCCCAGTTCTGTTCTGAAGGGTTTAGCCGCCAAGTTTTCCGTAACTTGTTTCTTTTCTTAATAAGAGACAAGACATGTTGGGAAAACCAGGGACACGACACATTTTTTATTCTACAATTACGTACAGGAACATGTTTGTCAAACAGAAATTTAATGGGTATTAAAAAGGAATTAAGCTTATTATTAATATTGTGTTGAAGCCAACAGTCATTAAAAGATAACAAGGACACATCACGGAAAAGAGATGGATAATTTATATTTTTAAAATCACGATAAGAAAAAGTACATGGGATAACTAAGTGAGACAAATTAACATTTAACGTGCAAAAAATCAAATCGTGATCAGAGTCAAAGCACAATTGATTGAAAAAAGAAACAGCAGAAGGATCAGAAACAATAAAAAAGTCAAGAAGACTGGGAGAGGTGTTGATGGAAAAGCGAGTGGGTATAGAATCAATTTTTACCACGTAATTGAAGTAATTTGAGGGGTTTTGAGTTATTTTGAAGTATTGTGGAATTTTATAGTAATTTGAGGTATTTTGTGGTGTTTTGAGGTATTTTATGGTGTTTTGAGATATGTTTTTACCCACGCGAGAGATTTTTATCACAAAATAACATGAGAATTACCACATCCCACAATCGTTGAAAAATACCATAAGTGCTATTTACCGTGATTTTCTGGTAGTCCAAAACTACAAATAATAAACATAATCCAAAATTACAAATTTTTCCGTTTAAAAAGAGGACATAGTCCCAAAAATTGTTATTAGTATTATGACCGCTTAATAAGCAGTTTTTCATATATTCAATCGCCATATAAGTTAAATGGAAGAGTCTTTTGTTATTGTGTCATAACTTTGTTTTTAGTCATGTTAAGCTCTAGATTTTGTATGTTATTTGTGTGCTATGTGCGTAGAACACTGCTACATCAATAACTTAGATCTGTCGTAAGTCGAATTAAGCTATTGTTGCTTATCGACACAGATATAATGACAAAATTATTCGCTCTTGTACGGAATGGTGATAACATCTACAAGGTCAAATCAATTTTTATTTTTGTTTTTTATGATAAAATAATTTGCCCTTGTTTGGAAAAATGTTAATTTAACAGTAACACAAACAGCGCTCGATGCTACGCATTCGCAACAATTTTTTAGCGATAATGCAAAAATAAAAACGTATACAAGAAACAATACATATCAAACTCGGTGACGCATACATAACTGAAAAGAATCCTCGTTCGACGATGTGGATGCTGATAGTCGGAACATAACTTTTTTAGGAAACGAACGTTCCTGAATTTTTCTTTGAGCGATTATTTTTTATGAAAAATTTAAAACGAACAATCGTTGCTTATTATTTTTTTGTGAAAAATTCGATCGAATAAATTTGAAACTGACAAATTTTTCAGAGATAAAAAATACGACGCCAGCAGAGAGTTCCCTATTCGTTCGCGATAATTTGCGAGAACAATTTTATATGAGGAGAACAATAATTGAGAACAATCGTATTTCAAACGTTCTCCGCACCCTGGTTATAACAGAAAAGTGTGTTTAGTTTTACATCAACTTAAGTGTAAAAATTGTGTGATTTTCTTGATCAATTTAGTTTAGACAACTGACTCTGAATTCGGTGTAAAGCAAAAATGTCGTTAAAAATAAGGCAGAAATTTAAATTTGAATAATTTCTAGCTGTGAATACTTGTTGAGTTTAACACATAGTTGTTGAAAAGTATAGTCTAAGGATAAGATATTTGGTAACAAGTGTTGCCAAATTCATTTCATATGGTGCCTATATTTTTATTTGTGTTGAAATCGTAGAGCGTGTTAAACATAGTCTGCCTCAAAAAATGGCTTTTAGTGACCGATTATAAAATAAACCTTAATAAGGTGTTCACTTATTTTTGATAAAGCAACGTTTCGGACCAATTCAATGGAAAAAAAGCAATCGCTACTTTTGTGAAAATGAATGCAGCAAGAAATAAAATAATTACTTTTGGTGTTTTGTAGAAATTCAAAGAAATAATAATGTGATATTTCTTCGACCTCTAACGGCCGGTTTCTTCACAGAGTTTTAAGGCTAGACCAAGTATTAAACCTGTTTTTAGTTCTCTCTTGAGTACTAAGTTGTTTCTTCTTGGAGATCTAATGCGAAAATACTTTGACTTGAAACTCGGTTAGAACTGATATTGAGTTTTAGTTGGACCCACGAAATGAGAAGTCTAGCAATCTTAAAACTCGGTCAGCTTCTTCACTTCAAAAAATAAAACTTGTTTCTGATAATTCGTATGAAAGTGTCAAGTTTTTGTTTGTTTTTGTGTTTATTTGAAGCTGTTTGATACACTGCAGAAGTCTGCTGAACAAAATGTAACGCGACGGTTGCAAGAAATGTATTAAAATTCATCGTTCAGAATGCGGTCATGTATTTTGTGAGTTTAACATTAACATGAGCGTTAAAGTCTAAAGTGAAAGAGAATAAAAATCAAAAGATGTACGCATTTATTTCGATGGGAACAGCTTAAACGAGTAACCAATATTTCTGGAGCTATTATCGAACTTCGACTGAGCAATGAAAAACTTTACGTTTTGGCCAGGGAATCAACTACAACTCAGGGGAACTTTGTATGAAAAGGGACAAGGAGCTGTAGCATATGTGACGTGATATGACTGCACTCACAGAACTGGCGATGCTATCAAAACTTCGCTTCTTCGAGCAGTAATATTACGGTTCTCAAAAAATTGAATATGCGAGGCTCTAAAGACTTCCATAAGGGCTGTAAGATTCCTGTTTAAGAGATGCTCTGCCGGTTTTGAAAACCTCACAGAAAGTTGTAAGAACTTTTAATGGTAAGGGGAATTCGTTTTTGATAGCCGATTGCGGAGGGGTCATAACAGCGGCTTTTGCGATGGTGAGAGGAGTTCGGTTTTGACAGCCGAATTGTGGAGGGGTCATAACAGCGCCTTTTGCAATGGTGAGAGGAATTCGGTTTTGATAGTTATAAATCCTTATGTTGAGGTTGTCAGAACTTTTTCTATTTAAGCTACTTACCTCTGTGCTTTTAAGGTTATCACCGATTTCTTAATGCCGTTTGCTTAATAAAAGTGTTATTTTTAAATATTTTTATAAATTTTTATTTCAAATCATTTGAAAAACTATTACTTTTTTGATCAAATAAATAAAAAATTTTAATTGTTCATAGAACTCTACAAGCTATTTTATTTTTAATTTTTTTTTATGGAACTTTAAAAATCCCATATTATAAACAACAAACCATTAGCATGCATCTGAAACATGCTTACAAATAGTTTTAGACAATGGAATTGTAAAATAGTCCATGCATTTTTCAATACAATAGGCATAATATTTATTATCAAAGTAAAGCGATTATCAAAGTAAATACAGAGTTACTTTGAAAACAATTTTTTTAATATTTGCCAACAAGCACGCTACAAAGCCAAAACTAAAATGGAGAAATTTGTCTTTTGTGGTTTTAGTATCTTCAGTAAAAGCCCGAAAACCGTATTGAGGCTACAATAGCCGTATTGGAGTTTCTCTTCACGCAAGATTTAAAAGTTGGTTGCAGTAGCCACAATACTGAATGTATCACAACTGTTACCACAGCTCTTATTTTCAAAAGACGCTCAACATAATTTTTGTTTTTTTTTTTATGATTATTGCAGATTCAATTAGGGCTATGAGAGCTCTCATAAAGTGCTTGCAATAAACTTTCAGCTAAGGTGACTTCATTTCATATATAATAACTCTGGTATGGCTACTACAGCCTCATCTTTTTCATGGCAGCCGTGTACGAAATTCAATAATTCCCTGAGTGTGCAGTTTCAGTAGTGGTGGCAACATATCCCACTATTCCTCAACTTCATCTACCGGTAGGTTTTACAAATTAAAGTGTCAAACTCTTTAGCTCTGTTTGTTGTCTTGTTTTCTTCTCCTGTATTTAAAGGTGAACATACGCGGGCTTATTCTTTGAGGAAATATGTAGGGTTGCAATTTATTCCAACAAGTGTCATTGCGAAAATAATTATCTGCAAATGAATCAATACGCTCGCATGCATACGGTCGATCGAGTTTGTCGTTTCATTTTATGGTGCTGCTATTCCTATCTACTAACTGCAGGTGGTTGGTGTAATGTTAAAAACTATGGTTCTGAAACAGGTGGTTAACAGGTTAACAGGTGGTGTAATAAAAAAGATATTATAAATTGTATTTAAGAACAATCAGGAAAGACTGCTGACTAACTCGTTTTACTTGATATCAGAATGCTAAAAATATGATATTCACCAAAAGTAGTTAGTCGAGTATCTAAAAAAGGTATGGCGAGAAGCCTTACCTGCATGGTAGTAGAAATTTTAGTTAGCCAACAACTGATTTTAATTAGTTGATAAACTGAGCTTGTATATTGTTATTGATTTGTACAGTTCATTTGCGTAGTAAGCTCCCTTATTTTTGTAATAAAAAGAAAATCTATGAACTATATTCTTATTAGGGTTATAGGTAAAATACTTTACATGATGTAGAAAAGTAATATATTCAATAAATATAAAAAGTAACTATTTAAACCTACATAAATAAATAACAAACTAAATAATGGATGAGTAAATTTTTCTATTTAAACGCCTATGTCTAAAATGCCTGGTCAATTTGTTATCATAATCATCTTAGCCCTACATGGCAAATAAAAGCCCTTCTATTGGACCGTTTAGTAAGAAATCCGTGGAAAGGTAATGCCCACTTGGGCCAGCTCAATTACTTCGCTCAAGTTGCGTGTCTGCTCCAGCAATCACTTATCCACTTTAATTGGCAGGCAGTGAAAACAAAAAAAGTCACCATATTTTAAGCGACTCTCATGGCGGACTTTAATTCTGGTTTTATCCAGTTGATGACGGCAACTAACCAAGAATCACGGTTCAAATGCAGTTTAAACAAAAACAGGAAACATATCCAGCCTTACTCATAGTCTCATTTGAAAGGCTGCGTAACTTTAAACCAGCTTTAAACAGCACATCGTATTCATAAATGTTTTTCCGGTTTGTGTAAGATCTGCGTAACTTAAACGCCGAAATTTGCGTTTAAAGGCTGCGTTATTGTAATCTTTACTTTTTTGTCGCATTTTCGATTACGGTTGATGTATATGATATTTATATCATTATCATAGACATGCTCCATATGCGACCTTTTTAGACTTTTTTCAGTAAAAGATTCGTAAATGTACAAGAATTTTTAATTTTTGTAAAAGAGTTTTGATTGCTTAGACACAAACCTTATAAAATTAAGCAATGAATAAAAAAGTGCGTTATGAATAACAATTTCAGTAAGGTTGCGTAAAAGAAGCTTAACCCTTTCATTACTGATGTCAACTGTAGTGGACGTAACTTCGCGACTCCACTAAACATTGTTACTAACAACAAAAATGTTTTTTTTTTGTTGCAATATGTTAAACGGTACTTTTGCATCGCTGCCACGCATAATTCGTGCTCAATAGTGTAAACCTAGGCAGTTGTTTGCTGACTTCTGTGAGGAAGGTACGCTTCTATCACACAATTTCGTTCTAATATAATTGACAGTGCTTAATTTTTAAGATCTGTTCATAGTACTATATTGGTGATTTTTTTCCAACATAATCGAGAGTTCTTTAATATATTAAAATAAAAATAAGAGTGATTTAGCTAAAGGTAAGTGCAGCAGCATATGAAATGTGCATGTCCCGTGTAATGGACATCAGTAGCCATACGTTGTAAAATTGTTGATAATTTTGCTTGTACAGGTTACAATGGCAAAGCGTAAAGCACTTACTAACCAAGAGTTGTGCGACTTTTTGGATAACTTATCTGAAATTGAAGATGAGTTTGACGACGATGAAGTTGAATTATTTGGAAATTCTATATCTAAACGAGTTGGGGGAGATTCTGATGACGGAGAATCCGATGTCATTGAGGATGATTCCGGAGAACCGTTAGGTCAAAATAATAGCATTTCCAGCAGAATATTTAGCCCACATTCAACTCGAAAGGATGGTGAAAATGAAACATTATTCGGATTGGACGAAGACGATGTCCCTTTAAGTACCTTATTTTTGGTGTGAGTCCTAAGATCGTCCGGCGCAGCAAAGACGTCATCCGAAACACATGAAGAAATGGATGAGTCACGTGAAGAATATAATATAACTGAAAAGAACTCCATCAAGTGGCGATGAGCTCGTAATAATGACAGAAACCCAGCATTTGAGAGATCTGAAGAATCGATTGAGGAGGTCAGAGCTCCGTTTCAGTACTTGAAAACATATTTTCCGGCACAATTTTTTCAAGATGTCGCTAATTTTACTAACCTTTATAGTACGCAACAACAGTCAAAGTTTCAGCCAACTAATGCTGCTGAAATCCGTTCATTTTTTGGTTTGCAGTGTTTGATGGGTATTTTAAAATTTCCACGTATATCAATGTTCTGGGAAAAAGGTCTTGCTCTACCAATGTTTGCAGATACCATGACACGTAATCGGTTTTACGCTATTCGATCTTATCTACATCTGATAGATACGCAGATGACCCCAGATAATAACGATAAATTTTATCGAGTACGACCTATAATGAATTCAGTAAGACAGCGTTTATTGCAACATAAGTTAGAAGAATCGTTGTGTGTGGATGAACAAATTATTCCATTTAAGGGACGTCTTTCAATCAAGCAATACATTCGTAGAAAACCATGCCCATGGGGCATAAAGGTATATGTTCTATGTGGTAAAAGTGGTATACCTTATGATTTCATCGCTTACCAAGGATCAACTACTGAAATAGAGTTCTAGAACTGATGAAACGTGTTCCACGTGACGCAATTGGTCAAAACTTGTTTACGGACAATTTTTTTATTACATATTCTTTATTGGAAGTTCTACAATCACGGAAAATATTAGCGGCAGGCACAGTTCATGTAAGCCGTTTTAAAAATCCATCACTATCGGCAGATTCCGACATGCGCAAAAAAGGCCGTGGATATGCCGAACAAGTCATAAGCCGAGACGAAAAAAATAATAGTGACCAAATGATTCGACAACAAATCGGTATATTTAGCCTCAAACTTTGTTGGCATAGGCATATCTGATACGGTTCAACGCTATGACAAAAAGGACAAACAGTTTGTTGAAGTTGAGAGGCCAGAAGTTGTCAAACTATATAACAAAGGCTAGCTGGCTCGAGTACCGAGCTGATAATGAAAAGAATGGAGTACCACTCAAAAATGAGCTAGACCTCCTATCCTTCAAAAAAATCATCGGCAACACACTACTGACAATTTCACCAAGTGCCATAAATAGGAACAAGCGTGATCGTCCTTCACGTGGGCCTGAGTCTCCTCTTCAAGACTCCACTCCTCACGAGAATTTAGATTGTCTGCAGTTCGCCAAAACAACAAAGAGGTTCAAATATTTTGCTCAGCCACCTACCGATGTTAGATTAGATGAAATTGGACATTTGCCGAAGTTTGACCAATCACAAAACGCAATGCGATGCAAATTTGAAGGATGCAACCAGAAGACATTCATTTATTGCGAAAAATGTAAGGCACACCTATGTATTCGCCGAAAATCGGACTGTTTCTACAACTACCATCTAAAATAATAATTAGTAATTTTCATGTTCAGTACTTATTTTGATTCAATAATAAAATAATAAAACAAAAAAAAAACGAGATATCGTACCTATTTCGTAGTCAAAGTTATATTTTTACTATTGTAAATCATTGCATACTCTTAGTCAATTTGACTATCATTACTACCCATGTCCACTCAGGTGGACATCACAAAGCAGCCACACCTACATAGGTAGGAAAAAAAAAACTTTTTCGGGATGTTTGTCTTTATCATATTAATTAAAAAACCAACAAAAAAAATTGTAGCCACATCCATTTTAATTCGGTAGTGAAAGGGTTACGGCCTTGAAGAGTGCGTAACTGAACAAACGTTGAACGTTTGTTTAAGAAAATCTATTGTATAAGGCTGATCATATATAAACTGTAATATTCTAGATTAAAACTTACTCTTGCGTTTAATAAGCTGCTTCATCTTAATGTTCAACGGAGTAATCAATGTAAGGAAATGCCTCCTACATTCAATGAAATATTTTGTGCTTAGATCGGGGAATCCATTCCATTTCCTAGAGGGTTAGTATAAACTCGATCCGCGTATTTGTGTCCAACATTTTTTTTTTGAAAATGATCTGAGTACTACATAAGTGACGAAATGACAGAGTTCTACCTTTTTTTGAATCGAGAATCAGTTTTGAAACTGAGTTCTAAGTAGAACTCAGACTAGCTCGATTTGATACTCGGCGAAGAAATCGGCCGTAAGTGTATGCTTCTGGGCTTAATTCGGGCTCAATGTCACTTTAAAAAAAAAACAATCTATTATTTGTGCTTTTTATTATTCCTTTTTAATTCTTCCAATACTTCAAACTTCGCCGGAGTTTATCATCAGAGACTGTGTTTTCAACACATATATTACAATTTTTAAAATTATGAAAAACAAAACTTAAAAATTTACAAATCAAACATTAAACATTGAGTTTAACGCTTAACAATTTTGGTAGACGTTACAGAAAGATTAAATGAACAGATATTGCCTTAAACTATATTGCAGCACCCGTCATTTCGCCGTTTCTTGTCTACTGATTTTTATATTGTTGTTTGTTTTGTAATTAGGTTTCGGTAGCCTTGAGCACATCTTTCTGTGTCCGTTTTGAAATTTATTCTATGTTTTGATGGTTTATAATATTTTGCATTGCCAACATGTATCGTCTCGCATAATTCGTCTCTTGTTGTGAAATTTGAACAATTTAAAAGTCTGGACAATGTTCGAGTGTTGCACAGCGAGCCACAAATGCTGTTTTTTGTTCCAATGGTTTGTTGCCTGCTTATGTTCGGATTTGTGCGCAAACATTCTTGTCCGTAATAGTGTCCTTGTGGTACCCACATAAATTTTATTGCATTTTTTGCGCTATTTCCTTTGCATGTCATTTTGTGCATTGAATTTGATTTGTCATTCTTGTCCATTTTACTCTTTGTATTGCTGTATAATTGTCCAAGATTATTATCTGTGCTTGTGAAGATTTCATATATGTCTTTTTCATAGCAATTAGATTATATAAGTCCTTCCGATAGTCCTGGTGCATACGTTATCGATTTATAGATATTTGGTGGTTCAGCTGCGCGTGACTTGTTATTTTGTATTTTGTGTTTTTTTATTAAATCTATCGTCGTTTTTTGGGAAATCTATTTTATTATTAAATTTATATAAAATATTAAAAAATTTGCTTGCATTGAATATTTTGTCGAAATTCTTTTTGCACTGAACAGTCTGAAGAATGTGGATTTCAAAAATGTTATTTTTAAAAATATTATCTGTCTGTTAGTCTGTCACGTGAAAACTACTGGATGGACTTCCTTCAAATTTGACATGTATTTTCCTTACCTCCCTGGATGGTACATAGACTACTTTTTATCACAAAAAAAAGGACTGTCTTCAAAATATAAGTTCTTTTGTAAAATAATGGAAATTAAAAACACTAAAAAGTTAGTTAAAAATTTGAGATGCTTTTGAATTACTTATGAAAGAGTTTTTGGTGATTGGGAGGGCAACAAACACCACCTGGACAGTTTCCGTTTATCTCTAATAAACACCCTACAATATGCTGTTTTTTATCCAATATATATTAATATACACTAAGTTTTTCAATCTTCTTAAGGATAATAAAGTAAAAAAAAATTCCGTTTGTTTTACACCAAGAACTAAGATTTTCATGTCTTGAAGACTATAGAAAATCTTAGTGCAATGAGTCATTACCTACAACCAAAAAACTATTCCAAATTCAAAGTTTTGACTTTCGACGCGAATAGTTTTTGTATATCAATATATCTTAATAATATCTTAATAATAATTTTTGTGTATCAATATATCTGTGGTCACAAGGAATAACGACTAAACTCAAAGTCGTTTAAAAAACTATATTTTAATTGCACTAACTCTGACCCATTTTTTTAAAATATAAGAACCGTTACAAACAAAATATGTGCAGGCATAAATGATGATAAATTTTGGGTAAATGGATGGATGGATGCCTGCATACTTCCAAAAATGAGCAATAAAGTAAATTCTATATCGCTTTTTTTCGATATTTTGAGTAAAGTCATTATTCCTTGTGACCACAGATATTTCATTTAATCTTATTTTTTTTAAAAGTCCAATTAAATTACTTGCAAAAAATTACTGCAATAGGAACTATTTAATTACTTAAGGTTTACCTTAACTACTGATAAGGTTTTATATTTTTAATTTTTTTTTTTTAAAAAAAGATCCAAAAAATGTCTTTTTCTTCCAAAAAGTGGTGTAAAAGTTCTTTATGTTGTGAAAATAATGTATAATGAAAATTGCAATTTTTATACTCTTTCATATGACGTATCACTTTTATGCAAGAACTTTTTCAGTTTGGTACAAAATTGGAGTTTTTTTTCTTTTAAGAGTGCTACAATGGTACCCCATTTGATTTTTGTGATGAATTCAATTTAAAAATTTTTTTCTATAATTTTGAAAAAATGCCCGCCAACATCTTTCTAAGCATTTTTACTTTTTTTTTACTTTTTTTAACCTATTGATTAACACATAATCCAATCTTAAGAAATTCTTGGATTCCTTCATTTTTGCTTATATATCTATATTTCTTAGTAAAAATTACAGTGAAGTATACAACAATGTGTACAACGACTCAATCAAGGTTGCCAGTATTGTGGAAAAAATCCCATTTGTGATAATTTTTAATTGATCTTGGGAATTTTTTTTCGGAATTCCCATGGTATTTTTTAATTCAGCATGGTATTTTTTAATTGGCGTGGGAATTCAGCGTGGTATTTTTTAATAGCATGGGGATTTGGGAATTTTTTCTTAAATTTTTTTTTCAAGTTTATTAAACAAAATCTTAATCGATGATCGACGTATATATACAGAAAAGTAAAGTTATAAGTTTACGCTGTACATTTCTTCGAACTTACCCTTAATATAAACGATTAAATTCCATATTTTTTTAAGAACAAGTTGACATCGCAAAATTGCATAAAAACTAATAACGCATTCCTTTCTAAAAAAAATTCTGACCTTTTCTGAAAATTCTACATTTCTGCATGCAAGCGTTAAGCTTACAAAAATTATTTTAAAATTCCAAAAAAAGTGAAATATATAAGTACTACCAAAACAATAATAGACAATATTTGCAAGTTTACTTATCGAATCCATTGGTGAGCAATTATCTTTTAAAATCAAAATTAAATCACAGTTGCTATTTTATGCTCTGTTTATACCACAATTTTGAGTCGTAAGCTGCGCACGTTGAAAAATGAGCTTCTGTAAAAATTTCGCTCTTACGCTTTTAACATCACAAATACGGCGTTCTTTGAATTCCACTATTATTTCTTTTGTTTTTTTAGTTGTAAATAGTTAGTGTAAAAAAAAGTGTTAAAAATGTGTTTGCACGTTTTCCATCCCTGATATAGAGGAACACAAGAAAATAAAACTAATATTAATCTAAAATGTTCTTAATGAATAAAAAATATTTATTTCTAAAGTCACAAAGCACAAATATTTTTGAAAACTTTATATTTATTTGATTTTGTGTATTTTTTATTTCTGAAGTCATTTATGTGTATTATTTTATAGTAGAAATAAGTATATACATTTTTAAAAATCATATTGTGTTGAAATAAACTGTTTATCTCTTTACAAAGCACAAATATCTTAAAAAACTAATATTTATTTTATTTTGTTTATTTTTTATTTTTAAAGTCACTTACATTATTTTGTATTAGAAATAAGTACCTAAAATTTTAAAAAATCATATTGTGTAAAATAACTGTTTATCACTTCACAAAGCACCAGGGTTGCCAACTTTTGAAAAGCCCAGGCCCGGAGCTTTTTTTATTTAATATTTTTTTATGGTCTGCTTGCTTTTAATTAAAAAATTAATTTTTTCTTTGGTTTTTTCATACATAGTCATGTTTAACAATCATGTTTACAGCAAATGTGACACAACACAACTTGCATTTTCCCGTGAACTCGTTTTTTTTTTATCAGCAACCAATCTTTGTAGTAGGCTTGTGCTTGTACTTTCCAGAGACGGAACGGACATGGAACGATTCTTTTGAAGAAAGGAACTTGTTCACGGAAACATGTCCGCAGAACTATCTAGTTCCTTTGCTTATTTGAACTGTATAGACTATAAGGACTGTCTGCTTGTTGAACTACAAAGGGAATTTGAAGCATGTCTGCGGAACTATCTAGTTCCTCTGTTTATTTGAACTGCAGAACTATTTGAAGCGTTTGAATGAAGTGCTTGTTGAACTGCTGAGAAAATGTGAAAAAGTCCATGTAAATTTTCAACACATCACGCTGACTAGTCTTAAATCAATTGAACAGAATTTTTTGCTTTTTATTTCAATATTTGTAACTTAAAGAAAAACATTTCTTTAGTTTATATAAAAAAAAGGAACTTCTATCATTTAGTAAATAATTTCATTTAGTAAATAAAGTTCACGAAGTAAATTTATAAAGTTGCTGAAAAGCGAGTAAAAATAATTTGCAAACAGTTCCTCATGAGTTCGAAACTCAGTTGCATCTTATAGTTCATCAGCTTTAAGCATGTTTGTGGAACTATATAGTTCCAGCAGTTATATTTATAATAATGAAAGTAACAAAAGCATGTTCAATGTCATTTCGTGATTGTTTTGTTTCATAGGTTAAAAGCAAAATTAAACAGCAATGCTGAACAATGCACACAACTGGAATGACGATATATCATTTTTTATTTTATCTATTATTTCTTTCACTCTCTTTTACATGCATAATTGGCTTACTTATGTAAGTGCGAATGAGATGTCAGCTTATGTCGTCGCTCAAACAATTCGATTAAGTTATGTAAGTGCGAATGATATGTATCTCAATTAAAAAAATGTTATTGCAATCGGAACTGTTTGGACATGCTTAAATCGAACAGATGGAATGATTGGAACTATGTCCGAGAGTGAGCATAGTTCCATGAACTATGCAGGTCCGGAACGACCCAACTCTACTTTGTAGCTTGGTATCGAGAGCCAATCGTTGTTAAAAGATGTTAAGTAATGTTTCCTCTTGCAACTAGATTCCATTATGCTGTTCTCTAAAATAGTTTTGTATCAGTTAAGACACAAAACACAAATTACTGACCGAACTTACATAAATTGAACTGCAAACATTAATTAAAAATTCAGCCGCAGACAAGGTTAATTTATAAGGTTGTGGCACTTGAGAGAAATGCACTCTTTTTCCCGCCTTTTCTTGAACTGTCATTGCGCTTTTTTTTGTTCTAAGCATTCATTTTCTTCATTTCTTTTCATCCATTCTGACAGTTCGACCGAGTTCGCTCTCAAGTGCCAGAACCTTATAAATGAGCCTTGGCCGCAGAACTCAAAAGAAAAAGAAAAACAGAAACGAGTTCGTCAAGTTACCAAAAGAAAAGTTACGACTGGTTACGACGTTCCTTCAAAAACGAAGTTCAAGAAATAGAAAGAACGTCAAAGTTAAGAGCGTTCATTAAGACAAATGGTTCAAACATTTACTAAAAAAAGGGTAAATAAACACTAATAAATAAGTTAAACAAATTTTTTTGTAAGAAAAACTTGATTTAAATATAGATTAGAGCGAAAGCCGGAGAAAATGTGCCAGGCCCGGAGCCCGGAGATCGGCCCACAGGCCCGAAGTCTCCGGGTGAAAAGGTTTGTGTTGGCAACCCTGCAAAGCACAAATATCTTTAAAAACTGTATATATATTTTATTTTGTTTATTTTTTATTCTGAAGTCACTTTTATTATATGATATTAGAAATATGTATCTTAATTTTTGAAAAATCATATTGTGATAAAATGAATTGCTTATCACCTCACAAACCACAAATATTTTCGAAAAAAATATTTTTTTTTATTTTGTTTATTTTTTATTATTTTATTTTTATAAGCATAATTGTGTTTTAGAAATTCTTAAATGGAAACAAACAAATAAAACTCATGTTCTCAAATATAAGACTAAAACATGTGATATGTATAATAATAAACTTTATGTGAAACAATTTGTATGTTATTTGTTTGTTATAGTTTTGAAACAAAGACAATAAATGCATAATTTTTAACTATGGACGTGTCTATTTATTTCTGCTTATTTGCTTATCTGCAATGCAAAAATTTCAGGTATTTTTAAATTATATAAAATTTTTTATACATATGGAATTTTTCGTGGTATTTTTTAATATGTATGGGATTTTTGTGGGATTTTTGAATGCATATGGGATTTTTGGTGGTATTTTTAAAATGCGTGGTATTTTTGTGGTAATTTTTAATGATCGTGGGATTTTTTGTGGTATTTTTAATTGCTGTGGGATTTTTTGTTTACCTTTTCCATGGGAATTTTGGTGGTATTTAATTTATGTTATTTTGGGAAAAAGGTAATTTTCATGGGAATTGTTCTGAATTTCTGCTGGCAACCTTGGACTCAATAACAGATTGTCAGATAATCAATATAAAAGAAAAAATATAAAGAGTTTGAAATAGGGGGATGCAGACGCCAAAATACACTGTACAGTTTGGCTAAAAATTTAGCAAGTAACTTGGATGTTTCTTATCTTTTTTTTGATGTTGAAATGCACTGCAATAATTTCTGAATGTTAAATAATTTTCTGCATATTGAAATGCACTGCAATAATTTTTAAATAGTTCGTTGAGCTGGCAGTAATAATCATAATGGACACTTCCTGCATTATTCTTGCAGTTTTTTTGTACTGAGTGTATATCGATCAACTGGTTATGTCAATGATATTGTTGCAAAGGTTGCTGTGTAGAATAAATGGCAAATAAAAGGGGAACCCCTTTCTTAAACCAATGCGCACAAAGATATATGCGAAACGCAACCCTACAAATAACTGCACCATTTTACGTATTAAAAAGTAATTCTGAAGACTTAAGAAATTGCATCAATTATCAGACTGTCAACAGTAGAGAGATCTTTTATTTATTTTTTAGACAAAAATTCAAGAATTATTTTTTCAATCAATATTTATACAAACAGCTATAGTCAATGGCGCTACATACAAATAAGATAGCAATAGTTTTTTCGTTGCCAATACATTAAATAAATTCCAATATATACTGTACTTTTACTCCTTGTAATACCAAACTAGATTTTTTACAACTTGTGGCAGTTACAAATAGAAAAAAGTACTATAAATTAAATTTAAAGCAATCCAGGGCTTTGTAACTTGCACGCTGAAATTTTGTAATTCGCGGACATGTTTTTCATTATTCGGCATTTTTAGAAACATTAAAATGAGAAGTGTATGTTAAAATTTATGTATGGAGCATTCCAAGATAATCGTTACCAAGGCAAAAATTTTAAATATTAAGATATCGGACTAAATCCTATTGCTTATGGCAAAAATTTAGTCCTAGTTTAGTGTCATATTTTTAAAAATTAAAAATAAATGGTAATCTAAGATATTTTTCAATATAAAGTTAAGTATACTACGAAAAATATTTTTCACTTTTTTAATAGAGAAATATTGTAAGCACCGTTTTATACGTCAAGTAGTTGTCAGAAAAAAATATTAAAGTGGAATATGAAAAAAATATATTATGGTATCAGCTAGCTGTTGTCATTTAAATTAGGTAAATTAGCGGAAGCGATATCTTAGATTCTTGTAGCTTGCTACGTTATTCGTAACACCCGTCACAAAAAAACAACAAATAGTAATGCAAGTACAAAAGTTGTAATCCAATTTTAAATTTTAGTGTAACTTTACAAAAGTAAGGTTATGCTTGCAGCTTATTAATTTCCAATATAATTTTTTTTTCATTGTTTTTGTAGATCGCCAATTTAGTTCGACAAAATTGTGTAACACCCGTCAAAAATTTTTTTTCTTAACTATTACATCTTGATTGTTAGGTAAGATTTGTGTATATTTGAATAGTTCTATTATTCTTTCATACCCTACACCTAATAAAGCTTAGGGTAAGACAGGTCAAATGTAGTTTTCTAACTTATTAATATTATTCATATTCTAAGAGATAGACGTTGTAGCTAGTAAACGAAAAAGCAGGGAAAATTTGATGAAAAATAAGGACATATTGAGACTTTTTTTGGAAAAAGAGAGAGCAAGAGACAAGCAGAGGAGAGAAAAATTGAAAGCTTTATGCACTTTTCTGAAAATAACATTGGCAAGCGCGTCGGAAGCTAATTTCATCTGGCAGTACTAATGGGGATGCAAAAAAATCACCAAAATTTCTTAAAAGAAACATGTATATGAATAAACAAATTTTTTATTTTAGTTTTTTTAAAAAAATACAAAGCTTAATAAAAAATATTTAAATTTCATTATTTTTAAAAGTTTTTCCAATCACGGTTGCCACATGCTTATTTTTTGTAGTACCAAATTCTCCGAAAAATTGTATCAAATAGGAAAAAATGTACCAATTTTTTTTAATGTAATAATTTGATAACATTTCTTATAAAAATTCACTGGAGTATATTTGTTTACATAAAAAACATAACAAATAAAAATAATAAAAATATATGTTATGTTGTACGCTATTAACAAAATAATAAATGCATCAAAATAGTTCTTTTGCTTTCCGAATATAATTAGATTCATTGTGTTCGACACACAATTTTTTAGAGAGCTTTATGTTGTTAAGTGTTTATATTCCAATTTATTTCTAAGCTTAGTCTTAATCAGGCTAAGATAAAAAAAAAATATTGGTTCAGCAGCTGCTGAGCTGTGTGGAAGGCACATCAGACTATTTACAAAATTGATAAAATCATTAAAACAAATTTCCCCCAATCCATTCTTCACGACCCAGACTTCTTCTCAAAATACCCAAATTTCTTCCCAACGTCATTACAATTTTAAAAACTAATATTTGAAATCTGAACAAGATTCCTCTGAGTCACTATAACGTCAGGGTAGCATTCTATGACATGATATATTAATATGGATTACTGAATTATGGCAATAATAAAATTTTGTTTTCTGACATAACTTGTGAAGATGTTATTATATTTAAAACATTTAGATCTTCTTTACCTAAATCGAACTTGTTTTTAATTTGTTGTAGCATATCTTTGATAATAAGAGAAAAATTTTCTGATTGGAGATATTTTTCTGCTGCAGTAAAAATTCTCACAGAAAATCCTCAAGTCTCAAAAAATGTCTCAAAAAAAACGTGATTTTTAATATATATGACAAGAAAAGTATGTAAGCTTTCAACTTTAAGAACTTAATGCAATGAAAGTTCCACTAAACATAAGTCTGAACATTTCTCCAGTGCTACCAAATTTCGCTTTTTGTAACAAGTTGTTAAATTGTACATCTTTTACAAAATGTACCAACTCGGAAAATACTGTACAAGGTACCAAGTTGAAATAAATGTACCAATTTTGGTACAATTGTACCAAAAAAGCAACCGTGTTTCCAATTTCAATATTAGAGATAATTTTTTAAAGGATCTTTCATATGGTGATATGAAAATATAAGAAATAATTGTTGCTTTTATAAAGCAAGACTAGGTAAATCTTAACATGGTTTAAATGCAATAAGGTACAAAAAGTTATATCAATTTAAATTATTCCAATATGTTTCTTTCTGTCCTTGCGAGAAACAAACTCTTTCACCACCTCGATCGAATTAAATTCTTCGGTTTTATCTATCTTAAGTGTATAAGTGCCGCATGAGTGAGTCGTTTCTGTGTCATAGTTGCTCGAAGATACGTTTTATTGTAAGTCATCTTAGTGCACTAAAAGAACGCTCAGATGAAGCTGCTGATGCAGGCACAGTCAAAACCAAAGCAAAAAGTTTTTCAACTTCATTTAAAAGTTTTGTCAGTGTACCAATTTTTTTTCAAATTGGAATTGCGGTAGAAACTCTACATTTTGTTCTTTCTTTTTGCAATTACAGAGAAAGAAAATGGTTATCCGAAAGCATGCTTATGAAGAAGAGAGAAATAAGAGCAAAATATATAATACAAACATATTATCGTTGTACAAAATCTGATATTTTGAATAACTTTTGAAGTTTTCTTTTTAAATTGTTTATCTAGCTAAATAAGCGGGTGAGGGGGCAACTGATTTCCTTGTCCCCCCGCTTGCTGCACCAATGAACATTGGATACGAAGTAATAGCATATTCCAAACAACATAATATTGCAATATTGGAAGATACCATTTCCTATGACTGTCTCCTTTGATTTAATCAGTTTTAAATGTTTCTTTATATTTCTCCAGTAACACCTGCCACAATCTGTGTAACATCTGTCACACATTAAAATATTTAATAAAAATTTCATAAAACGTATTTTTATTTTTTTTTTTCATTGACAGTAATTTAAATAATTATTTTGATATTTCTAGTTTGGCTAAATTTCACAAACATTTAAAATGAAGTCAGATTTTACAATGAGTACTTGTAACACCCGTCACAGGTACATTTAAAAAAATTACACAATTATTGACCATGATTTTGAAAGATTTTTTCCACGTATGGATAGACAAGCATAAAAGCAATTTTTTATTACTGCAATATATTGTAATATATTGATATTTAAAGGCTTGCAAATGTAACACCCATCACTGCGGAATTCTCCATATTTAACTTCTCAGTAAAACCAGGTATATCAGATAATTAATAATAAAAACAAGTACAATCTTGTTTTATATTAAAACGTGATCTTGAGGCCGATTATAACCCAAACTCATATATTAAGGTGTTGAAGAAATATCACATTAAGGGCTTTTCCAAAAAATTTTAAACGAATAAAATTTGAATGAAATATATTTAACAAACGCGGAAATATTTGCATTTAAAGTAAAAAATATGTCGTTTTTTCATTCTTAGGTAACGATGATTTATGAAAAAGTCATGGTACTAAAAATGTCTACAAAGTTGAAGATATGCGAAATTTTTAACATTTTTTAAATTGAAAAAACAAAAAATTTTTTGAGTAAAAAGTATTTCAATAAAAATTTTTCGTTAGTTAAAATAGAGCGAAAGAAGCGTAGTCAAAACTAAGTATGTAACAATATAATCTATAATGTGTTTTAAATTTAAGGGAAATCCGTTGAGCCACTTAGATTTGCATCCCGGTCAAACAAACTAACAAAGAATCAAGCAACAGTAAGTGAGATTTATTAATGTAATAGCTAGATATAGACAACAGCCTCCAAAAATATACATATGCACTTTTATTTTATGGTGTGGTTTTTTTTCATTTTATCCATTTTGATTAACTACCCCACTCTTGTTCCACTTCTTCATTGATCCTCTATACGTATATCGCAGCGTAGCATAAGCCGTGAGTTGTAGGAAATAACGACCAAGAAAAATATAACAAAGGAAAAAAGAAAAATTGTAAAAGAAAACGTCAACATTGCTGAGTGACTTCTGTTCAGCTTAATGAAGCGTCTAAATATTTTTAAGAGCAAACTTCAGAAATCTAATGAACGTACAGAAATGTTGAAAGAAATTAAAAAGAAGATATCTATAGAAAGAAGAAAAATAAATTAGCGCTAAGCAAAGTTGGACAAACTATCAAATAGAAAAATTTAATTGAGCTGAAAAGAAGAAGAAGATGAAAACTTTATTACTAATATAAAAGTTCGGAAAGATTGCAATAAAAAATTGCAACTTTTATTGTACAGCAAAGAAACAAGAAAATCGTAAACACACTATAAGAATTCCAAATTTTTTGTATTAAAATAATATTGGAATTAACGATTAACATGAAGATATTCTAGGAAACACGTAAACTCAACTTAGGGAAGCTTTTTTAACTAGATATTCAGATACAAGTATCGGCGGTGCGTATGAGTAACCTGTAATTGCTTGAAATAAGGTTACGTATACGCCAAGGTGTCAGATTTAAAAATTTTCACTATAAATTCACGTAGTAAATTGAAGTTCTTTAGATTTTATCTATAAAAGTAAGTTCTAATAATACCAACACATTCTACTACACATACAGACATACACACCAGCACATTTGCAGCAGCAGCCTTACGTCAAGTTTGCTTCTCAGCGCAACTGGAAATCATTGAAGCGGATGTGCTTGTGGGTGTGGAACACGGAAGTTTTCCTTACCAATACTAAGGATATGAAAGTTTTATGTTCAACACTGTTTGAAGAATGCTTTGGCTAAGCAGCTGTTGAAAGTTATGATGAGAATGATGATGATGATATCGGCATTGAGTACGACGTTGACGTCTTCTTGAGTTGGGTTCAATTTCCACATAAACGATGATAAAAAAGCAACAACATAATTCATCTGCAGCATAACGGTATGCTTGAAAAGTTCTTAATGGCCGATAATGCTACGACTTGCAACCTGTATGTCTTATTTATGACTTGACGTGAGGAAGCGATAAGTGCAGCAGAAGTCAAGCTGATGAGTGTTTAGCAGCAGGCACTACAAAGGTTGCACGTATCAGTTTTGAATTTTGATGTGTGATGCATCAATTTTTCGACTCTTAAATATAAGCTTGAAGGTGGCTTAAAATTTCTTGAAATTTTATGGAATTGTTTGTTTTCTAAATCACTCATAACTTAAAGCTTCAAATATTACCACCTGTTGTGCACTTAAGTTCTGAATCTCTGCCCTTGATTCTGTTGAAATATTTTTTACATTTCTTGCTGCATGCTGGCAGCTCAATTATTATACCTTTTTCTGGCAACTTCTTCACGGCCTTGCTGCATTGGCCTGTTTTTTTTTGTGTTGGCTTGCTGCACGCCTGAATTGGCTTACAGCCAAAAGTGTGCCAAATTAAAAATCATTTCCGTGTGCTTTTCGACACACTTTTGCTTCAGAGCTTTTTTTGCCCTCGCAAACTTAACTATAGTTGTTGCTGCGGTTGCAAAAGGTGCTGAAAAAACATTTATTTTTAATACTTTACTTAATGCTTAATGGTTCGAGCTGGTGATTCATAAGCACTGTAAGCTGTATTTTTTATGCAAATTGCAGCTAGTTTTGTAGTTAACTTTATTCAAGTCTGATATTTGGATAAAGCATTAGTGTGCTTTTGAATTAAGGTGGGTAATAAATGTGTTTGAGTGCTTGAACTGAAAATTTGAATATAGAGGTGAAATAAATACCATTTATGTAAGCAATTCGAAATGATTTCCCAGCTGGGGACTTTAAAAGTTTTTGATCAGAAGTGTCTAGGATGTGCTTATTCACGGTAAAACTCAGAAAAATTTTAAACTTAGGCTTTTATTAGTAGGGACGTTTGCTACATGATAGGGCAATATTTTAAGCTCATTAATTCGTTGACACTAGAACTATAAATATTTTTTAAAGCATTCGTTTCTATCACAACTAGACAAAATGAATGAACTTTAAATTATTCGACTTGATCGCCAAGTCTTGACTAGTCTAAACTAGGTGTTACTGTTCAATAATGAACAACAAACAACGCATTAATTAAAATAGTACATTTATAATAATAAAAATTAAAATAGTACATTTTCCATTAGTTTATTCTATTTCTTTTCTATCTAGTTTATTACTACTTAACATAAAACATCGAGAAAAAGCAAACGTTATCCAAATTGTTTTCAGCTTCGCACCGTGAACATTTTTTGTCGGTTGCTTGCAAATTTTTAGATGACAGAGAAGCTCTCTCAATTTTTTTTTTACCCGCAAAAACAAGAACAAATTTGTCCGTGTCAGCTTAGTGTGGCATGCGCCAAGGAACAAAAAAGAGAACACTTAACACAATAATCAACGAACATCAAGAAGACGTGAAGAAAAGAAAGACAACGACAGCTTTAGCACAACACATTTTGGATAGCAGACACACAGCTGATTTAAAAAATATAAAAATTTTGGACAAAAAAAGATCAAAGCAAAAGATTGACGTTAGAGAGTCTGAGAATTTAACAAAATCTAAGGACCAAGGTGCATTTATAAGGTTGTGGTACTTGAGAGAAATGTGCTCTTTTCTGTCTTTGCTTAAAATGTCATCTGCCCTTTTCTTTGTTCTAGAATTTATTTTGACAATTTTTCTTGATTTATTTTCATCCATTCTAACAATTCAACCGAGCTCGATTTCAAGTACCACCTTATAAATGAGCCTTGCTAAGAACAATAATGAACACAACAGACGAAAAAGATGCAACAAAAGATGCAAAGATGCAAAAACACACTAGTTTTTACTTAATATTATTGTTTAAACAGTTTAAATTGTTCAGTGCAGTGACGCAACTTAAGGGTGGTGTTGGGGTTTAAGCCTCCAAATTCTTGTACTGTCGCAAAAATAAAAATATGATAAAATAAAAAAACAGGTGCGTCGTTAGGTACACAAGAGAAGCGAAGCTTTTTCGCAGTTTCATAAATTTGATAATTTTATGTTTTTTTTAAAATATACGTTAATATTCACATAAGTTCATTTTATTACACTTTCATAATATAAAATTAATTAGTTAAAAAAAACAAAACACAAACGCTTTCGCAAAAAAACGCTAATACAAAGGTGACGTCCAAAAACACTATTAATTCGATTGAATAAAGTTTTTTACCAGAGTAGAGGATTGAAGCTCGGCCACTGGTGAATTAGTCGCGCACTTAACCAGTATGCCGTGGTTAACGTCTGACGGACGAAGAAATATTTTTAATATTAAATTTTCTTGCTATATTGGACGCAGGCAAAAATAAATTGTCGGAAAAAAGTGATGGTTTTTTGAGATTTCACTCCAAGCAAACAAAAAAACGAGACGTAAAAGCTTCGCTTCAAAAAAGTCACATGAAAAGTAAATCACAAGTTTTTATCAAAAGAATAAAAAACCCAAAGAAAATTTTTCATTGATTGTGGTTGAAGCATAATCTACTAAATTAACAAGTTATGTTTTATTCATTTGGAATGCACATCTATTGTCACACGTTGACACCTCGTATGTAACGATTTTTCAAAATTGAGATGAGAATACATACAAATTTCAAATTTTCTGCCGCATCTAAAAAAGTATTTTTAAAATTTTTATTAAAAGTTTAGCCAAGATTTCCTTCCAAAATTACAAAAAGTAAACAAAAAAAAAAAAAAACCCCGATTTTTTTTTATTACTTCATGACTTTTACTGTTTATTTCATAAATAGTACAGATTGCGTTTTATTTTTAAAAAAGCACAATAAAGTTGTCTTCGTTTAATTAAACTTAGCTTAGGTAGGTTTTTAACTTCTCCTGTAAAATTGATGAATTGTCAGTTGCGACGTGTCAAAGTATGGCCATCGATATGTTTACTTGTGTTAGTTATAATTCTGACAACTTGGGGGTTGTTGATAGCACTTTGATTTGAGTTGTCTTGGCTAAACTGTTGAATTAAACACAGCTTTTTCCACAGATAATCATCTCTGTATTTGCACATCAATCCGCTGACCGATCGCTGTCTTCGTTTTGTTCTTCTTTTTGATTTGTATTTATTCGCATTAACGTTTATTTTTAAAACATTGGTAAAATGTCCAAGCGCAAGTAAACTTTATTTAGTTTTTTTTCAAAAGTTTTACTGAATTCTGCCTTACAAAAAACAGAATTTCTTATTTCATTGCATTGCATTAACCAAGTATTCGGTTATTCATATGTTTTATGCAAATTTCTTCAAACTCGAAACATTAATTTGACAAAAGCAGTCGATTTAGCCAATATAAGTTTGCAAGAAATAAAGGGATAATGCTGAAATAGAATTAAGAAAATGTATGTGAATGCTGTAAAACAAACAGAAATCAATGGCTTCATTTTAACGAGACCACGAGTTGCATCTTTCTACACTGACGCACAAAGTGTTGAATCTTATTTTCGGATCTCGGTTTACATACCTTTCTTGGATGCATTTATATCGAGCCTAAGTGATAGATTTTTAAAACATAGAGACATTCTTGTGGGATTTCAAACATCCTCATAAAAACTTGTTTTATACCCTTCTTCCACTCTGTAAAAAATTAAATTTTAACGTCCTCTCTTCAATTCAAAAAAGAAACCCAAACAACATTTATATAATTCACCACAATATTAGAAGTCTAAGAAAAAAATTTGATCTTTTTCTCTTACATATTGAATCTTTCGAAAATAAGCCTGGTTTTATCTTTCTTTCTGAAATCTGGATATATGATTACGAACGTTTTCTGTTTAATATTCCAGGTTATACTTGTTACGCTAACAGTAATAATGATTATGCTGCTGGAGGTGTAGCTGTCTTTGTGAAAGTTGAGTTTAATTGTGATTTTTGTGGTTTTTACATTTAAAGGCTGTGTTGTGGCAAAAGTTTGTTGCGAAATTGACAAACAAAAATATTAATTTTTTTGTTTGTACAGGTTCCATGACAATTCGTGTATTGAAGTATTTTTGAGCGACTTGGATGGACTTCTTTTGCATGAAAAATCGGATAATATAACTTTTCGGGGTGATATTAACCTCAATATTTTAGAAGGCTCTTCTTTGATTGATAAATATTTATTTTTTTTCTCGTCACATGGTCTAGAATCATGTATTAATGAACCAACTCGAATATCAGACATTTGTTCTTCTTGTATTGATCATATATTTGTGAAATTTAGTCCTTCTGATAATGTGACGTTTTACAGCTCTGTGGCTAATTTAAATGTTTCAGATCACTGTATGACGTGTTTGTAAATATGTCGAGAATGTTGTAAAACCTCATGTAACTAACCTGCAGTGTGCCGATTTTTACAATAAAACCAATTTTTATTCTTTAAATGACAGACTTCAATATGATTTTTGAGATAATGTACATTGTGAACCTGATCAGTCTACTGCGTTTAGTTATTTTGTTAGTACTTTAGTTGAACATGTTGTACTTTAACTGTACTTTAAATGTTAGTTGTACTGCAACTGTGGGTAAACGTGATGCTAAGTTAAAAACTTAAACCTTGGATGTCACTAGAATTATTGAATAAAATAAATTGTAAAAACAAACTTTTTAAAATATGTTCTAAACATCCTTACAACCTTAATGCTAAAGCTCGTTATAGAGAACTGTGCAAAAGAAATTTCTAAACAGGATTTCGAGAAAAACGAATTATTCTGTTATTAAATTTATTAAAATCAGAGGAAATGTTAAGAAAGAATGGCAGCTTGTTAAAAATATTCTTAATAAGTCCAATAATAATGAGCAAGTCACCTGTGTTAATGTTGAAGGATTGGCTATCTATGTGTCTGGCACTATGGCTGATGTTTTTAATAATTTCTTTTCAAAAATTGGTAAATGTGGTCTCTGATGTTGGTCCTAACGATGCTTCCTGTAAATGCTTAGATAGGGAAATTTCTCAGCCAAGTAGTGTATTTTTTGAATCAATTTCTTCTTTTGAAATTTTTAAAATTATTCGTCCTTATTCTTGAATCCGCGCTCGCTAAAACGACGTCGAAAGAAAATTGTTATATTCTTGAAACTTCCAGTTTTGACGTTGAGATCTGCAGTGATTGTTCATATCAATTATTGGGCAAACGTCGTCAAATAAATATTTAAATTTTTGATCGTCGAAATGATCTTCGATGACAATTCATTGGTAAAAGTGAGCTCTCGACGACGACATTTACTCGACGCGGATTCAAGAATAAGGGTGATTATTTCATTTCATTTCATTTCATTTATTTTAATCTATGGACAAATTACCTTACAGATTAACAGATTATAAATAAAAATAAAATACAAAAAAGTATTTACTGTTATTAATTAAAAGGAAATAATTCACTTAATTAAACTTATAAATTATATAATTAATTTGATTCAGTTAAATTTAGATTATGAGGAAATAAGACTAAAAAACATTCACTAAATATAAGACTTAATACAACTTATATTATATTCAAAAGATAGATTTTAAAAAAGATTTCATTTGGTATTTAGAAATAGAAAAATCTAAATTATAATTAGAATTTATGGAATTAAATAAATGTAAAGATCGATATATAGGGGCATTAACTGCATAATTGGATTGACAAATTTCCAAGTAAAACGGATAATAATTTCTGAGAGCCCTCGTAGGAGCATTGAAATCAATCATTTCTAATAGCACAGGGCAATCAACGAAACCAGTAATGATATCAAACACAAAAAGCAATGACAAAATACTTCTTCTTTTCTCCAGAGGTTTTAAACCTATTAAGAGACATCGGGTTTTATATGAGGGAGGTACACCATATGTATTAAAAGAACGCAAGGCAAACCTTGTAAAAGCTTTCTGAATTTTTTCAAGCCGTAAACTATGAGCCTCGTAAAATGGGTTCCAAATAATCGCTGCGTATTCTAGCCTCGAGCGTACAAGAGAATTAAACAGGTCTTTTAAAGTATACGGATCCAGAAAACATGCACTATTGCGACGAATGAACGCCAGCATAGCATAAGTTTTTGGAATAATGAAGTCAAGATGAGAAGTAAAATTAAATTTACTATCAAAAACTACACCTAAGTCTTTAAATTGAGAAACGGAAGTTAATAAGGAATTGGAAATATAATAAGCGGATAGACTAATTGCTTCAGATTTAGAAAAAGTCATAGAAACACATTTACTAAGGTTTAACAAAAGACCATTGTTACAGGACCAAACATAAAGTTAATCTATTTCATTCTGTAAGAGTAAAGTGTCATTAGTATTACTTATTTTAAAGAAAATCTTAAAATCATCGGCGTAGAGTAGATATCTACAAAGAGAAAGAATTGAGGTAATGTCACTTATAAATAACAAAAAAAGTAATGGCCCTAAGATACTTCCTTGCGGAAAACCAGAGGTTGCATAAAATGAGTAAGATTTGACATTATCAAACGTCACTAAGCATTGTCTATCTGCTAAATAGGATTCCAGCCACTCCAGAAAAATTGAGTGAAACCCCAATCTTTCTAGCATTTTAATTAAAAGAGCATGAGAAACTTTATCGAATGCTTTCGAAAAATCCATATAAATAGTGTCAACTTGACACCCTTGACTAAATGCTGAAATACAATATTCCGAAAACAACACTGAGTTTGTCCTTGTAGAACGACCAGGTACAAAACCATGTTGGTAAGGAGAAGTAATATTTTTTACTATAAAGAACATTTTGTCTTTTATTATCGACTCAAAGAGCTTAGATGTAGTTGTTAGTTTAGAAATTGGTCTGTAGTTCACTATATTATTTTTACAACCAGCCTTATGGATTGGAGTAATGAACGACTTTTTCCAACAATCAATAAAAGAACCTGAGGATAAAGAACTATTAAATATTAAAGTTAACAGGTAGGTTAAATTGGCAGCACAATTTTTCAAAAAGATGGAACACAAACCATCAGCATCCATTCGAGTTGAGGGTTTTAGATTAAAAATTCCTTTTAAAACATCGTCCTTAGTTAAGGACACATCAATTACAGACTGAAAATCATCTAAACAGGCAAAGTTATTAATATGATTAGGCGTTTCATAATTCGATTGAAAAAAATCAGCAAAGAGATTTGCAATACCAAGGCATTGTTAGATGTTATATCATTAAAAAACATGGTAGATGGAATACTAGACGAACCCCTTTTAGATTTAATAAAATGCCAAAAGGATTTAGGGTTAGATTTAATATTTGTTTCGAGTTTAGCAATATATTGTCTATATAAGAATTAGTCTAAAAAATTAATTATGTCTGTATATGGGCATTTCCATGGTGTCGCACGGGACAGTCGTACGCAGTTAAATTGGAAAAAAAGTAGTAATAACACGGATTTATATTTTGATAATGGTCTTAACTTATAACTCATAGTAAGCTCTATAAGTGGTGCTAAGGTTGATTATCGGTAATTTTTCCTTTTCAAAATAATTGCCAAAAACAACGGGGTTCGCACGGGACAAAAACGGAAGTTTTTTTCGAGGACAACAACTCAAGCGCCGAATTCAGCGAAGTCTGAAGGAATATTTCAAAGAGTTTATTTTATGGATATTGTGCATTGGTGTTTCTTTTAAATTGCTTTTATTTTACCCAATAATATTTAACACTTATTTTTTAATTTAATATTAAGCTCGGTCGCACGGGACAGGTCGCACGGGACAGTTTTTTCCATTGCAATTTAATTGGGTAATTAAGTAATTAGGTAGTTAAGTAATTATGTAATTAGGTAATTAAAAACAAATTCAATATATTTTCCTTTAATTGCATCAACCATTTTTTCATTGTCTTCAGCCAATGCCTTCCATTTTTAATAAAACAAAAATGTTTATGAAACATTTACTAAACACTTACGAAAAAGAAAAACTACATTTGTGAAACAGTGCAGACGATGTGATCATCATGGTTAATAATTTTATGTACAAATTGCTTAAATGAATAAAATTAAAATGTTTCTCTTAGATAATATCATAAAATAATAAGTTTTTAATAAGTTTTAATTTTTTGGTCACGGTAGACTTTCCTGTGGAAATACCCATATATATATTGCTTGATGTATATATATAAATCCAAAGAGAAGTTTTTTCTTATTATTTATTGAATCGCAGACCTAGAGCCAAAACAATATATATATACAACAACGAAATACTTAAAGGTCAACTAATAAAATTCATAAAACAATTATTATGTCTCGAAAAAATTCGAATTGTTGCTCTGATGATGGTTTTTCAAACATATTTATAAAAAAAATTGTTTTTAACATTGTTGATGTCCTATGTCATATCTTCAATAAAGGTATAGAGAGTGGAGTTTTCCCTGATGTCCTAAAAAAAGCTGTAGTTATACCTTTATTTTAAAAAGTCAATTAAGCTCTTTTTAACAATTACAGACCCTTCTCTTTATTATCCGTTTTTTCAAAAATTTTCGAAAAAGCTGTGAAAACAAGAATGCTTAAATTTTTAACGAAAACAACATTTTTAAGTAATTGCCAGTTTAATCTCCGTGAAAATTTATCTACTGAAGACGCACTTCTAAAATTTTGTACTAACATTTACAATGGTTGAAATAATAAGCAAGTCTGTTCTGCTCTTTTCGTAGATATAACTAAGGTCTTTGACACGAAATTTTACTTTTAAAAGTGTATAAATGCGGCTTTAGAGGTTCCTTTAGCGTTCGCAGATGACAGGGCGTGTACGTTTTTAAGTGAGTATTCTCTTAATCTAACCTGTGACATTAGTCATGACTTAGTTCTTTTGAGTCATAGGTTTTTTTCACATAAGTTGGTCTTAAGCGACAAAACTAAGATAATGTACTTTAGTGTAGCAGGTATCGATCTAAAATTATCTAATTTTACCTTTCATTGCGCAAATTGTAAAAAGTTTTTAATTAGCAATGATTTATGTTAAAACATACAACGATTCTTGCGATTCTTGCTCCTCAAAATATTTCTCTATTGAGAGCGTTAGAACTTTCAAATATCTTGGCTTAGTGGCTGACTGGAAATTATCTTGGATAGATCATACTGCCGCACTTAAAAGATATCTGCTGCGTGCTATGAGGAAATAGTACTTTTTAAAATCTATTTGCTCCTCAAAATTGCTTACATGAATTTACTATGGTATTTTCCATTCTAAACTTCAATATGGGATAGTTTGCTGGGGAGGTACTCATGCGAATAAGATAAATCCACTACTTTTTGCTCAGAAACATGTTATTCGGATTATTTGTAACAAAAAACTTTTGGATAGTAGCTTTCCTTTGTTCAAAAACTTAAATATATTGCCAGTTAAGCACTTATACTATTTAAGAGTCTTTAAATAATTTTTTATTAGATCTGGTTATTCCTCAAACAGATGCATTTCAAGCTATATCTTACGAATGAATTATGAACATTTTGCCACAGTTCCTGCGCACAGGTTACATCACTTTTTCGACTTTTATTCATGCATTGCTCCTAGACTTTTTAATAATTTACCAATTGGTGTTCGTTGCATTTCTAGTTGTCCTTTATTCCTCAAAGAGGTAAATTCATGGCTTTTTGATTTTGATTTCAATGTTATTGATTCAATTATTGCAGTGTTATTATAATTTATGTTTTATTATTTCTGTTTTATTTTCTAAAATTTATAATGACACTTTGTTTAAATTCAGATTTAGGGATTTATATTTTTTAATTCTTTGTGTTAAATTTTGTTAAATTTATTTATTTGTGACTCCACTTCAATTCACTACTTAATAATGTTTAATTTTTGTAGTAATGTTTAATTAATTTTATTTCAATTTCATATTGAACAACAGAATGTATTATTTATTAATTAATTATGAAATTTTTTATGTTATGAAATTTATAACAGAATGTGCATATTGTATTAAGTTATTTTGGTTAATAAAAAAAAATTGATTGATTGCTTGACTTTTTCCTGATATCGCTAGATAATGACACTTTAGGAGCTTTTGAAAAACTAGTTCGATTTTATCAAGATAACTTAGAAGGAGATTTTGATGATTTTAAAATGGAACTGAATGTTTGGAATAAATTACGTAATAAAAAAAATAGCGATTGGAAAAATTCAGTGTTGCAAGCCATAGAACAGTGCAATAAAGATATAATCCCTAATGTATTTAATTAACTACAAAACCTTGCAACTCTTCCAGTCACTTCATGTGAAAATGAACTAACCTTTTCAGTACTTCGCCGACTCAAAACGTATTTAAGAAGCATGATGTTGCAAGAAAGATAAAACCGTCTCACATTGCTTTATCTTTACAGAGATATGACACCATCAGTGGATAATATTTTAGATAAACTCGCTGAAAGTAAGCGCAAACTGAATTTAAAACTATAGGTTTGGCTTATGTTCTTAAACGCAATAATCTTGTAACATATATAAATTAAATAATCGATCGCAATGCCCTTAAATATTGTTATATTTTTAATACTAATTAAACATTATTAATAAATACTTAACCATTATGTATGTGTTATATGTTAGCTCAATATTTTTGTCATTAATTTTTCAAATGTTAATTATTACTATTTGCTAATTGTGCTTTAAAAATGTAAAGTTTATGTCTTTTAATATAAAATTGTGTAAGTTTGAAGTGTAGTTTATTAATTTATGTAAATAAATTAAATAAGTATGTTCACAGATTCAATACCTGAGAAAGCAGAAATAAAATCTTTGAAACGTCGAAGGAAAACATAGTGCTAATAAAAGTTATTTATTTCAACTAACATTATAAAAACAAGCAAGATCAAAAAAGCCCAAAATTATTAAAATTAACCATAAACATGTGATGAGTAACTGTTAATGAGTTGAGCTTTGGTTCTTATTCCAGCCATTTTCTGGAAGTATATACATTTAAAACTTGTTGTTGATTTAATCACAGAACGCTTACAGGGCTCTATTTTAACTGAGTTGTTTTCGGTCCTATCCGAAAATTTTGAAACCTCAGAATTTGAAAGTATTTTTTTTACATTTTCCAGAGAAACACTTTTTTACATGTAATTGGAGAAGAGTTCGTTTCTTAGGATTTATTGTCTGCCAGTTATACGTGTCGTTGCGTTCATCAACATACATTTAGTTATCTACTGCATTTTATCTGTATTCTATCATCAGCATAATCATAGTCACCTGATTTTATGATTTTGTTTTATGACTTTGTTTGTCAGAAGTTTAATGACATGGCTTGTTACTGGCGAAACAACCATTGTGATTTAGTTATGTTATTGTTCTTATTATTAATTGTTTTACTACAAAGTACACTTGCACACACATCCAATAGCGGTTTGTATAAGACTGAAAACAAAATCTTGAAGACGAAAAGGTTAGCAGTGTTAGTTTTACTAGATGCTTGGAATAGACCCAATATGCCCTGATACTAAAATTCCTTAACTTAGTTTCAATATTTACCTTGTAAACGGGTTTTAAAAAAGTGTTACGGCTCTCATTTTGTTACGGTTTGAAAACTGTATGCTCTTTATTAAAAAATGTTCTTTATTCAAAATATATCACCTTGAATGATTTACACAAAATTTTTACACATAATACGAAAGCTAAATTATATTAATTGATAACAAAAACAGCGCAACAAGTTAACGTTTTATTGATTTGAGCTGATTTATGGCTAATAAAATCAAGTTACAGACGCTGTCTGTGAATGATACACGGAAAAATAAAATAAAAATTTGTTTAAAAAAAGTGCAATGCGTAATCAAACAGTCATGTTTATCGAAATATTGTAATAAAATGATACGTGTTCATATTTTTGTGAACTGTAGGTACTAAAAATAGATATAGCTTGAGTAAAAAAAAGATTACAAAATATTGCTATTATTTTATTATTGGACTACTTTGCAGTAATCCGCTGAAACGCACGGCACATATCTTTAAAAATATTTGACTTAAAGCCTACAAAATTTTTGTGCTGTTGTACTACATCGTGATACTATTTTTTTTTTTAAAACTATCCAAATTTTTTTAAACAAAAAGAAAAAAGCTAAACATATTTTAAATTAAACATTTTATTAAAAAAAAAAAAAATTTCAAATTTTATTTAAAAATGAAGGAAATAAAATGTGGCAAAATCACAAACATGTTAAAAATAAGATTCACCAAAATCTATTGATAAATTGCTGAGTAAAGTGTCGCACAACCCACAAGTGCAGATTTTGTCAACTTTTTTACGGTTATATTTAACTGTGTACAAAAACAAAATAGTACTGATTTTTGTTATTCTAATACATTATTTTTAAAGATAAAGTTGTGCTCTTTTTTGTGTTGAAATCTTTTCTAAGATTGGTGAAAAGAATCAAAAAATAAAACCTTGCAAGCAAATGGTAATTTTCAGATTTTTCAAGGTTTACTACCGCCTTAAGTAAACGATTAAAAATGGTATAGAAAATATTTTGTCATATTTCATAGTGATTTAAGTTGAAGTATTGCCACTTAAATAATTTAACAGAGATCAATGAAAACACTTGAAACAAGTGGAGAGCCACTTCAACTTGTCTTAACTTGGTTGAAGAAATGACAACACAACTAGCAACAATAACGACAACGAAAAAAGAAATATGTACACATTTATATAGAAATAACACTCTTGGTACTTGAGCTAAAAATAACTCTTATGCCACGCTTTAGCGGACTGGGTGTAGTGTCGTTTGGTCGTTTGTTCTTTTAATATTCATAGCTTGTTGTTATGAATTAGTTTTTGTTTTCTTTGTTTTTATTTGCTTCTTCGGAAATAACAACAAGGTTGAAATGGCTAATAAAATTGTTAATAAAGTCAAGTAATGTTTATCTGATGATTGCCTAATTGTTGAACTCTTAGCTCGACACGCAATTTGTTAGGATCAACTACTCACACTTTTATTGCTGGATATGCACTATATGTGTTTGTATGTGTGTACATATGGCTGACGCTAAAATGTTAACGGCACGTTATAAAAAATGATTTATTCGTTGTTGTTATGTTTTACTTTATGGCTAATAAATTGATTGTTTTCACAAGACATAAATTAAATTATTCTTGGGTAATATATAAAAGGTGGGACACTTAAAGCTGCACGCAAAGGATACATACGTGGGTACAGCAATTTGTACAAGAATTAGTAAAACGAGAGAGCTATGCAATTGTAAAAATTTATTATATGCTTTGTATGAAATAATTGAAAAATCAGTGGTTAATTTTAACCTATTTAAATTGTTATTTTTTGGTTCAAAAATTTTTGTTAAAGAACAGAACAAAATAAAAAAAAATTACCCATACATATGCCGATATACATATGTTGAAATCGTCATATGTAGTTACAGAACTGTAAATAAAGAAAGACGACGGACAGTGTAACGAGGTCTATGGGATGAGGGACAAAAGTAGAAGGAATCATGCTAGGTACATTAAAATAAGCATGTGTTATTATTTTATTAATAAAAACGCCACACCTTTCATAAAAAAGTAGCAATAAAAGTGCAATATCTCGAGTTGTAGAAAATGCAAAAACAAAATTAAATATTTTTTTTGGATTGGATACACAAAATGACCATTTAAAAATTGCATCTATATTTGCCATACTCTTCACCCAGCTCCCATAAAAAATTAAGACTAAAAGTGCATCTCCAGTTGTAGAAAGTATTAGAAAAAAGTAACCTATTTTTTGTATTAACTACATTTACATAATTATTATTTAAAATTTTCACCAAGATTTGCCACGCCATTTGCCCATCTCCTATATAAAATTAAGAATAAAAGTGCAATATCTCCAGGTGTAGAAAGTGTAAGGAACAAAATTAATTAACTTTTTATTTACTTGATTTACATAATTACCATATACAAATTTTATCAGGATATGCCACGCCCTTCGCCCTTTGCCCACTTCCCATGCAAAATGGAAATAGCAATATCTCCAGTTGCACAAAGTATAAGAAAGGAAATTAACTTTTTTTTTTTAACTGGTTTAACTTAATTATCCCATAAGTCTTTCATCTGCCTCTTACTCAATATTCAATGGAATTTATTAATTAAAAAATATTTTTACTTTAATATATGGGTTTTTTTAATTTTACATAATTCTGAAGAAGTACAGGAAAGAACAGAGAAAATTATTGACTGTCATCAGAATAATTCGTAGAGACACTCGACACAAAGTCAGAGAAATAGAGATCAGAAATGAAATCATCTGTGTCATCATTCATATCATGATCTTCATTTAAAATGAATTCATTGATTTCATTATCATTATTCTGTTTTTTCCAATATTTTTCTAAGAGAAGATATAAAAATATCTGATGAAAGCAGTAACCCACGGAATAGATCTATGTTGCAAAGATTTCAAAAGTTTTTACGGGTATGATTTAAAATAATTTTTCTTAACTCTTTATGCTTAGCTTTTAAGGCAATATTACTAATATTTTAACATATTTAAGCCTAAAACCTACACTACAGTTTTTACTCACGGAGATCTTAATGGTTAAAAATGATAGCGTAAGATCAGGGAGAGTAAATTGAAACCAAACTTAGTAATTTTAGTGAATGTTGTTGTCAAAACCCTAACAAACAATTTAAGATGAACTACGGCGAAATCAGAAGCATATAACTCGAGAAGTCTTCGCTCTGGCTGAAAACGATTTTTTCGACACCACCTAGCAAAATTTAAATTTTTAGGATATCAGTTTTTGTATTATTTATGTAAAAAAACTTCAAGTCTCTATGTATTGCCTTTGCACAATAAGGTTTTAAATTTAGCCCTTTTTTTGTTTTAAATGTGGAATTTCAGCTTATCATGTATTTTTTGGTACACAATTGGTGCACAAAGGCAGCATATAAATACCATAACTACCACAAATGAAAAGATATCAAATAATCCTTTTAGATTCACATAACTAAGACTCCTAACTATAAATTTGCATACTTACTTTTACAAACTTATGACTTATTTTTTATACCTACTTTTGTCCACCTCGTTACACTGTGCGTTGTTTGAGAAAATAAATGTCGTATGTGAAAATTTGAACTTTTGAGATTTTTGTGAGGGCTATAAATTCTAAAAAAATAGCGGCAAGTCCACAAAAATTTCGTAATCTATTGTGAAATGTGTCTGCCTGAAATTCTGAAGAATATTGCATGGAAGATTTTGAATTATAGCCACTAATCACAAAAGTGGAAATTTTCTCATACGCCATTAATTCCCTCAAACGACGTAGTATAAGCCAAATTTTTTATTCCAAATATTTATTTTCCATTAGATTAAGAGAAAAATATGAATAAAAACGAAAGCGTTGATGGTTAGTGAATAAGTTTAAAATATAAAAAAACTAATTGATTGCGTTGAATAAGTCAATTTTTTAATTGCACTGTGCGGCACAAAAATCTGTATTTAATAATTTCAACGTTTTTCACTTAATTTAAATTTTTATTTATTTTTATTTACTTGATTGCTAAACCTAAACAGGTTTTATAGCAAAATTAAAATTACAAAATAAGATATTTAATACAATTCAAAAATATAAAGTATGATTTTGATTGAAATCATGTATTATTAACAAACTAAAAAGTTTTAATAAATTGCTTAAAGTATATAATTTTATTAAAGTATAAAAAATAACAAAGAAAAAAGTTAAGTCAAATCGAATGAAATCAGACAGAGAAGCAGGGTTGCGTCAAGACAAACAAGGTCAAGTTAGCAACAATTTTTGTATACGGCGGAGTCGTGTGACAAACAAGGTCTCATACCCAATAAAACACCACTCCAATAGGTATATATATAACATTTATCGTTCTGTCTTCCTGAAGCCGGTGAGATCCGGGCTTGACAGGGTGGTTACTTGACAAACTAGGTCAACTTCACCAAACCAATTTTCATAAAATAAAGAAAACCAGTTGCGAACGCAAGCACCAAGACAAACTAGGTCTTATTGGCCACTCATATTAATATATTACAAATCGATCTAACGTAGTGTTTCGAGAGGTAAAAAGACACCAAGACACCACGGTACCGTCGAAAAATGTAGTCACAATCATCATGAAGATAAGAGGCAATTGAAGATCCCAGGTTTAGGTCCATTCAGATTATTTGATATACACCAAAATTTTCCATTTTACGCTTAGGTCCATTTAGATTATTATATTAATGATAATGTGTTTACTAATCACCAGATGCATCAGATATATGTTTGAAAGAACTTTACATAATCAACGTCGGTACTGCAGGTAATCTATAATTTTATGTTTGATTGAGTCCATGGATTCACTTAAGGATATAACATCAGATACAAAATTAAAATCACCGCAAGCGCTTCTAAGAGGTTCATTTTGTAAATAATTAGTTCTACAAAAGTTCATGTGGAGTAACTCAAAAGATCTTCTAGGACGAAGAGGAATATTAAAATATACTTTACTCAATAAATATGGACTGTTGACATAACCATGTAAAAGTTTTGTAATCCAACAAGCATTTATCATAATTCTCCAATTTTTCAAAGCAGGAAGATTTAAGAGTTGTAACCGATATTCATAAGGTGGTAATTGATAATCAGTATTACAATAAAGATAGCTTAAGCAAAACAAAAGAAATTGTTTGATTCAATGTCGTCTTGTAACAACCGTATCGTGGGCACCAAACAACTGAAGCGTATTCTAAGATTGGCCGCACTAGGGAAGTAAATAAGGTTTTTGTTATGAATGGATCATTAAACTCTTTTGCCCAACGTTTAATAAATCCTAAAGTACTATTTGCTTTTTTTATTATTTTATTTACATGAATATTAAAGCGTAGTTTAGGATCCATTGTAACTCCAAGATCATTGAAAATATCTAAGGACTCCAATGGATAACCACAAATTTTGAAGGTACATTTAATTGGTGGTTTGCGCGAGAAAGACATATGCTTGCATTTCTTCATGTTGAGGTTCATACGGTTCGTTTTGCACCAGTTTTGAAGATGATCAATGTCGGCTTGCAAAAATACAGTGTCATTATCATTTTTAAAAGAAGGGAAGAGTTTGACGTCGTCAGCAAACATTAATGAATGCTAGAATGCATTATGACAGATGGCAAATCGTTTAAAAAAAGTAGAAACGGAAGGGGCCCAAGATGACTTCCTTGAGGTACTCCTGAAGTAACAGGAAACTCATGTGATTTATTGAGTTTAAAAATAACAGATTGTGTTCTATTGCTTAAGTAAGATTCAATCCACTTTACCAACGGTATAGGAAAACCAACAAGATGTAATTTTAAGATCAATAGTTTGTGATTTACAATTTCCAGAACACATTTCCAGAGCACATTTTCCAGAAAGGAATCCATGTTGGAAAGGAGACATTAAAGATTTAACGCTATGCAATAGTCGTGATGTAACAATTGCCTCTAAAAGTTTAGGCAAAGCGCTTAATTTTGCGATGCCACGGTAGTTATCAATTAAAGACCTTTTTCCGGATTTATGCAGCGGAATGATAAATGAATGCTTCCAGGCTGCAGGAAAATAGCAGGATTTTAATGATGAAGTAAATAGTAAAGATATTGAAGTTACTAATTCTTCACAGCAGTATTTTAATATACATGAAGGTATGTTATCAGGACTACTTTTATATGATGTTTTAATATTTTTTAAAAATGATAAGACTGTATTTGAGTCAATTATTGGGAAATAAATATTCCCAGATTGAATATTAAAAGGATAACTTAAATAATCATAGGACGATGATGAATAAGTCGACTTGAAAAAGTCAGCAAAAAGATTGCATATACTATTATCATTATCAGACTCAACCGAATTATACTTCATAAAAGAAGGATAGGAATCAATCTTGCGTTTTGTGTTAACAAAGTTCCAGAAGGATTTAGCATCAGATTTGATGTTTAATTTTACTTTTGTTAAGTAGGTATTATAGGATTGTTTGCATAACTGTTGATAACTGTATTTAATCGAGGTATAGCATCAAAAATCGTATATGTTATGTGTTTTTTGATATTTTTTATAGTATTTAGATTTCAAGTTTCTCATTTTTCTTAATTCATTTGTGTACCATACCGGACCCGATGTCAAAGAGTGTTTCCTTTTCGGAACAGCCTTAAGAAAACAATCATTTAGAGTTCTAATAAACGCATATACCGCATCATCAAGAATCTGAGAAGATAAACTTTTTGTATTAATATTTAGAATAGAATTTCAGTTTATATTAGACAAGTTATTCTTCAAAATCAAGTAGTTTGTTTTTTTTAAAGTTAAACTCAATAGGCGGTTGAAAATCATTGTACTGCACAGATGGTTTTGGAAAATTTAAAATTAATTCTAATGTTGGATGATGAGAATCTTCGGGTGTAACCAGAGGATCTGATTTAGACACAGAAGCAATATTGCTGTCATATAAAAACACCAGATCAATCAAACGATTATTTTTGTTAAAGATGCAGTTTAGTTGGAACAGGCCTTGGATTGAGAGCTCGTTGAACATTCAGACGAAGGTTAAAATATTTCAGGAATTTCAGAACAGCAGTTCCAAGAAACGTTTGGCAGGTCAGTTCTCCAGCAAAATCTCCAGTTATTAAAATATGATCATTAGATTGCAGTTTTGAGCAAACTTTACTAATAGAAGCCAAATGTTTGCTATAAACTTCTAAGGTAGAAAGGGGAGGAATATATGAGCATGTAATAAAAAGGCTCAAAGAACCAAACTTAACATGAACACAACAGAATTCAATGTCCAAGGATTCTGGAATTAATAAATCTTCACAGAAATGTGTCGCTTTGACTGCAATCAACACACCCTCGCCTTTAGAGTAAATACCAGGAATGGAGTTTCTATCTTTGCGGTATATGCTAAATTTGTTGCACAGAATTTCAGTATTTAGAGTGTTAGGTTTCAGCCAAGTCTCACTAAAAGCAATTATATTAAAATGAAGGTTGTGACTCAAAATTAATATATTTTTTAGTTTTGTGTTAATGCCACGAACGTTTTGGTAAAGGATAAGGAACTGAAAGCAAAAATCTAGTTTTTTTGATTCTTGTTAAAAACCGGAAAAGTAGCTAAGGAAGTTGTAGGCCGAGGTCTAGAAATAAATTCATGCACCATCGTATTGTCAGGCCAAAACTTTTGATCCAATACCTTGTGAAAAAGATCACCAGGCAAAGATATTTTAAAAGAGGATGTAATACGCTCGTATGAAAAATTGAATTTGTAAACAGAGGCATTTTTATTTACAACATTCAGCTTAGAGTTTATATAGAATAACACGTCTTCACTGGATGTATCAGCTGCAAAACGAGAAACAAATATAGATTTTGCAGGCTCAATAATCACAAGTTCTTTATGAACAGGGGCTTTGATACTGCTGTTCGATATTTGTTTCGGTATCGCTCCTGTAGAAACCGAAGTAATTTGGGAAGGTGCAGGGACCACATTTGAGGCAATACAAGTTTCAGCGTAAGTTTTTTGTGTGCCAGAAACGCGAGGAGAATCAGCATTTTCCTCTATGATTGGTATTGCTTCAACAGAAGGAGAAATCTGATCAGCTGACGCAGCGACCTTAGTTGGTGCGATATTATCAGTCATTTGATAAGTATTCACAGCTCCAATTGATTGATCTTCAAGCTGTATTATCATATTAGAGAAAAACAGTTACAGTAGAAGGTAGAACAGTATTATTATTGGGCGATGGCATGGCTATATCAGTAGTTTTAGCTGAACTACGAAGATTTTTGTTTGAACGTTTACGTTTTGGAGAATTGTAAGCTTCATCCATAATTTTAAACTTTTTAAACAAATCTTCGTACTCACTCAGTCTATCTTGTGCTACCTTTAGATCCTTAGCCACCTCCAAAAAACCTTTCCGAGATTGTCTAATAAGTATAAAGACCTCAACGTTTGTAAACCTGCAATCTTCACATGACCAACGAAGACCCTTATTTTCGTTGAGTGCATCGAAGATCCTCGCAGTCAACGCTGCACACTTGATATGAAAAAATGAATCACACAACCAGCAAGTAACCAGCCGGTCTGATTCACCTTTTACAGCACAGTTTCGGAAATTGCAGATCATTTTCAGTTTAATAGAAAGTTTTGCAATATAGATGAAAGTAAAAGGAGAAAAATGAACTTAAATGCTTTTAATGAAAAACAGTTTATTTTGTTTAAAGACACTGTACTGTAGAAACTTTGCAGCCTTGATTTTGTATAACCAACGAATTGAAAAGTTTTATAAGCACTTATAAAATTAAATTAAATTAAATTAAAAGCACTTTATATTGAAAATTAAATTAAATATCAAGTATTTTAAAAGGATGAAATCCACGTTATCACGCTTCCAGATGAATGTGCAGGTTGATTAAAGCTGTTTATTTCTATTTATATTTATTAAAACTTTTGGCTGGATAACTTTAAAAGTTAGAGCTCGCAAAAACACGTCTAAACGGTTAGAAGAAAACGATAGTAAATATGAGGAATCTCGTGGTAACATCCGTTTTGCTACTTTTACGAAGGCTTTAGTGCAAAATTTTTTTTTAATTAGTCCAGGCATGCACTCATTTGCGTGTTGAGAACTCTTGAACCATTAGGATATTCATTTTGGTTTTTTCAACATGCTTCTTTCTGTTATTCTTGCTAACAACTTTGTTGAACATATATATAACGAAAAATCATTTGAAATTGTCTTTAAACCTTTAATAAGCGACATATGCCTTGCTCGCTTTCAACGCTTCAAAGTAAAAAAATGTTACTCATACGCAATGTTGTTCGAATTTTTTTCATTTGACTTTTTGTAAGTATCACTCTATAAAACCCACTGGAAGCAATTTTTCCATATTCATTTATTCAGCAAAGCTGTTGGCCAGAATTCTAGAAAGAATTTTTAGAAAGTTATCAACATAAAAATGAGTGCATATCTTGAGTAATTTTTGATATATCTTAAAAAAGAAAATTTTGTTCTAAAATGTTCGGTAAAGTGGTAAAACAAAGGTCACCACGAGATTCCTTATACCAAAATTACGTGAAAAACGTTTAAATTATCAAATACAGAGAAAAAGATACAAAAAAGCGCACAGAACTATTTGAATTAACCTCAAGTCAATGAAAGGTTTGAAACATATTAAAGAAAAATATTTATATGCATATGTTTATTTTGAAACATTTTAAACATTAAATTCTACAACAAAATTACCTTATTTTTTTGCATACGAAAATTAAAGTAACGGTTAGTCAAATCGTTCTTATTTATTTGAAAATAATTTGTTCAGGAACAGAACAAAAAAATAAAATAATTTTGTTCTGATTTTGAACAAAAAAATTTTGTGTTCAAATGTTTTTGCTCTGAGAACAATATAAATACTTTTTGCGAAAATAAATTGTGTTTCATTAGAGATTTCTTTTCAGGCTTATTTTAGGCGTAACACTGAGGACCGAATTGGTCAATATGGGAATACTCCCAGAGAGAGAGAGGCAACCAGTTTAACCTAACCTAAACTAACCTATAGGTTGAACTTTGATCTTTTTGAAAATTTTGTTCTGTTTTGATTTCAACTGTTGCAAAAAAAAAAAATTTAATCCTATTTATATTAAAGCTGGTCTTAGCTTGTAATCAGCTTTCAGCACTATTTTGTCTCTGCTCTTAAAGATTTCTTTTAAATCCACTTTTCCTGTCATATTTTCTATTGTACACATTTTCACATTATATCCGTATCTTTATATTTTTACTCGCTTTGCGATTGCTTGTATATAGTATGTATGAAGATATACATTTCAGATACACATCTTAATCTGTATTTTGTCATTCGGTAGCATATAAAGTATCGCAGATGTTATTCAAAATATGGTAGAATGAGTTTTTTGTTTTCTTGCGAAAAGCGAACTAATCAGAAGCAAAAGCACCCAAGGAAAATAATGTAAATATGTATGTAAAAGAGCTAAAAAAAAAAAAAAATAACAACAACCATTTTATCAAAAGATTTCCACAAGATTTCACCTTTGCTATTACTGCATATCTGCAGGTTATTTCAACAAAACAGTAAACAAAAACGAGAAATTGTCCTTTTTGTTTAGATTCCATCAAGATAATGCAAAACATCTTGTTAAACTGCACAGGAAAAAATTTTTGAATTACGATAGGTTTAAATCTGTATTTTATTCTGGAGAGCGATTTGAATAGAATGGGAAAAACGTGTGAATTAAAATAAATGTTTTTATTTTATACCTATTGAAAAATTGTTTAAAGAATCTCTGAAAAATGACGAGAAAAAGCAATCCAAATAAAAAAAAAAATTGGCCCAGTAGCGGATTTGTCGGTGACTGTTGTAGAACCCCGTACGGGAAGAAGGTAAGACGTTGATGTGTTCACGACTTTTATCAACTATTTTTTAAAATAGTTATTGCTTGAATGACTATATCGTCAAAAGGTTGCTTCGTATAAACCCATCGATATCGTCTCATCGTTACGTTTTCAAAAAACATATATTTCTTTCAAAAGTGACATTTCATTTTATTTTTTTATGATATTTTGGTAGTGTTAATGATAATTTGTTAAGGATGTAAAGAGTTTTTTTTAATGTATATATAAACTTTATTATTTATTTTTTTTAGGGCAGCGACACCAAGGCTTCGTTGATGAGCATCCGTTGTCCAACAACTATGTTGTTAAATTGGTGTAGGGTCGGCAGGCCATAACCCTGCTTTAGTCAAGATATAGATAGGGTGGCCCAAAAATATATTTTTTGTTTTATATTGACACAGATGTCCGCGGCTTAAATACTTCCACTTGACCTAAGGAGTATCCTCTGTAAAGCGAACCTCAATTGGTAAAGGTTTAGAGGTCACGACTTAATTTTCTCATTTTCTTCATACGATTTGTATGGAGAAAAATCAGTTTTGATACAAAACCAATACATAAATAAATGCATATTTTGATAACCGATAGCGTAGAACAAAGCTAAATAAGTTTATATTGTTATCAAAGATTACACTGTTCTACACGAAAACTGCACAAGGCTTCCTACATATTTATTTCATAAAGTGGTAATATGTCATGAGTTTTTGCATTTACAAAATTTTTTATCACTTTGAATTTTTCATCCAGGACCTCATAAATAAGTCACTTAAAATTTTCGTACCTTGTATTCTTTGGTATATCATAACTTTGCTTCCTATCAACTGATTTTGAAAACCTTTATATTATAACAAAACTTGCAGTTTTTTACTCTTACATATGTAATAGAAATATGACAATACATTTCAAAACAATAGACGCCTAAACAATGAACACATATTTTTTATTTTCATTAAACCATTTTCTTACGGTAAGAAATCAAAAAATCTACTCACATAATTTTGCTGTTTTTTTTTTCTTCAGAAGACAAGGGTTTTAATTTTCAAACTTATTATAAAAAAATAGAATTGGTTAACAAAAAATTAAGTTATTAACGAAAGTATGACTAAACATATATTCAGTTTTTTTTTTTATTAAAAAATATTGGCTTAGAAATTTTAATTGAGAAAAGAGTTACTTATGATAACTAATATGATTTAATTTGTTTTTTGCATTAAATACAGTGTCCGCCATCTAACGTTTTTTTTTCAACTAGTGCTTATTTCGTGAATGGTAACACTGAGCTCATTTTTGATTTGACAGATAATTAGTTTTATCCTTCCGCTGAACAAATATGGTTGTGTATACGCTTGAACAACGCTGGGAAATATTGCAACATTACTTTGAAAATCATGGTAATGTTTTCATATCGCACGCATACATTGAAAAGCCGCTGCACCCAAAACGAGGCACTGTTTGGTGCGGATTTCGGTCCAGAGGCATAATTGGGCCATTTTTCTTTGAAAATGAGCAAGGAGTGGCCGTTACAGTCAATGGCGATCATTATCGGGCCATTTTGAACGAATTTTCGTTCACAAAAATTGAAGAGGAGGATATTGGCAACATTAAGTTTCAACAGGACCGCGCTACGTGCCACACAGCCGAAGCTACACTCGATGTTTGCGCTCTGTTTTTGAAGATCGCATTATCAGCCGCAGAGCTGATGTCGTTTGGCCACCTCGGAGCTGCGATTTGACACCGTTGGACTATTATTTGTGGGGTGCCCTCAAAGATAAGTGTTACGCCGACAAGCCAGAGATAATTGACGCTTTAAAGGACAATATACGTGAAGATTTTGGTGAAATACAGCTGCACACAATCGATAATGTGCTTAAAAATTGAACCGATCGTGTAGGCCTGGCCAGGCATGGCCAGTCGAGGCAGCCATCTGAATGAAATTATTTTCCATTATTAGCTGGAAGGATTATACTTTCAAATAAAAAAAGAATTTTGAGAAAATATCCAGTAGTTTTTTTATAGAATTTTCAAAAAATAAAAAAGTTATTTGGCGGACCCTTTATAGTTTTTACATTTATTTTTATTTACTGGTTTTTTTTTAAATGCTTCAATGACCTTTTCTTCTTATTTTTATCATCGCGGGTTTTGCGATGATTGGAATAATTCAATAGTATGAATCTTTCATATCAGTTGCATAAGCTATTGAAATACTTTGATATATATTGCTATTGTGCAAAAATTCTGCCTTTAAGCCTAACGAAGAAACATTTTTAATAAGAGTGTATGAAAACAACTGTCATTTTTACTTTTATTGGAACTATCAATAAAAAGTTTCCATTCATTAGCATTATGATTTACACCAAAGTAAGTGAATATTGCATTCAAATCGTTGCAATAAACTAAATTACTGCACTCTGCGTCTTCAGAGCAGAATGTCTGAAACGCATTAGTTTGTTTAGTTTTTCCAAATATGATGTTTACATAATTTTTTAGAAAGTTACGCTGTTGCATTCCTAATAATTCCGTTTGTAATTTTGATAATTTCAAATCGTAACTAAGATCACGAAATTCTTCTTTAGAAACAAAGTGGCGTTCAGCTGAATGATGATTCATTGAATGATACTCAGAATAAAGATATCCATATAATATTAACAAATCATTGATATACTGTTATCATTGAAATACTGTTATCACGATATATCTACGTTTATTTGAGCATTTGCTGTATCATCATCACTGTGTCCCATTACTGGTAAAGTAACAGAATCCACTTCTGCATATTTAATTTTATTTCTTATCTTCTATTAAAATCCTTTGGTCTGAGTCAAACAAAAATAGCAACTTGCTTCTCTGTGAATGCGTTGTGGAAACACAATCATTGGTTCAATTAAATTCAGGAATGTACTTGCATGTGGTTTAGTGTCCCACAATCTCAATCTAGTATAATACAATGAACAGGACACGAAAATGAGACTGCAAAAATAGTTGCCGTAGCGGAGTTATTGGTTCACAAGAGAAAAGCATAAAAGTTCTTCGCTTTCTACCCTGCGATAGGGATTTCGGGAGAGTTTCGAGTAAGCTAACAGAAATATTATACTGGACGAGGTGAAAGATCTCATACTCCAGAGTGGGGCTCCCGAAATGTTAACTGTGAATAAAATAACCACTAAGGATATACTAAACTTCAGAGAATGGTGACCACGATACTATAAGAAAAGTAAAACTTCTAAGGAAATCCAAAGGAAACCGAGAATCGAGAAGATAACATTTACTATAAGCAGCTTTTAGCATTTCTAATGTACAAGGTCGGTAAAAGATGTTGTTTAAACCAAAAAATCTTTTGTTTAAACCCATTTTTTTGTTGTAACTAGCAAACAGTCGGCTAGGGATATTCTTGGTATACTTTCGACCAGTTCCTTGTCTACATGAAATTATTAAAGAGCCCCTAAAAAAATGTTATTTACCCTACAATATGATATGAGCCAGATTTGATCAAAACGGAAACTAACCAGCCAATAAAATAAATGATCAAATAGAGAAAACTAATTTTTAAATAAAATGGGGTAAATCTACTGAAAAAGAAGTGTACTTTTTTGACCAAGATGAAACGGAAATAGTGCCTCTTTACCCTCCCAACCATGATTCTTACGGATATGAATTTTGTATTAGAAAACCAAATTTTTTTTTTTATTTTTTTTTATTTTTTTTTTGTTTTAAATATATTTCATTTGACTACAACTACATCTTAGAATTATTAATAATATATATTTAAATTTTTGTTTTAATGATTAAAGAAAAAAAAAAAACTAAACATTTATATCAAAAGTAAAATTTTCGTTTCTGTTTAATATATATTTAATTTGATGAACTCCATCTTAGATTTTACATTTTACAAGTTTTTTGATTTCATTACAACTCATAAAAAAAAAGAAAAAGAAAGAACTAATGATTTCAATCAGTGGCAAAAATCATGAAAAAAAATATAGAACAAAATATTTTTAAACATTGGTAGTTAGATCCAAACAAAAAAAAAACAAGCAAAATTTACAAAAATACAATAATAAGACTCGCTAAAACAAAAGCTCAAGCTAACTTATTGTTGTTTTCATTTAATATTTTAACGGCGTAAGTCTCCACTTATTCCGAATGCAAGAGTGAGGTGTAATTTTATTCGGTTAATGACGACTTCAGTTGTGCTTAAAATTTGTATGCACATAAACGAAAATGAATCAACAGAAATAAAAAAAAAAAAAATGATAAAAAAATGGAAGTTACAGACTTACCAACACATCTCCACATCGGTGTAAGGCCTTGAAGCGACGGTGGGTGTGTGCGGGAGCTGAAAAAAGACCATTAACAAGGTGACCATCCGCCATTTTTATAAGTGCTAAAAATCTTCACTTTCTTTTAAAAATTGTATTTTATTTTAAGCATTGTGTAGTTTTTTTTATTAATACTAAGAATTTATATATTTAGTTTTTTCATGCATCTCTTGCTTTATTTTTTTTAAGCTTTTTAACCTGCTTTTTACACTTTAACTTATATCACTTATTTCTTTCTTTATCTATTTTTTCTTTTCTAATATTAGGAGGATGTTTGTTCTTTTCATATAATTTAATCAAATATTTTATTTTTAGATATTAAAAGTATAATTTAACATGCATGATTTTAGTTTTTTCGGTACCTTGTACAATGTGTTTTTTTTTCTTTACATTAATTTGCACCAATTTCTTTGTAGTTTATTCTTAGTTACGTTGATTTTCGCCTACTTAAGGTGGGATAAGCAAATTACAACTGATCTTGATTGTAGTACTTACTGATCTTAACCACATGGAGAAATTTGCATAGATGGTGGTTGACCACAAAACTACCAGATCAGCAAGCACTCTCTTCTTTTTTTTCCTTTCGTTTTGATACAAGGTACTATTATGTCCTGTATTGTTTTTCCCTTTTTTGTTGTTGTAAAAAGTAGCTTTATAACTGCAATACGACTAAAGTTGAAAAAAAATAATAATTTGGCTACTTTGCAACAAAAGCTTTTAGGAATTTGCCTAAATTAAAATGAAACTTTAAATAGAAATATTCCTTGTTCTCGTATGAAAACTAGAGAATGCAAATTTGAAATAAAAATGTATTATTAGTCTTTTAAAAGTGAACTAAAAAGTAAAAAATTGAATATAAAAATATCTTTCTAAGATTATTAGCCAATAGAATTTATAAATAATTTTTACCTTATAAGTTGCATTGATCCAACTTATGGTTAAGTTTTTGATAATAAAAACTGGTCTGATTCTTTAATTTAATGTTAAAATTACTTTAAATTGAAACTTCACTTTATTTTTAAACGATAGTTATAGTTAAACGAACTTAAACAGGTCAGTTCTGGTAGACAGTGCAATAACAAAGAACAAGCTTAGTATAAAAGGAAATGTAGCCATTTTTGGTTTCAACATTCGTTCTTGTTGGGATATTTTTTTTCTTCATTTGCTTGCAACTTCAAGTGAAATCTAATGTTGGTAATAGATTTTATTTACCGTTTTCCAAAAATCGTTTACAAAATTAACTCAAATTGTATTTGTATATCCGAGAACGGATAACATTAGATGAATACTGCACCTTTTTCGTACGATAGTACAAAAAAGGGTACGTTACTGCATTTGAAACAACACTCAAAATAAAAACTAGGTGGTAATGATAAAAACTAAGTTGATTTGACAATATTTTTGTCACTATACGTCCAACAAAAAGGTTTGTCAATCTGATAAAAACCTGAAATCCTTTTGTTGATTTAACAAAGCCGTTTTGTTCATTTAATAAACCAATTATCAATATGAACAATGCAAAGCACAAAAAACTGTAACAAATTTTGTTGATTTGATAAAAATTTATCAAAAAGATAAAATTGTTTGTCAAATGCATAAAGCAATTATCAATATGAGCAACTAAGAGCACTAAAAAGAATCATCGATTTTGTTGATTCGATAAAAGTTTATCAAATTGATAAAAATTTTTCAAATTGATAAATCAATTATCAATATTAACAATTTAGAGTGCCAACGAAAACCATCGATTTTGTTGATTTGATGAATATTTATCAAATTGAAAAATGTTTTGTCAAATTTATAAAATTTTTGTCAAAATGATAAAAGTTTTTGTGAAATTGATGAAAATTTCTGTCAAATTGATAAACAATACTAAATGCGAAGCACTTTCTGAGGGGAGAAATGCGTTGATCTTAACTGACTGAGACGAGGAATGTAATTTCTTGAGGCGATTTCTAGGCGTCCTATCAATATTTTCATTTGAATATTTTTATGATTATATAGAATTGCAGCAGTAGCTAAGCTTACCATGAGACAATTGAAGAAATGTTTCATATTTTGATCCAAAATTATTAACTTTCAAACTGTTACAATCATATACGCGATTGCATAGACTATTTTTGAATATAAGCCAAAATAAACTTTATTCTGTGTTATTTAAATAACTATTGATATATTTTTAAATTAAAATTATACACTTGTGCACCAGATTTTTAAGGATTTTTCCGAAGTAGTGTGTACTTGTAGGTAGCTTAAATTTGAAAGAAGGCGGAAATAGAATGCCTTCAAGCTAATCCAATTCTGTTTTAAGCGTTTTTCGTAAATTTTTCTTCGCTCAATTTACTTTACAAAATCGACTTCACTGCATTAAAAGTAAAGATTTTTTTCTGACCATTCTTTACAGTGACGGACTTTTTTGCCTGTTTTTGCATTATGTTTTATTTCGAATCTTAATACAGAATTTTTCAGTACTTTTTTTTTTTTTTGTACCCGAAAGTTAAAGTCACAATATCAAAAAAATGTTTGTTGAATTGATAAAATTTTTATCATATTTATAAAAGAAATCAATCGTAGATTTTATCAAAATGATAAAAATTACTGCTTAATCGATAAATTTTTGTCAATATTCTAAAAAATTTTATCAATGTGATACAATTTTTGTTACCGTAAAATAAATGGAACATTTTTTTATCGAACTAATTACATATTTTTATCAAACTAACAAAATTTGTTTTGACAAAATATTTTTCATATTGATAAATTTTTAGTGAAATTAATAAAATTTGTATGTGTAATCAATAAATTTTTTTAAATTTGACAAATATTGCTTTGTTAATCAACTGATTAACAAAAAATTTTTAGCAATATCGCAGCTAATTTTATTTTGAGTATATAAGCGATTTAGCAAAACATACTTTTTTGTGAAAACAAAGAAGGACCATCCTTCCCAACCAGATGATCTACCCTATCCAACAGGAAAAGTACCTATAATACTAAATAACTTCCCATAACTTCTTTGACATTCCCACCCTGTCAAACAATTTTTATATGCAGCTTTCTGACTGGCCTGTGATCTAATAAAAACCTTTTATTGACTTACAATATTTTAAATAAATTAAAAAATTATTTTTTTTACCTACTTTTTTAATAAAAAACTTTGTAAATATATGATTTTTCTATGACATTTAGCATACACTTCTAAGACTTCGGGTTAAATTTTTAAAAAAGGCGTATGTTGCCAAATTTAAAAAACGCTCTAGCAACGTAATTACTTACTTACTTAGTTGGTGCTACAACCGTCGGTCTTGGTCTCATTTAAGAATTTGCGCCAGCCATTTCTGTCTTTCGCTTGCTAGGGCCAGTTGGAAATTCCAAACTTCTTCAGGTTGTCCTCTATTTGGTCTTTCCAACGAAAATCGAATATTTTCTTCACTGGAGCATCGTCTTTCATGCGCTGAACATGACCGAGCCAGCGAAGCCGCTCGATTTTAATGCGCTTGACTATGTTGATGTCAGCGTACAGCTCATTCCACCGTATTTGGTCCGCAGATTGGTCCTTAGATCTTACGAAGAATCTTTCTCTCGAATGCTCCTAAAGTCTTTTCATCTGAACTGCTCAGCGTCCAGGTTTGTGATGCATAAAGTAGGACGGGCATGATGAGCGATTTATAGAGCGTGATTTTCGTTCGTTGAGAGAGGGCTCTGCTTCTCAATTGCCTATTGAGCCCAAAGTAACACCTGTTGGCAAGAGTTATTCTTCGTTTAATCTCAATGCTGATGTCGTTGCTTGAGTTAATGCTGGATCCCAGATAAACGAAGTCCTTCACAACCTCGAAGGAGGTATTGTCAACGGTAACGTGGGTTCCAAGACGCTGGGACTGTTTGTTGGTTGATACCAAGTATTTTATCTTATCTGCATTCAATGCCAGACCTTTTCGATTTGACTCTCTTTCTTATCTGGAAAATGCTGCACTGAAGTCACCTGCATTTCAAGGTCTGAAGTCACACTGATAAGGTCCAATCAGTTCGTTTTCAATGGGCTTCAATCTTTCACATAAAATGCTCGACAGGACCTTATATGCGATATTAAGAAGGCCTATTCTGCGGTAATTGGCACAGATAGTGGGATTGCCTTTCTTGTGGATTTCCAATCGTTCGGAATGCATTCTTCCAACCACATTTTGCATAGAAGCTCATGAATGCATTTCAGTAGAGCTTCGCCTCCGTTCTTAAACAGCTCAGCAGGTAAGCCATCAGCTCCCGCGGCTTTGTTATTTTTAAGCCGAGCTATAGGTGTCAGAACTCCATCAAAGTTGGGCAGCGAAACCTCGACGCTGTCATTCGAAATTGGGGTTTCCGGAATATCATCTCTATTGGCGCGATTGTTGTCAGCGTTGCCATTTAGAAGCTTAGAGAAGTGTTCTCTCCTGAACGTCAGTGTACTCTGGACACCTGTTACTAGATTCCCGTTTTCATCCTAGCACGAAGAGGCCCCGGTTTTAAGACCAACGGCAAGGCGTCTTATTTTTCGAAAAATTTTCGGGCCTCATTCCTGTCACCATACATCTCAACCTTCTCTCTTTTTTCCGCCTGAAAATATGTCTCTCTTCCCTCCTCTTTTCTTTGTGTCGCTCCTCAGCAACGCGCGTTACAACATACAGCAGGGTTGCTTTGTAGGCGGCGTCTTTCTCTGCAGTGGCGTCGCAACACTCTTGGTCGTCCCACTGGTTTCGGCGAGGGTGGTGGTAGCCCTCGTCACCTCTTCAGCGGCCGCACGCATGGAATTGGAAATGTGTGTCCACTGCGCGCATATATCATCGATTGGAAGAGTGCTTTGAAGCAGGAGTGAGAGTCGAGTGGCGAAAGCATCGGCTGTCTGTTTCGATTGCAGCTTGTCAACGTCTAGCCTTCTCTGTATAGGGTTGCGTGTATTCTTAGCTGCGCACAGACGTGTACGGATCTGGACTGCAACAAGATAGTTATCCGAGTCAATGTTTGCACCACGGATTGTGCGTACATCCAATACGCTGGTAGAGTGCCTTCCGTCGATCAAAACGTGATCAATTTAATTTTTTGTTTTTTGATCAGGGGACATCCAGGTGGCTTAATGAATATTGAGATGCTTGAATCTAGTGCTACTTACGACCATGTTTCGTGCCTCGGCGAAGGCAATCAGCCTCATACCATTATCGGAGGTGTTGTCGTTGAGGCTGAGCTTTCCGACTGTTGGACCAAAAATATTTTCCTTGCCCACCTCAGCGTTGAAGTCACCAAGCACGATTTTTATGTTGTGACGGGAGCAGCGCTCGTAAGCATTTTCAAGGCGCTCGTAGAAAATTTCCTTGATCTCATCGTCCTTGTCTTCTGTCGGAGCGTGCGCACATATTAGGCTTATATTGAAAAATCTAACCTTGATGCGGATTATGCCAAGTCGTTCGTTCACAGGTTTGAATCGCAGGACGTGGGGCCGTAGTCTCTTGCCAACTACAAATCCGCATCCAAACTCGTGCTTCTCCGCATGGCCGCTGTAGTAGATATCACAGGGTGCATGCCGAATGCAACCCTGTCCCTTCCATCGCATTTCTTGGATAGCAGTGATATCAGCTTTGTATCTTTCCAAGACATCAGTCAGTTGGATAGAGGCACCTTCCCAATTAAGGGTTCGGACATTCCAGGTGCATATCCGTAAATCATTATCAGTTTTTCGTTTGCGGAGGTCGTCATCAGATTTGGGGATCAGTTTTCTTCTTTTCTTAGTTGTTTTCATTGAAATGGGTTTTTACGGGTGGGCTTCAAACCCGACGCACAACCTATTTTAAGCCTAGGGAGGCCCGCTGCTCAGATTAGCCGCCAAACTAACGGTTGTTAGTTTTGACGTTGCCCAGGAAACACCACGTGGTGGTTTGAGTCGACTTGAGGCGATTTCACAAAGATTATGCTGACCTCGCCAGGTTGAGACAGTCAGACATGTTACATTGTTACATCGCCTCCAGTTTCCCGTTGAAACCGTTTTTATAGACAATGTTTTTTTTAGTTCCTGAAAAATTTGTTAAACATCACATAAGCCCTTTTAGCAACTAGTGATTCAAATACACTTACTATTCACTTACTATTGCCAATACATAGTGTTGACTTGAAAAATAATGATACTTTAAAATATCTTGGCTAAAGAATAATAACACAGTACAACAGTATTTTGGGGGGTGAAAAATTCCAAGTCAGGGTGATAGTACTGGGCCAGTATAGTAAAACCTCCAAAGGGTTTAGCGTTCTCAGGTCAAACATTTTTTTTAAGACCTTTTAAATTTGTTCTTTCACTTGGTGATTGTTTAATTGGTTTTTGAGCTATAAGTCAAGAGCTATTCATAATTTGTCATTGTATTCTTCAGCTAATTTATTGCTAAGGCTTTAACAAAACACTTCTATTACTTTACTCATGTAAAAAAATCAAGTTTTACTATATTTCTTGAAAACTTGTGTGTCTTCAAAAAAATTGCTTTTTTTCGCCTCTTTTTATAAATTTCCCCCAAAAACTCGTCATTCGCTCCAAATTTTTGGCCACGAACGACTACAAAATTAAGCCGAAATATGCTTTAGTATTTAGCAATGAGATACGTGATTTTTATTTCTAGACAATTTCTCTTTGAAAAATAAAGTCTCTACTCGAGTTCTACGAATTGTCACTATAAAAAAGTATTTATTTTAAACAACCAAAATAAAGTTTAAAGAATAAAAACGCTTATCTGTACGCTTATAACGCTTATAACCATAGTTCTTAATCATCGCTGTCATCAGTTTCTGAACCGCACATAAGGTCAATATGTGACTCGACTGTTGGCCCAACTGCACCTTCTGAAAATTCTTCATTATCAGGATTAGCCTTGTCTTCGGGCACATGATTATTCTAATGGCAAATTTCCGCAAGTTATGTACTCAGCGATTTTTCCCCTCTGTATCTGTGATAAAAAAAACCTCTAAGTACATATGTGAAAAAAAAGAACTCATAGCTTCAAATGGCATAGCAAATTGATGATAGCGTTCGCTTTGTTCATCTGATTCTGTAGCCAATTGTCTGCTAAAGTAGTCCAAATGATGATGTAAATAATGGATTTTTAAGGACATGTGGACGCCAGTTTTTGAGAACGATAATAACATCTGTGCGACAGAAATATCGTAGCTGCTAGAACGATGCTTTTCCAACAAGTCTTCTATTACTTCTTTGATTGCTTTCCAAGCATCTAAATCATCGCCAATTTAAATATTGTTGAATGTCTCAGTTTGAATTAATTTTCTTATATCTGGAGTACGCCTGATGGAAAAAATGATTGTGTTGCGATTGAAAATCATTAGAAATATTTTTCGAATATGTTATTATAACTACCTTCGTTAATTTTAGTTTCGCTAAGTGTCAGGTAAATTAATTTCAAACACACAAAAAATGTGTCTTTTGGCGACAGTTTTGATGAAATTCTTAACAATCCCAAGATAAATATGCAGTAGAGGCAGCAATATCTTCTCTTTCGGCACCAGAGGCTCACTTATAATATTGGCCTTTTCTAACATGCTGTGCACTCTGTGTTTCCATTCGTTGCATGCATATTGGTTTCTTTTAAATCGTGTGTCCCAATCGCACAAAAAGCATGTATATATTGTGTAGCCGCTTCCAAGACCGCAAATCATTGCTACAACTTTCAAATCGCAGCATATGCGCCACATATGTTTACCTTAGTTAACCATTTTTAAAATATTTTCTAGTACATCATATGTTTCTTTCGTTTCTGTACTATACGTGATTGGAACCGAACATTTTCATCGGTCTTATGCAGTAAAACCGCTTTAAAGCTCAGTTTCGAACTGTCAATAGATAATCTCCAGTCATCTGCTTCATATTTTATTTCCATTGTGTCCATCAATTTTCTGACATCCGGGAAATATGCAGAAGTTTTTTCATCATTCACAAAGAAGAAACTTTGGAGTGATGCCTGACGACTTCGATTAACTGTGAGTTTCGTAACGGGTGCCAAAAGAATATGTGATTTCTCTTCTGATTTATGCTGTGTCAATTCCAATTTGGCAATAATTGAATCAAGCTGATTTTGGTTTGCTAAAATAGGCTGATTGGATACAGATGGTTGGGGATTATATGAGGAATCATCACTTAAATCATATGTTGGTGGAAAAGTCGAAGCAGTTATACAAGTTAGAGCACTTGAACTGATACATGTTGGCATAGGAATGTAGTCTGAATGAGATATCGCTATTTGTTTACTTGCAACTCAAACGTAATTATAAGATTTTCTTTGCGTTTTTCTCAATTCGGCTTTTTTATTCGCAAATGCGTAGCAATTCAATGGATTGTTACCGTCGCCAGGATTAATCCAAATCATTGAGATTCCGAATGGCATAGATTTTCGTCTTTTATTATCCAATGCATTAGACGATTGTATCAACTTTTACATACTATATTTGGCACCCAATTTTTGTTCACTACATCAAATTGGTTGTACATCTTGTAGATTTTTACAAAATCTGCACTGAAATTTCCGTTGTTTTCTTTTTTTGGTGCATATTTACCACAGCAATAGCAAAAACTATTTATATGTGACTTGCACACTTCCATTTTTATACCCTTACTTGTAAATAAATTAATAAATGTTGATCTACTATGATTTTAATACAAATTCTAAATGTTTGATAATTTAGAATTTGTATTTAAATCATATTAAATCAACATAATAAATAACAAGGTCATATAGAAAACTTTAAATTAATAAATTGTAATGACAGATGGATTTAATTTTGCTGAACTTTATTTTTTCTTTTACTTGTTGGCTTCCCTTTCTAAAAATAACTCAGAACGTAGTTTATGTTTTCGCAGGAGTCAGCCTTAAGCTAGTCTTATATATCTACCCCCGTATTCATAAACCTGTTTTAGCGATAGTTATACAGTGAAAAACTTTTTGTTATTCATAAACGTATATTAGCATCATCGTTCTAAGAGTATTTTAACGATCGTTAAAATCATCCTGAACGTCGTTTATACTCGAACAGCTATTTGCAGAGAGAATTTCCAACTCCGGTGGTCTCTTTCCACCCCTTTTGCCTCCATTGACATCTTCAGCAAGCACATTTATTATTTATCGCATACTGTCTTTGCTGAATCTGTATTTTTTCCGGAACTCCTCGTCGTTGTTTTGTTCAAAGGGGTTGATCCTTGCTCTATACATTTTTCGGCACTTTAGAAAAGGATCTTCTTCTTCCACTAAAGCGCAGATAATCAAAATATTGAACATGTCCATTGTTTTTATAAAGGGTGATCTTGTAAGAGCTTGATAATTTTTTTTTTAAAAAAAACGCATAAAATTTGCAAAATCTCATCGGTTCTTTATTTGAAACGTTAGATTGGTCCATGACATTTACTTTTTGAAGATAATTTCATTTAAATGTTGACCGCGGCTGCGTCTTAGGTGGTCCATTCGGAAAGTCCAATTTTGGGCAACTTTTTCGAGCATTTCGGCCGGAATAGCCCGAATTTCTTCGGAAATGTTGTCTTCCAAAGCTGGAATAGTTGCTGGCTTATTTCTGTAGACTTTAGACTTGACGTAGCCCCACAAAAAATAGTCTAAAGGCGTCAAATCGCATGATCTTGGTGGCCAACTTACCGGTCCATTTCTTGAGATTAATTGTTCTCCGAAGTTTTCCCTCAAAATGGCCATAGAATCGCGAGCTGTGTGGCATGTAGCGCCATCTTGTTGAAACCACATGTCAACCAAGTTCAGTTCTTCCATTTTTGGCAACAAAAAGTTTGTTAGCATCGAACGATAGCGATCGCCATTCACCGTAACGTTGCGTCCAACAGCATCTTTGAAAAAATACGGTCCAATGATTCCACCAGCGTACAAACCACACCAAACAGTGCATTTTTCGGGATGCATGGCCAGTTCTTGAACGGCTTCTGGTTGCTCTTCACTCCAAATGCGGCAATTTTGCTTATTTACGTAGCCATTCAACCAGAAATGAGCCTCATCGCTGAACAAAATTTGTCGATAAAAAAGCGGATTTTCTGCCAACTTTTCTAGGGCCCATTCACTGAAAATTCGACGTTATGGCAGATCGTTCGGCTTCAGTTCTTGCACGAGCTGTATTTTATACGGTTTTACACCAAGATCTTTGCGTAAAACCTTCCATGTGGTCGAATAACACAAACCCAATTGCTGCGAACGGCGACGAATCGACATTTCACGGTCTTCAGCAACACTCTCAGAAACAGACGCAATATTCTCTTCTGTACGCACTGTACGCATTCGTGTGGTTGGTTTAATGTCCAATAAAGTAAACTGAGTGCGAAACTTGGTCACAATCGCATTAATTGTTTGCTCACTTGGTCGATTATGTAGACCATAAATCGGACGTAAAGCGCGAAACACATTTCGAACCGAACACTGATTTTGGTAATAAAATTCAATGATTTGCAAGCGTTGCTCGTTAGTAAGTCTATTCATGATGAAATGTCAAAGCATACTGAGCATCTTTCTCTTTGACACCATGTCTGAAATCCCACGTGATCTGTCAAATACTAATGCATGAAAATCATAACCTCAAAAAAATCACCCTTTATATCTGTTTACTTTTCACTTCACTTTTTTTGGTTTTTTAATACCTAATATTAACATTACTTGTCAAATCAGCTGTCCTGCGTAAAAAAGTCTGTTTTTCGTCAAGTTCTTTCGTCAAGCTGTCAGCTGATGAAGTGTTGCTTACTGTTTTTAAAAATTCCCATATTGCTTAAAATGCTCTTAAAATACGTTTATGCATAAACAGCATTTTAAGGGATAGTTTGTGTTCTAACTAAAACAGTTTTTAACGAGTGCATAACAAATGTAATGAATACGGCCGCTAGTTTACAGGGGCTCCATATATAATACTTATCATAATTCACAATATGATTGCAAAATAATTAACAAATTAAATTAATAGCGTTAAATTCAAAAACTGTCTTACTCAAATAGCAAAATTTTTGGAGTTCGTGATGAGTTATTGGCGAAAATTGGCGAAAAAATTGCAATCTTTTCAAGACTTCACTCCATAAAAATAGTAAAAATTGATTTTTTGTTTGCTGAAGAATGCAATGAGAAATTATGAATAGTTCTGGAGTTAAAGCTCAAAAACTAAGCAAACAATCACCAAGATAAGGAAACAATTTAAAAAGTAAAAAAAAAATTTGACCTGAGAACACTTAACCTTTTGGAGGTTTTACTATACCCCAGCAAAAAAAAAAAAGTGATACCAAAAGAAGGCAAAGTGGAAGGGAAAGTCTTGAATTCCATCCTCTCCACTTTCAACCCAGAAAGCCTTCTTTTAACATATGCATGTCATTGGAAGGAATGCTTTACTTAGTCTTCTCTCTAAGTGCTTCCAAAATTTTTTCAATGGAAGATTTCTTTGAGCCCTTCAATAGAAGGATTCTAGTATAGGGCTGCTATAAGTCTACAGTACTTGGCTGGGACAACTTTGCACATTTTTTTTTATATTCCACGGAAACACAAATACGTTATTTTAATACAGGGTTGTCCATATTCGAAGCGCCCATCTGGCAACACTGTAACTTTCCGCAGTGATGCCAAATCGACTAATGACATACCGCGTTTGAAGCGTCATTCAAAGCAAATGTTTACAATGGAACAGTACACGCCACGCGAACGCTCTAAAATTGTTGAAATTTACATTCAACAAAACAAGTCAATAGTGAAAACTCAACGTGCTTTCAAAAAATGAGCGATGAAGCTCATTTTCAGTTGAACGGAACGGTAAACAAACAAAATTGCCGCATTTATGCCACTGAAAATCCACAAGAGATTCAAGAGGTACCTCTTCACGATGCAAAAGTCACTGTTTGGTGCGGCGTTTGTGCTAAAATGCTCATTGGGCCGTTCTTTTTCGAAGATGATAATAGCCACAGAGTTACTGTCAATCAGGAGCATTATCGCGATATGATAAACAATTTTTTCATGCCAATCGTTCGTCGAAAGCGTATCAGGAACTACTGGTTTCAACAAGACGGCGCGCCACCACACACAAGCCGCACTACAATCGACTTTTTGAAGCAATTGTTCCCTGGCCGTTTGATGTCAAAAAATGGTGATTTCGATTGGCCGCCAAGATCACCAGATTTAACGCCTCCAGACTTCTTTTTGTGGGGTTATTTGAAATCAAAGGTTTACGTCAACAAGCCAAAGACCCTAGAAGAGCTGAAAACCAACATCCGTCAAGAAATAACCGCCATTCCCATAGAAATGTTGAAGAAAACCATGGAAAATGCTGCAAAACGGGCACAATATGTCGTAGATGCCAATGGCGATTATTTACGAGATATCATATTCAAGAAATAATGTAAGCAAATCTACTTGAACCCAATTAAATGATATTCATGACGAACAGACAAAAAATTGTGGTTTCTTTGATTTATTTAAAAATAAAATAAAATAAATAAAATAAATCTTAATAAATTATTTTAAAAATAAAAACCCTGTATTATAAAAGTCCGTTTATTAAAAAAACATAAATCAAAATAACAAAAAAAAAAAAAAAAAGAAACATCAATTCAGTCAATGAAGTAAAAAAATTGTTTGGACTTATTCAAAATAAAGGTTTGGCCCGATCATATTTTGCAGAATTTGTTGATTCATCAAGAACATGCTTTATAAAATTTAATTTTATAAAATTTAATATTTATAAATTCTGTGCGCACGTCATAGAATAATTAAAATTGCATTGCATAATGCTTTCCAAGGTGGTTATATTAAGATAGTTTTTTTCCTTACTAAATTGCAAGAAGACCACTGAAAATACTCGCTCCATTTCCCTTGTGCTCTGGAATAGCGAATAAAAATAGTACTATTTATAAGTTTATTTTCGCTCTTGGAATTCAGAATTTTGAAAAACAAATCCATTTTCATTCATTTGCTAGCATTTGCAAAAACTTTGTTCAGTCTACTGATACACTTTTAATTTTTTCTTCAAGTAGTTTTAACCGGGACATTTTTTACTGTACACTGACTGGGACACAGGGACACCGATCTCAAAACCGGGACATGTCCGGGAAAACCGGGACATATGTCAGCTAGGTGTTTTCTAGGAGAACTTTAAGAAGGAATACCATGGAATGGTTATAGAGGTTTAAAAATCCCACGAAAAATATCTCTTTTTCCCAATTTTCTCGCGATTTTGTTATTGGAAATGAGAAGTGTTTGTGTTTTCATTTCCTCTTCCTTTCTACTTTTCTGATTTTTACAGCATTTTGGTGTTGGAAGTGGCTGGGTTTTTTGTTGTTTAAAAAATTCCACGGAAAATATCTAAAATATATATTGTTATATACACTTTTTTAAAGTTCATTGAATTTAAGTACTAAGTGTATACCTTTCAGAAATAGTTTATGAGAATGCTTCTTGAAATCGCTTCTCGACAAGGCTAAGAAGAAGCACACTTGGATCTATAGAATGTCTTCTGGAAGGAGTGTCCTTAAGAATGCATGTCACATTTTCTCAAATATTTTGCTGGGACTGGCTTAGTACTAGCACCCTGACTTGAAATTTCTCACCCCCCAGACAATGATCCCGCAAATGTTCCATAGTGTAATTAACGCAGCATAGTGGCTCAGAAAAGGTTTTCATTGGCCAAAATACTATAATTTTTGAACCTATTAAGATATTTGAGTGATATCTTGTTGTTTTTTAACTGACAGGTAATTCCTTGAATTTGTTGTGTTTCAAATTTTGTTAAAATCGATTGAGTGCTTATTGAGAAATTCAAGGTTAAAGTTGAACTTTTGAAATTTTGAACTCTTAGTACGAAATTATGCGTTTCTTATTTTTTAATCTTCTCTATTTATAAAAGAAGTCATATGTTGATAAATAAAACATTTTATTATTAATTAATAATATCTTTTTTTACATTCGGACATTTTTTGTTTTTTAATTTTTTTTCTAATATTATATGTAGTATGTATATCTTACTAAAATAAGAAAAATCAAATTTTAATTATTATTTATTTGGTTGGAGTATTGCTTGCAAATATTCTGTACTCAATTCTGAATTATTTTCGTCCTTTAGTAGCTCTTTCGCTTCTTTATCTAAGTTCAGGTGTTCCACTTTCCATTGATGTCGCATGCTAGAGATGAGCGGATCTGACGTTGCCAATAATATATTAAAAAGATTGTCATTTATACAATTGCGTGACATTTTTCTGGTGTTGTGTTTTCTATAAAATCTGTAATCCTTACTCCTTTTTTCCTGAAAGTAATGATTGTAGTTATACCTCTGCCAAAATTTGTGTAATTGCAATAGTGTCGTTAGATGGCAAACAATCATTTTTAGCATAAATTATGTGGTGATATGATGGATACAGATTTGAACCTTTTTCAATCGCACACAATCTGAGCTCAATATATTGGTGATCTGTTAACTTCAAATGCTAAAAATAATGCAAATGCCTCCTCATTTGTGTATGTTTTTTTCTCGCTCGGTGTTGGTACACTTTTAAGAACTCGTTTTGTTCTCACTGGAATAGCATCAATAAACTTTCCAATGATTTACAGTTTTGCATATTTTTTATCTGCTCACAATTGATGAAGGAAAGTTTCTTGAGCATTTTCACTTCCGATTTCATCAGTGATACTTTTAGCTTTCGCCTCTTAGATCTATAGCTGCTGTTGGCAAGTGCTTTGTTTGGTCTTCCTGCGCTGATTTTGTCGGTAGTTTGTGAAGCTATCTGCGCAGTAATCTTGCATTCCAGCCATTTTTTGTTATGTTTATAAAATCTTTTATTCGTGTAGTTTTACTGGCTGTAGCACTTTTTTACATTTTTTACGAAAACAGATAATTTTTTTTTAAGTCCAATGGTATTTCGAAGTTTATTTTTCTTTGAACGCAGCTAAGAACATATTCCTGTTTTTTATGCTTAAATACTCCTCAATCAATTCTTTATAACTGAATCTCTCCCTGATTTTTGAATCAATTTATTTATTTCCAATTGTAATGGCTGAGATATTATAACAACTGAGATTGTATCCGAATATTACTTCCTTATAAGCCTTTCCATACTGTAGTGCTTTCCTTAAAAAGGATAAATAAAAAGGTAAATGAAACTGAAAAATCCTTTAAACTGCATGCAATAAGATACCTAAATTTTAACCCTTATGAGAGTAACGCGGTACCCTGGTACCTTTTGCGTTTTAAAACACAGATTTTTTTCATTAATGACCAATATAAAGTATTGAAACTTCCTGAGAGCTCCTAATTTTCTATTAACTTAACTTTTTTTACAATCAACAAATCGTGGTGGGTGGGGGGTGCCAATAATATTTTTACACCTTAATTGGTGTGATGACGTCTCGGGTACCTTGTTGTGTTTTGTATGAAACTTCTTAGAAACCATTTTTTGTTTAAAAAAAAAAAATTAAAATATTGCTGCGTTCCATTCGCTTCAAAATGATCCAGATTATTTTTTTTACATGCAAAGCAAAAACAAAAAAAAAATAATCCTATAACAAATGGGATTATTTTTGCTATCCATACAAAATTGTGATATAGTCTTTAGAAAATTTGAAACACAGGTGCCGCACCTGTACATTTTTATGAGCTGTCTTTTTATTTTTTTAATTATTTGTTTGTTTGATACAATAACTATTAGGCAGTCATGACAGCTACCTATTTTCTCACGAGCTGCGACCATCGAATGTTAAACAAAAGAAAACAAAACAAACCACGTGTGTCACACACATTCATACACATGTCAGACGCATTCAGCGGAGCCAACAATTGCACTTAAATTATTTATATAATTGCATTATATTAATAATTAAATTAAATAATTTATAATTTTTCTGACTTTTAGAGTAAAACACATTCAGAGAAAAAAATCGTTCACTAAAGTATCGCTACCATAACAGTTCACAACAGTTTTGAACGACGCACATTCTCATGACACCTAATAGTTATTGTATCATGATTGCTTGCTTGAATTTAATTTTGACTGCAACGGTAGTGCCCTCTACGAGTCGTTTTTCTTGCCGTTCCTTTGAGAAAATTTGTTATCGCGATTATATTAAGGCGAAAGGAACGCAGCTTATGTTTTTGTTTGAAACTAAAAAAAATTGTTTTATTGTAAAGGGTGTTTTTTATATAGTGATACAAGTTTAAATCATAATTAAACATAGTAATATATTTTTAATGTCAATGAAACGAGCTTTATTAGATAGAAAATTTTATGATATTAATTTTCAAATATTATTTCGGCCATGTGGCACGCACGACTGGCGCGTACAAGGCGCAATCTGGAACACCAATTTTCACAAACTTTTCACAGCATTTGTGGCCGTATCTCGCCGATAACTCTTCGAGTGTTGATTTCCAGGTCTTCAATTGTTTGTGGTTTATCGACGTAGACAAGTGACTTTACATAACCCCAAAGAAAATAATCGAATGGGGTAAAATCTTGGTGGCCAATTAATTGGGCCATTTCGTGAAATTATTTTTTCGTCAAAAGTTTCCTTGAGTAAATCAATTGTAGCGCCCTCTGTGTGGCATGTGGCTTACTCCTGTTGGAATCACATATCAGCAAGATTAATGCCAGCTAATTGAGGTACGAAAAAACTTCGAATCATGTTCCTATACCGTTCACCATTGATAGTAAGATTCTGACCATCATCGTTTTTGAAGACATATGGGCCAATGACTCCGCCAGCTCATAAAGCGCACCAAACAGTCATTTTCTGTGAATGTAATGGTGTTTCGACAAAAGCTTGTGGATTCTCCTTACTCCAAATACGACAATTCTGTTAGTTTACGAACCCATTCAACCAAAAATGGGCTTCATCGGAAAATAAAATTTTCCATGGAAATTCAAAATCAATATCAATTTGTGCTTCAGCCCATTCACCGAATTGGCGGCGCATACGATGGTCGTTTGGATTTAATTCCTGCACAAGTTGAATCTTTCTGAAGGTTTTAAGCCAAGATCTTTTCGTAAAATCTTCCATAAAGTGGAAGGACACAACCCCAGATGCTGAGAACGGCGACGAATTGATTGATTAGGATCATCTTTAATGCTTTCCTGTACAGCGGCTACAGATTCTTCAGTGCGCACTGTTCGGCATCTCACGGGATGCACATAATCAGTAGCAGTAAATGTGCTCTGAAAACGATCTATTATTCTTCGAATTAGCAGCTCTGAAGGACGATTATGTACGTCATAAAATGGAAGAAGTGCACGATAAGTTTGGCGGACAGAACCATTATTTTGATTAAAAATTTCCACAATTTGCACGCCTTGCTCTGGTGTAAGTCGATTCATAATAAAATGTCAAAGCAATATAAACAAAAAGCAACTATCAGCTGTTAAATGGGTGGTAAAATAAAGCTGTGGTGCCAACTTAAAGTTGTATCACTCTATAAAAAATACCCTTTATTACAATAAAAAATTAATAAAAAAATTCTGTGTTTACTAAGATAAACTATCTACTCTTTTGAATTTTTTGCCAAGTGTCTCAAATAACAGCAGAATTTTCTGTGGCTAGACGAATGGGCCGAAAAGAATTGTTGTTCAACAGTATGGAGCGTACACTCACAGAACTGGCGATGCTATCAAAACTTCGCTTCTTCTAGCCATAATATTACGGTTCTCAAAAAATTTAATATGCGAGGCTCTGACAACTTCCATAAGGGCTGTTAGATTCCTGTTTAAGAGATGCTCTGCCGGTTTTGACAACCTCACAGAAAGTTGTAAGAACTTTTAATGGTGAGAGGAATTCGGTTTTGATAGCCGAATTGTGGAGAGGTCATAACAGCGCCTTTTGCGATGGTGAGAGGAATTCAGTTTTGTCAGCCGAATTGTGGAGGGGTCATAATAGCGCCTTTTGCGATGGTGAGAGGAATTCGGTTTTGACAGTCAAATTGTGGAGGGGTCATAACAGCGCCTTTTGCAATGGTGAGAGGAATTCGGTTTTGATAGCCATAAATCCTTATGTTGAGGTTGTCAAACCTTTTTCTATTTAAGCTACTTACCTCTCGCTTTTAAGGTATACCAATTTCTTGATGCCGTTTGCTTAATAAAACTGTTATTTTTAAATATTTTTTAAATTTTTATTTCAAATCATTTGAAAAATATTACTTTTTTGATCAAATAAATCTAAAATTTTAATTGTTCATAGAACTTTACAAACTATTTTTTTAAATTTTTTTTATGGAACTTTAAAAATCACATATTATAAACGACAAACCATTAGCATGCATCTGAAACATGCTTATAAATAGTCCCAGACAATGGAATTGTAAAATAGTCCATGCCTTTTTCAATACAATAGGCATAATATTTATTATCAAAGTAAAGCGATTATCAAAGTAAATACCGATTACCTTTAAAAGCAATTTTTTAATATTTGCCAACAAGCACGCTGCAAAGCCAAAACTAAAATGGAGAAATTTGTCTTTTGTGGTTTTAGTATCTTCAATAAAAGCGTGAAAACCGTATTGAGGCTACAATAGCCGTATAAGAGTTTCTCTACACGGAATATTTAAAAGTTGGTTGCAGTAGCCACAATACTGAATGTATCACAACTGTAACCACAGCTCTTATTTTCAAAAGATGCTCAACATAATTTTTGTTTTTTTTTTATGATTATTGCAGATTCAATTAGGGCTATGAGAGCTTACATAAAGTTCTTGCAATAAACTTTCAGCTAAGGTGATTTCATTTCATATATAATAACTCTAGTATGGCTACTACAGCCTCATCTTTTTCATGGCAGCCGTGTACAAAATTCAATATTTCCTTGAGTGTAGCAAGCGCTTGAATCTGTCCTAAGATAATTTAGAACGAATAGAAGGCAAATGATATTGGTTTCCGCAGTTCAGTCAGATGCTCCCTTTTAGATTTGTTTACACCACAACAAATGATTTTACCAAAATAGGCATCTAATTTAGAGTCAGTGAATAGCGTATGTAGTCTGTTTTATCATTTGGACTGCCCTACAGCAGCACTAGAAGTAATTCTGGACCTAACACCCTTACACCTTGTCATAGAGGGAGTAGCCAAGCGAACTCTGTTGTGCATTGCAAAAGAGGGGACAGGTTTAAGTAAAACTATCAGCAGTAGAGAGAAGGAGGAAAAACACTTCGGAATGAAGCTTAGTACCAAGATAGAGTGGGACAGCGAGATGATATCGCAAGTCAAGAAACCACACAGCATAGCATGGTATACAGACGGGTCCAAGACATTGGAAGGTATAGGCGCAGGGGTGTACGGGCCAAGAACCAAGCAATCTGAACCTATGGGGACAACACCCAGTACCTTCCAAGCAGAAATCCTAGCAATACAGCTGTGTGCACAATTCAATCTGGACCGTGAGATATCATCGGAAATAACATGGGAATGCCTAACAAAACTCAACGAACTAGGCAAGAAAAACACTGTTACTATACTTTGGGTCCCAGGACACAAAGGTATACAGGGTAACGAAGAAAGCGATGGTCTAGTGCGACAGGGTGCAGCCACAACATTTATAGGACCAGAATCATTCTGCGGATTGGGCACACATTCTATAAAAGAAGAACTAAGAAGGGAGGAGAGGCATAAACGTTCAAACCTCTGGAAAAGCCTCCCAAAGCCTCCCAAAGCTAAGACAATCCAAATTGCTCCTCAAAGATTTTAACACTTGGAGATAAAAATTGTGCATAAGCTTAGGCAAACCGAATCTAAGGATTCTAACGGGGTTCCTTACAGGACACTGTAAACTCAAATACCACCTGATGAAATTGGGCATAGAGACCGATAGTAACTGCCGTTTCTGTGAAGAAGCAGAGGAGACTCCAATACACCTACTTACAAACTGCGACGCCGTGGCTCGCAGACGTAAACTAGCACTGGGGAATTATGAGCTGAGTCTACAGCAGGTTTCATCCCTTGAACCTAAGAATATTCTCAAATTCATTAGAGAAATAGGGCTGGACGAAATTCTGTAATCCACAAATCCAGCGGAGCTTTGAGAAGGAGATACAATAGATCTAATTTAGGTCGCAGTACGCATTTCCATCATATAACATTAACATTAACATTAACATTATTTGGTGGTTTTTTAACATCTACAATAGATCATTTTCTTTTATTGGTGTAGTTTTCAGTAATTTTACCTTCTTTTATTTTTTTTTCTCGCAAAATGATAACGCACATTTCAGATGATAAAATCCTTTTGAAAATCTATTAAGCTGTATATAGTTTGGTGTGGTTTGCTGCACAGCCTCGATAATACATAATATTTCGACCAATAGTTTTTGCTTGTGTAATTGGATCAAGTTTCCACTGTGCACCATCTTTTGAAAGAGTAAAAGTTCCTGAATTTACTGCAACACTATCATCCGATTCATATGGATCCTCTTCTATTTCGATTACACCATCTTGTTCAATATCCGATACTTCAGAAGCAGTCTGAATCGATTAGTGGAATATAATCTATTTCGGTATCAGAAGCCGCTAATACTTATTCGACACTTTTTAAAACGTTAAAATCTTGCTCTTGCTGAAGTATATATATTGTTCATGTTCTTCAACTTTTGTGTTGTTGTATTTTAATTCTTACTTCACAAAACATTTTCACAAAATAATACTAAAAATAACACGAAAACAATGTTTTCGATGTCAACAGTTTTATAAATTGATTTTAACTAAATGTTACATGTGCAAGAACCTATATGCATTTTTAGGATCATGTACCGTACTAAAGCAGAGATAACCTGCAAAAATATTCTGATGCAAGGACAATAACGAAAACATCGACAAAAGCGAGAAAATACGCAGAAACTGTATAATTATGTCTGGAAATAGCAACACTAAGGCTGCCCGCAGAGTAAACGCCGAAGCAAGCAGGCAGGCAGGCAGGCGCAGGCAATGCCCTGCGAAGAAACGAGATAGAAATAACTTTATTCTCTTGTTCACATAGTTTTCCTGCGCCTGTCTGCCTGCCTGTCTGCTTCGGCGTTTAATTTGCGACCAGCCTAAGGGCACGTTTATTGCCGTTGCTTTGCCAATCCGAGCTGAAACTAAAAATTTCATGGGAGCAATAGAGAACGCAAGTCATAAATCTCTTTTGCCCCAATGAATTTTTGAGTTTCAGCTTGGCTCGGTTCGGTCGTAAGTCAGCTTTATAAACGCACCCTAAGACAATTATTGCTACAAAATATAAAAAATATTTTTGCATACATATTTTTGAAATGTTTTAAAATTCACGAAACATTGATCTAGCTGAATATTGACGTTTACACGGTATTATAAAACACTCTTATGAAGGTTTTTTTTGTCACTAACATAAGGGCTAAATAGAATGCATCAATGCATACTTATAGGGACGCGTTTAAATTAGCGACATTCGAGTATTTGTGTGAGCAGTTTCAGCAAAACGAAAAAAGCTTCTACGTGGGGATCGTGGGGGGTATAAAAGTATATATGGAGTAAGAAAAAAAGAGACTTTCACCTTTAACTGAATGCTTTCAAATTTTTTTGATCCGTTTTGATTCCTAGAAGTTCTATTCCACTAAAGTTAAAATTTATACAAAAAATAGTCATTTTGAAAACATTTCGTAACACCAAAAATATAAATAATACAGCTACGACTTCAGGCAATAATTTAACAATAATAGTCCAACCAACCTAACAAATTGATTGATCTATTGATTACAGTTTGCGAGCGATGGCCATTAATTTTTGATGGGAAAAATTAAAAAACTCACCTTTTTCTGAAATAAGCAAAACAATTGTGTGTAACCGCATGCCATTCCCACAATTTTAGACATTTTGGCCTAAATTTTTGGCTACCTAACTTTGAATATATTTACTACAAATTAACCTAAAAATTTTATAAATCGGTTACCACATAAAGTGGGTATTTTGGCCAATGGATTTAATTCTTGAGCCACAGTGCGCTGTCAGTTTATTTGTTTACTTTAAAGAAAACATATCCCAGGGCTGATAACATAGTTAATTTTAAGGGAAATGGGCTTAAAGAAACGGCCCTTCACCTGTAATTTGTAAAGTACAATAGCCAGGAATGAGTTAATTGCTTAAGTTGTTTGAAATTTAACGTCAGACATAAACTCTGAATTATCTGTAACATCTTTGGTAATGGCCATAAAATTAACATTATTTTCTTCTTAAATTTTTTGCTAAACATTCACCTTACCCTCCATCCCCCTTTTAATTTGAGGCAAATAAAACTTTTAAACTACCGAATTAATTTTAAATTACTCGAATGAGAAATACAAACACAATTATTTTGTTTTCTTTTTGCTCTTGCCTACACATTTGGAATTAAGGATACGCCAGTACCAGCTCTTTTGTTAAAGCTGAGCATTAATTGAAATTGTTCAACTTTCTTAGAACTCAAGAATTGTTTGTTGTTTGCAAGAAAATTAGTATCTTTTTTGTTTCGGAGTATGTTTAGATTAAATGGCTGTGTTGGTAAAAGCTTTATTTGTTTGATATTGTCTTTAAATGCTTGCAAAAGGCTTATTGACAAACTTAAAGTCATCCCTTTTACTTAATTCTCAAGTATTTTAGTTCCCTTACTCAAGAATTGAACTTTTCCTTTTGTCAAATTACTGCTTCATGGGCTTTTTATTTGATTAAAGACATAACTTTGCCAGCAATCTGAGATTGAATTAAATCTAACAATACGGAGCTTGTCTAAGAATATTATTACTAAATGAAAATCTCAATGAATGCAAACAGCAGTACTTTGCCCCTTCCTTCATCTATTGCTTCACAAAATGTAACAACATTGTTCCTACAAGCCTGCAGCTTCATATCTTCTATGGCTATTAAGAGCCAAATAGGCACTCAGTTGTATCTAGCTGAATCTAGACAACAATAAGTTAGATGGTTTTATAGCGGAAATAACAAAGCAGCAGGCAATAGCGTTGTTTTTTAGAATTTCCCAAAAAAATTGTTTTGTTCTGATCTGTGTTAAGTGACAGCCATTCAGTTTTGTTTATTTCAGCAGTTGTTTACGTTTAGAAACTTTGAATGAAGTTGCTATGTATTTTACCAAAAAGTTTTCTTTAAGCAATCAACAAATTCCATTCAACTTATAAGAAACGCTAAACAATTTCAACCAAAATATGTCTTCTTGTTTATTTTCTCTATTTTGTAATCAATAAAGAAAATTGACTTTATCTAGCAAAAAAAGAATGCACAAAGTGTTCACCAAGCAAAACAATTTTTTCATTATTTTAACAGCTTCATCAACATAAATTGGCCAGCACTTTGTTTGCTATGTATAAGATTACAAATTTTGGTTTGTTTTTCTGTTTGTTTATTTTATGGCTCTGCTTTATTTTTCTTAAATTGCTTTTCACAAATATTTAGCGTTTTCTTTACATCTCTGTTTTTAGTATTTCATTAACATAGGAAGTTTCACAAGCAGCTTAAAAGGTGCCTTTTTTGTATTTTTCAAACATTATATAAACACACCAACTTTTACAACGCAAAAGTTGCTAAGTTATAGTGTTCAGTTACAGAACGCCCCAGTATTTCCAGTCTTGAAGAAATCTCAAATGAATCAAGTACGATTTTTCTTGATCCTTGACGAAACATGCTGATTTGGCCATAGTGCAAGACGCAATTCAGAAACGTCGGGACTTATCATGCACGAACCCAGTATCGAAATATTGAGGAAGTTTCGTTAACGAAAAGTAGACAACAATATAAAGAAAATTCGTCAAGGATCTAAAATCGAAACGTGCTATATCTGATAGGGGAAAAAAATATTTCACCCTCTTTCAACTCTATTGGAAATCGACGTAATGTTGAATTCGTAATGGCCTGATGCCACCAAGCCTGTCCAAGCCCACTCCTTTACCATTGCCTTGATGCCACACAGAACCTTGCGTTGTAGTGATAATTCGTTCGTTTAGTCGTATGGTAAAGTTGTGGAATAGTCTCCCTGCGAGCGTTTTTCCTGTCAGTTTTGAGCTGTGCAAATTTAAAACAAATCTTCACCGAAACAATTCCATCTTTTTAACCTCTAACTAACTATTACCCATCTTCCAAATCAACACAATGCTCATACATTTATAAGAAACATCACCTGAGCTTTCACTCTACAAAACAGAAAAAAATTACACCCAATTGTCAAAATCAAACGAATTCGACAAGCAATGGCAATGACACCTAAACAGTGGTGTCAATGAATATTCAAATACTATCGAAAACCCTCGAAAGTTAGTCCAAAACTATCGATAGTCACAATAGTGTGAAACTATTGTGTCATCGATAGTTTGCGAACTCTACAGTTTAGCCTCTGAACGATTCGGCGAATTACAACAATCATGAATATCTTGAAATTGTTGTAATTGAGTGGAAAAAGTTAGGGGCTGACAACCACTACTTTGCATTATATTTTGTATGAATTTTTTTTTAAGTCCAGCAGCTCATGCAGAAACTTCCTTCGTCAATGATGCCGTGAACTAATGGGGCCAAATGCTAGTCAAAGCCATTTTCACTCATAATTTTTTGCTTATTTTGCTGATTTAGAGTGAAGAAAACTTACTTTGATTGTCAGTGATTCTGCTATAAAATGTTCAAAAGGTTAATTTGCTTCGTTGTGTCAAACGAAGAATTATACAATTTGGACTAAAAATAGCAGCTCATTTTTTATAATGTATGAGATTTAAAAAACTATCTTATTTTAATGTTTTAATTGTCTCAAAAACACACTGAAAAAATCTACATGTCTTAAATTTTACAACAGTTTTCTTACAAGTTAATGGCTACATGCGATATTTAAATGATTTATTACTGCATTACTATTATTACCGAATTTTTTCAGAACACTCATTAGGAACCGAATACTTTGCATGATACTGTACATACAAAGGCCATTCAGAGGTATACTCAAACACGTGCATACATTTATTTCTTATTCTTAGACTCTAAAATTGATCAAAATGTTGCTAAGTACTATGAAGAATTTTGAAAACTTTTACGAATTGCTAATTTTAAACCAAGTCAAAACAAAATTTTCAAAAAGACTGAATGAATCAACTCTAAATAGGCATGATTTATAGCTAAACTGTTAATTTGTTAAGTATAATAAATAGTTTCTTTGAAGCAATCTTGATATTTTAATTTCTTTTTTTGTAAATGAAACGATTCGCTTGTATACAAAATTTGATAGAAGTTGATACAGAAAAAAAAACCATTCATATGGTTGCCTTCATATTTCACATAACATTCAATCAGATTCAAGCAAATAATTTTCATTGCAGACACAAGCAAAAACAAAAAACTTCATCAAACAAATAAAACAAAAACAAAACTGAAGAATAATAAAAAAAAAATGCGAAAAATGTTTGTTTATCTGTGAAAAGGCAGCGGAAAATGTTTATTTAACTATATCGACTGCGCAGTGGTGAGCCGCAGAAAAAAATACGCACGCACACATGTACACATTCAGCAACAGTTGTGATAAACAAACGCAAGCATACATTCGCAAATCATTTTCATTAAAAGTTGGATTATGAGACCCCTCTTTCCGCGCCGTTGCGCGCACCAAATAGATTGAATTTTGGAATTTTGATTTATTCTAAGCTAAATCATTCAAAACTAATGCTGCCTGTAGAGACGACTCTATGCCCCCCTCCCCAAACTTGCCCCTATGCACGATGTTTGTTGATATTGCTGTCGGTGGGAGGTCAGTCATTGCTTGATGGACTCCCGCCTATAATGTTGTTGTTATTCTTTGCCATCGGTGACGTTGTAGCCCATGTGGGTGGGAGAGGGAGAAAGATGTTGGCTAAATATTTCTTATTTGTCTTTTGCTTGAAAGAAATGAAAATAAACACCGTTTTTGGCATTCAGTCGTTAGATTTTTCAATTTAATGCAAATTCATCTCCCCTCCACCTGTCCTGGCTTTGTTGAGATTCGGTATTTTTTATAAAATTTTATTTCTTTTACGATTGCAGCTAATCATGTGGCTATAATTTGTAGGCGGAAACAGCATGCTCCTCGAGGTTGTTGTTGTCGTTGTTATGAATTTTTTGCGGCTAAGACATAGAAGCAGCACAACAAAAGCAAAAACCATTAAATCACAACAAATAAAAATGGATTTTTTATTGATTTCGGAATCATTTGATAGATATACACTGCGGATGAGACTTTGTTGTGCTTTTGATTGTTTTGGAAAATTAACTGAATTTGCGGAGGAGAGAGGGTGGGTCAGAGGATTGGTGTTTACTGTATGTTGGATAAAATTGGATTTTATTTCTAAATGCCGTTAACACATTATGTGCCAAGAATTGTCTCAAAGTGCACAAAATTGTTGTCTTAAATTTTTGTTAACCGCTTGAAAATAAATTCGTAAATTCGAATAAGAGCATTTCCATACTGGCATTATGTATAATTTGTAAAAAAAAAATTTTAAGAATAAAAAGAATGAACAAGTCTGGTTTTAAAAAAGTTTTTTTTACCCAACTACGGCAAAGCAAAAGGAGCAGTATACACGTAGAGAAAAAACATGGTTGAGACATGATTACTACAATAATAATTTTTTTACTAAAATTATTGTATTATTTCTGCAAACACACATTTTTGCCTTAAAGCCATTATTTACTAATGGTTGTACCAAAAATAACATTATAGTTGAAATCATAAAATCATTGAAATCGTCAACATACTATGATTGCCTCAACTATTAGTTGCAACAAAAATGTTGTAGTTCTGTCAATCATAATAAATGTGAATATTATTATAGAGACAAACATATTTGATTTATGAATGTTTGTCTGAACTATTCTTTGATTATTGGTAAACGAAGCAGAACATAATCAAAAATCGAAAGAATTTATTGTGTCTGAACAGTTTACAGGAAAAACTTTCACTTCATTCAGACACAATAAGTTTATCGATTCCTGGCTATGTGCCGTTTCATTTGTCAACTGTTCAATTATTGTGTTTTGTTTTAAATCGTTTTATCCTAAAAACAGCACGCAGAAAAGTGACACTTTCGACTTTAACTGTAGTAAACATATTTCTTTTTACCGTAAATATATTTCGCAATTCTAACCATATTTTGCCTATCACAAATATTGCTATTTTTGTGACAATACACTTTGGAGTGCGCATGAAAATAAAAAAAAAATAAATTATTGTTTCAATAATATTCTGGATTCTAAAAATAAATTCATAATATAGTTGTTGCAATCATTGTATTTTCGACCCATTAAGAGAATAATGATTGTTTCAATAATATTTTGGTTCCTACAAAAAAGTTCCTTTTCGAAAAAGGGTTGTTGTAATCATTTTATCATGATCAAAGAAAATATTATATGTTTAAGAATATGTTAGCAACAATCATAATCCCAATCATACTATGATCCTTTTATAAGAACATGGTTGTTGCAATTATGTTTTTTCTCTGCGTGTATGTGTTTGACTGGTGTGTATGTACATTAGGGTGGTTTTATCTCATAGGGTAAAAAAAATGTCCGAATATTTTTGAGGCCACCCCCCTAAAATGTTTCTTTCTGTTAGATTTTAGGATTGCCAAAGTTTGAGCAGGATTGAAAGATGTTTACACGTGCCATTGGGGCCTCAAAGTATTGAAAATCTCGATTTTTTGGCAGTTTGGTGACTTTGCCGACCCATATCTCTAAAACGCTTTAATATGTTTGCCCGTGTCATACATCAAATTGAAGGCGATGCTGTTTAAAATATTTTATATGCAATAAAAAAATGCGTAAGTAGTACTGAATTCGAGATAATAAAGCCAATGTCTCTAAAAACGTGACTAGGTACCGCTTAGAGCGAAGATGGAACCTATTGTGAAAAAAACCATTTTCCTTCCCTTATTATCAATTTTTGGAATGAAAACAATTATGTATTTAAAAAATCAAGTATATTAAATGTGTTTTTCATTTTATTCTTATATAAATTTATTCAAGTGACTGACATAATGTGATTTTGGAGCTATCTGGATACAGCTGACGGCATCTGCTGACTACTTGGAGACCCTATTGTTTTTGTTGCTCGTCCTTTGTAAGTATTTGGTTGTAATCTGTGATGAGCTTGACTCCTCGCTCTGCCATGTCGTTCACAACTTTCAAGTTGCTTACCATCCTTTGCCCCTCCTGGTAGTTGATGTTCTGCGGCAAGATTGCAGAATCTTTTTCCAGAAATTCGGTGTTAATGTTTAATCTCTTGAACATTAGGTAAGTCTCACTTGTAATTAGGGCTGGGAGACCTTTTTCTAGGAATTTCGGCGGTTGTTCTTTTTTTAGTTTGGGTCGCATATTTCTAGATCACTTCTCATTTTCTTCTGCTTGATTTGTTAAGATTTTTGTTGCCATTTGGCGCTTTACGGTGTTTTGCACTGTCGGGTCAAACAATGCCAGGGCAACAAGTTCAGGGCTTAGATACCACAGGTGATTTATCATTTTGTTAATTCCTTTTTCTGATATTTTTTTGTCAGTGCTTTCGTATTTCAATAGATTTTCAATGAGGTCTAGGTCTTGTTTTGGTGCAAAACACGCTCTGGGGGCGTTAAGCCAGGCTTTACAGTAGACTCGCACGATGAAAACACAAAGTGCTTCCAGGGCCTATTGTTCTTGGGAAGTCAGCTTAAACTGGTCACGGAAGAGTTGTATCTTTAGACAGTAAATAGCTTTTGCCATCCACCGGGCATGGTGTACGGGACTTGGAGACCTGATGCGCACATCTTTTCCGTCAAGATGGCCAAGATATATCAATGCCAACTGTAACAGCTCTTTGTAGTCGTATCTTGGCTGGCATTTCATTTGTTTTCTTTGCAGTTCTTCTTTGATATTCTCTACTTCTTCTTTGGGCAGTAGTTTCAAAACATTTTCGCCTACATCGAACTTGGATTTATCAATCGCCGACCATTCTTTTTGAAATCTCTTGAATATGTCTGTTTGAGGTCCCGATGTGCTTCCAAACTTGCAGTCAAAAACCCCTCTCAACAAGACTTCTAAAACGTGGTGTCGGCACGCTATGTACAGGAGTTCTCGACCTAACATCTGCTCCAGGAGATTGCACGCTCCATTGAGTTTCCCAGTATTTGATGCTGCTGTATCGAAGCACATAGCCACGACCGAGCTGTCGAGATCCCATTCCTCTAGATATTCGTACACTGCTAGGGCTTGTTCCTCCCCTTAGCTACTGTCAGTTTCAGGAACGCCCAGGAGTTGTTCTTTAGTCCCATGTGATACCAGAACAGCAGTCCGTTCTTTCTGCTCAGTTTTGAGGATACCTGGTAGTAGTTTTCCATCCCAGTGCACGCAAACAGCCTCATTTTGGGGTATCTTAAGTCTGTCTTAAATTTGTTCCGTGTATTTTTCACGGTTTATTCTCCACTTTTCACGGATAACGCTTCTAGAGATCGTATATTCTTTGAGATCCTTTCCGAGAGCTTCTACTGTGGCCAAAATGATACGAGTTGCGTTCCTATCGAACACCTTACAGCGGTCCAGCAACAATGACAATTTCATGGTTAGGACCTCTTTGAAGCCACGTTTGATTCTCTTGGGGCAGATGGTCCTTCAGATTCTACGTTCATCTCGAGCTCCTCATACGGCGTTTCACGTCTTTCTGACTCTTCTGTTGTCTCGTCGTCCGTGAGCTCTACGTCTCTCTGAACAATTAGATGAGACAATATGTATAAAGTTAATATTGATGGAAATTTCAGCTAGTGATCTAGATCTTAAAAAGTTTCGCTACAGGGAAAATGTTTTTTTTTAAATGCTTACCAAAATTTCCCGCTTCAAGTTGTTTGTCCAAGCCCCTCCGTTGTTTCTGTAGTAGTCTTTCTTCAGCTTGAGCGAACTTCAGGTCAACTCCGAGCATGGAGCCTGGTCTTCCTTTCTGTCTTTGTTTCAACAGAAACTCCTTGTCTTCTTTTGAAGTCATCATCGTCAGGGAATCTTGGTGGGCAATATCAAAGAGATCATCCAACTTTAGGGTAAACTCTTTTACAGCATTTCTTGCACTCTGCGTTTTTCTATCCTTGTATTTTTGCATTTTTCTCCAATCATCGTACAGTTTTTCCAGATTTACTATGACATTTTTCTTTTGTTTTGTAGAAATTCGAGCTTTTGTCCAAAAAACTAAAACCCCGTCAACAGTAGTTGTGGCACAGTTTCTCACATTTAACTTCACAGTAAGCAAATTGCAGAACATAGTAGCTAGAACTTGTTGATTGAAGGAGGGCAGCTTACATCCAGTTATCTGATGAGTTGTATGGTCAATTAGAAAAATTTTGTCTCTACCTCTACTTCTCATGCCAGATGTAGAAGCCATCACTTTTACGAGAAATAAAAATGTTCACTAGAGGAAAGAATAAATGACACTGAATGACACTAACTAAAACAAAGAGTACATGTTAGTAGGTACTGACATAATTAAAATAAAAATGTCTTTTGTAGTTAATATTTAGTGGATTTTTTTTAACTCGATCACACGAACGTAGAACAAAATACGTCTTTAACTGTTCAGTGAATACTTTTCAACTGACCAAGAACCGAAATCATAAAAGCAAGAACCACCTACACTCAGAAAAAAACCTATCTTTTTGTGATAAAAAATTTCTCTATTTTCTATAATAGAAATTTTTTATATTTCAAACAAAATTTACTTCAATTATAATAAATTTTCACATATTCGAAGAAATATTTCCTTCCTTGCGGGAAATGAAAATATTTCATGTCTCTAATAATGATAAGTATTTTTCTCTCACTGAAAAAATCTCATTTATAGAGAAAAATTTTTAGAAAACGAAAAATGTTCGCTATTGTTGATAAATAATTCACTATGCGAAATATTTTCTTCAATAACAACAAATCCTTTCCCAAAAATTAAAATGGCTTCTTATCAAAAATCGATATATTTTTTTTTTATTGAATGAGGTACGAAAAAAATAGAAAGCGTGAAAGCAGTTGATTAATGTTGTGAAAAGCAAGTGTTGCATATTCTGCATATTAGGACGATTATTCCTTCAAAAGGTTTTTTTACTTAACATAGCTACACAAAGTGATGTTGTTTATTTCTACTGTTTCTTTGGATATATTTACAATATCGTTTTTCAGAATAAACTTCTGGAATATTTATAAAAAGTCCCGAAGAACAATGCCACAACAATAATTCTACCTCTTAACACATTTTTAACTTATATTTTTAAAACCGAATCACAGTTTGATATTAATACTTCTACTTTGCGTAGAACTGAGTTAAAACAAATGCTTGACAAAACTAATTTTTTAATCGTAATTGCGATATACTTCTGTGTTTTAAAGACAAAAGTACGCAATAAAGAAAAATGTTGTATCAATGTTAAGAAAATATATCTTTCTTTTAAAGAAAGTGTTTTTTTTTTGTGAGAAACTATAAACGCAAAAATTAACTAAGTATTTCTCTGTTTTTGGGAAAAATTTACACAATAAAGAAAACGGTTGAACGTATTATAAAGAAATATTTTTCTATTAAAGAGAAGGTGTCTGTTATTAATCAGAAAATATTTCTCATTTTCATGGAAGCTTTTTGTCATTTTTAGGGAATTTTTGGGATCACATTTAGAGAAAAGCATTCTCTGGAGCAAAGTCAATACTATTTTTCACTTAATATGATGCCTTTTTTCTCATATTCCTATAAACTTTTTTCTGAGTGTAGCTATTCTTTTCTTTTTTTAATAACAGACTCTGAACCCCTGGACTTCTACTTTAAATATAACAATAGGTAGTAGGGTAACCCAATACATTTTTAAACTAGTTTGGTTTTACCTGCTTGGGGTCGTCAGTGATACAGTATGAGGAAAAAATAGATAAACAGTGTCAGAAAAAACTAAAGCACGAAACTTACCTTTTAAGCATTTCATGAAATAAAATTTCAAAATAAGCTTTGAACTAATTGTTTTCTATTGAACTTAGACAAATATACATTTAAGGAAATAAACCAAAGAAAAATTAACATAATATATAATTTAAAACAAAAATATTAAAACAATTATAGGATTATTACTAAAACTTCTGCGACAAAACTAAAGCACATTACAAGGCAACACATGAAAAACTTAGTTTTTGCTAATATTTGGTGGCATATCCATTGTTTTTTAACACAGCTTGACATCTGCGAGGCATCGACTCTATTAAGATATTTAAAACGTCTTTTGAAGTACTTTTCCATGCCAATTCCGCTTGTGTGAAGAGAGAGTCCTTTCCCTTGCAGTTTTCTCCTTCAATTTTCCTATCTACAATTTCCCATAGATTCTCTATGGGATTGAGATCAGGCGATTGAGCAGGCCAATCCAACATATCGATTTTGTTTGCAGCAAACCACTCCTTAACACATTTGGCAGTGTGTTTGGGATCGTTATCATGCTGAAAGATCCACTTCAACGGCATTTCTTCTTCTGCATGAGTTAACATAACATTTTGGAGAATATCCTTATATATGAAACTATCCACTATGCCATTGATCTTATGAATTGGGGCGATCCCATGACCGGAAAAACATCCCTAGACCATGACGTTGCCTCCGCCATGTTTCACAGAACCTGAAGAGTAACGTGGATTTAAGCGCTGCCCTTTTGGTCTGCGTACTATCTTCAATCCGTCAGAACCTTTGATATTAAACTTTGACTCATCTGAAAATAGTATGGTTCGCCATTTCGCAACAGATCAGTTTACATGGGCTCTTGCAAATTCAATTCGTGCTCGACGATTTTTTTTTTAGAAATAAATGGCTTTTTCACGCTCCTGTATGTTTGAAGCCGCCGTCCACAGCTCGTCGTTGGATGGATCTAAGTGAAATATTCAAATGCAATTCACATTGAATAGATCCCGCTGATATGAATTTATCTTTTTTTATTGTTCGAATAATTGCCTGGTCCTCACGTTTGGTTGTCTTTCGAGGTCTACCACCTTCATGTGATGTAACTATAGAACCAGTAGAACGTAAACGACTTATAGTAAAACGGGATATTACACTATGTTGAACAAAATTTTTTTGCAATGCTTGTCACTGATTCGCCTTTTTTGAATTTGTTTAAAATTTTTTGTTTAAAATTTTTTGCGGAATACTTATTTCTAGCCATTTAATTAATTTTTTGTTTAATACACAGTCTAACCCAGATAAATGATCACCAACGATTGAAATAATAGTAAAATTTTTTTCAAGAGATATAATTTAGCTTCACAAATAACAGGTTTTTATTCAAACGGTACTATAACTACTTATTGTTGTTACTTATTGTTAGAAATGCACTCAAACCGTGAGTGACTGAAAACAGGTGCTTTAGTTTTGTCGCCCCAAATTTCCGTATATTGTAGCATTCTTGTAAAAAAAAATTTATTAGCAATAAATAATTGCTTTTCGTCGTTTTTTATGAACCAGTCGGATATTTTTACATAAGTAATAATATAAAAAAAAAATGGAAATACTAAAAAATTTTAACTCTAATGGAATAAAATGCTAACTACATGAGCTCGTGCTTTAGTTATGTCCGACACTGTATACCTGACATACACAAAAACCATTGTTGTGTATCTAAAATTAACAGTATACCATAGCAGACACATCTAAATGAAATGGGACTCCAAAGTAAAAGTATTTGTCCATAATAAGCAATAATAATACAAATAACGCATCTTCGCTCTTAGGGGTACCTATTCACGTTTTTAGGGACATTGGCTCTATTTTTTCGGTTTCAGTACTAGTTGCGTATTTATTGTGTAAAATATAAAATGTTAAAAACAGTATGGCCTTAAATTTGATGTATGACACGGGCAAATAGCTTTAGGCGTTCCAGAGATATGGGTCGCCGAAGTCGCTAAACTGCCAAAAAATCGAGATTTTCGAAACTTTGAGGCCCCAATGGCACGGGTTAACATCTTCCAATTGTGCTCAAACTTTGGCAATCTTAAAATCTAACAAAATTAAACATTTTAGCGGGGTACCCGCCCAAAAAAAAAATCCGACATCGATTTTTTAAAACCACCTTAATGTACATATGTATGTTTGTATGTATATTATGTTCATCTGTTCCACTCTCACTTCTAAACTACTTATCATAATTTGACAAATGAGGTATCGTTGGAAGCGTTTTGATGGTCTTCTGGTTATTGGATATCTGACGTTATATTTAATTTAACAAAGCGTCCTCTAGAGGACATAAAGTCATGAAAAAAAAGTGCCATAAGCAAATGAAGTATCGTTTGAAGCGTTTTGATCGTCCGCTGGTGATAGGTTATGTGACGTCACAAAAAAAATTGAATATGGCGCCCTCTAAACAGAAAGTCAACTAAACCCCTATTTTCTAAACTACTTATCCTATTTTGACAAATGAGGCATTGCTGGAAGCGTTTTCCTCGTCCGCTGGTGATAGGTTATGTGACGTCGCATTAAATTTAATGTGTTGCACTCTTACTTACCTACTTACTTACTTAGTTGGCGCTACAATCGTATGTCGGTCTTGGCCTCATCTAAGAATTTGCGCCAGCCATTTCTGTCTTTCGCTTGCTGGCGCCTGTTGGAAATTCCAAGCTTCGTCAGGTTGTCCTCTACTTTGTCTTTCCAACGAAGATGCGGTCGTCCTCTTCTGCGTAGACCGCCGCTGGGTACCGAATCGAATGTTTTCTTAACTGGAGCATCGTCTTTCATGCGCTAAACATGACCAAGCCAGCGAAGCCGCTCGATTTTAATGCGCTTGACTATGTCGATGTCAGCGTACAGCTCATACAATTCATCATTCCACCGTATTCGGTACTCGACATTGGCGCAGATTGGTCCGTAGATCTTACGAAGAATCTTTCTCTCGAATGCTCCTAAAGTATTTTTATCTGAACTGCTCAGCGTCCAGGTTTGTGATGCATAAAGTAGAGCATGATGAACGATTTATAGAGCTTGATTTTCGTTCGTCGAGAGAGGGTTCTTCTTTTCAATTGGCTACTGAGTCCAAAGTAACACCTGTTGGCAAGAGTTAGTCTTCGTTTGATCTCAATGCTGATGTCGTTGGTTGAGTTTATGCTGGACCCCAGATAAACGAAGTCCTTCACAACCTCGAAGGAGGTATTGTCAACGGTAACGTGGGTTCCAAGACGCTGGGACTGTTTGTTTGTTGACACTAAGTATTTCGTCTCATCTGCATTCACTGCCAGACCCATTCGACTTGACTCTCTTTCTAATCTGGAAAATGCTGCACTGACTTCGTGCGTATTATGGCCAATGATATCGATGTCATCAGCATACGCAAGCAGCATAACACTCTTGTAGAATATTGTGCCACTACGTCTCAAATCAGCAGCTCGGATGATCTTTTCCATCATTAGGTTGAAAAAGTCGCACGATAAGGAATCACCTTGTCTGAAACCTCGTTTGGTAACAAATGGTGGGGAGAGGTCCTTTCCGATTTTAAATTTTAACTGCGCTGCTGATGTTGCTCAGTGTCATCCTGCAAAGTCGTATTAGTTTTGAAGAAATAAAAAAATTCAGACATGGTGGAGTACAGGTGCTTCCTTATTGGGCTGTCGAAGGCGGCTTTGTAGTCGACAAAAAGATGGTGGGTGTCGACTTGTTTTTCTTGAGTCTTCTCCAAGATTTGTCGTAGCGTGAAAATCTGGTCGATGGTGGACATTCCAGGTCTGAAGCCACACTGATAAGGTCCGATCAGTTCGTTTACAATGGGCTTCAATCTTTCACATAAAACGCTCGACAGGACCTTATATGCGATATTAAGAAGGCTTATCCCACGGTAATTGGCACAGATAGTGGGATCGCCTTTCTTGTGGATTGGGTAGACCACACTGAGATTCCAAACGTTCGGAATGCATTCTTCCGACCATATTTTGCATAGAAGCTCATGAATGCATTTAAGTAGAGCTTCGCCTCCGTTCATAAACAGCTCAGCAGGTAAACCATTAATTAAGCCTCGACGCTGTCATCCGAAATTGGGGTTTCCGGAATATCATCTCTATTGGCGGGATTGTTGTCAGCGTCGCCATTTAGAAGCTTAGAGAAGTGTTCCCTCCATAACGTCAGTGTACTCTGGACATCTGTCACTAGATTCCCGTTTTCATCCTTGCAGGAAGAGGCCCCGGTTTTAAAACCATCGGCAAGGCGTCTTATTTTTTCGAAAAATTTTCGGGCCTCATTCCTGTCACCATACATCTCATTCTTCTCCTCGCGCTTTTCTGCGCTTTTCTGTCTCTCTTTTTTTCGCCTGAAAATACGTCTCTCTTCCCTCCTCTTTTCTTTGTATCGCTCCTTAACAGCGCGCGTTACAACCGACTGCAGGGTGGCTTTGTAGGCGGCGTCTTTCTCTGCAGTGGCGTCGCGACACTCCTGGTCGTACCACTGGCTTCGGCGAGGGCGTTGGTAGCCAATAACCTCTTCAGCAGCCGCACGCATGGAGTTGGAAATGTGTGTCCACTGCGCGCATATATCATCGATTGGAGGAGTGCTTTGAAGCAGGAGTGAGAGCCGAGTGGCGAAAGCATCGGCTGTCTGTTTCGATTGCAGCTTGTCGACGTCTAGCCTTCTCCGTATAGGGTTGCGTGTATTCTTGGCTGCGCACAGACATGTACGGATCTCGACTGTAACAAGATAGTGATCCGAGTCAATGTTTGCACCACGGATTGTGCGTACATCGAATACACTAAAAGAGTGCCTTCCGTCGATCAAAACGTGATCAATTTGATTTTTGTGTTTTTGATCAGGGGGTGGCTTTATAAATATTGAGATGCTTGAATCTAGTGCTACTTACGACCATGTTTCGTGCTGCGGCGAAGGCAATCAGCCTCCTTCCGTTATCGAAGGTGTTGTCGTGGAGGCTGAGCTTTCCGACTGTTGGACCAAAAATATTTTCCTTGCCCACCTTAGCGTTGAAGTCACCAAGCACGATTTTTATGTCGTGACGGGGTAGTGCTCGTAAGCATTTGCAAGGCGCTCGTAGAAAATTTCCTTGATCTCATCGTACTTGTCTTCTGTCGGAGCGTGCGCACATATTAGGTTTATATTAAAAAATTTAACCTTGATGCGGATTATGGCAAGTCGTTCGTTCACAGGTGTGAATCGCAGGACGTGGGGCCGTAGTCTCTTGCCAACTACAAATCCGCATCCAAACTCGTGCTTCTCCACATGGCCGCTGTAGTAGATATTACAGGGTGCATGCCGAATGCAACCCTGTCCCTTTCATCGCATTTCTTGGATAGCAGTGATATCAGCTTTGTATCTTTCCAAGACATCAGTCAGTTGGATAGAGGTACCTTCCCAATTAAGGGTTCGGACATTCCAGGTGCATATCCGTAAATCATTATCAGTTTTTCGTTTGCGGAACTCGTCATCAGATTTGGGGATCATTTTTCTTCTTTTCTTATTTGCTTTCATTGATATGGTTTTTTACGGGTGGGCTTCAAACCCGACGCACAACCTATTTTAAGCCTAGGGGGGCCCGCCGCTCAGATTAGCCGCGAAACTAACGGTTGTTAGTTTTGACGTTGCCCAGGAAACACCACGTGAAGGTTTAAGTCGACATGAGGCGAATTCACAAAGATTATGCTGGCCTCGCCAGGTTGAGACAGTCAGACATGTTACATTGTAAAAGTTCGCCCTCAAATATCACAGCTAAAACCAATATATAAAAATGGTGATAAAAGTTCTCTTGAAAATTATAAAGGAATTGCCATATTATTTTAAAATTGTTCGAAAAAATTATATGTGCAAAACTAACATCTATTATAAATCCTCTACTCAATGAACAGCAATTTCGATCATGATATCTTGGCTTTCAAATTGGAAAAGATTATTATATCAGGATCTTTGCTCAATTGGTTGAAGTCCTATCTACATGACGGGTCCCAATTCCTAAAATTTCAAGGTAACTTATTCAAACAGATTTTAGTTACATTTTAGTTAGCTACTACAAGGTAGTCACCTTGGTCCACTTTTCTTTAATATTTTTATAAAGAAAAAAATCTAATGTATGCAGAAAAACGTACCATGTTATTAAATCGGAAACAGAGGTAATTTACTTATAGTCGAAACTGTCATCTCTTGAGCACTGATGCAATCAAAATAAACTTTATCTTAATGTTCAGAAATACTGCGTAATAACCTTCTCCCGTTAAAATTTAGTAGCAAATGACAGTTACTTCCTTAGTAGCATCGAACTTGAAAGAGTCAACCATATTGTTGATCTTGGCGTAGTCTTGAATAACAATTTGCGTTTTAACTTACGTTATGATAAAATTGTGTCTAGGGCCAGCAAACTACTTGGTTTTATAAAATGACGTGCAAAAGAGTTAAAAAATCTTTGGGTCACGCAGGCACTGTAGGCTAGTGCGCCCTCTTCTTGAATACAGATGTGTTATTTGGAATCCTGCTTTTGAATCACACAGTGAAAGACTTGAATCTATTCAAAAGCAATTTCTGCTTTTTGCGCTTAGGGACACGTATAACCCCCGTGAGTACAATATATTGCCACCTTATGATTATAGGCTGACCCTTCTGAATTTAATGCCCCTTTCAACAATAAGATCGTTACTTAGTTCATGTCATATCTTCGATAGCGAGTTTATATCAAACAAGATACGATTTAGTCACCCGATTAGACGTATACGGCATACACGACTATTAAATGAATATCAACATCACACTGTCTACGCAAGAAATGAGCCGATAAATAGGTGCTGTAGAGAATTCAATAATATCAGCGAGTACTATTCACCCTCTATGTCTAAATTAACTTTTAAGAAAAATCTTTCCAAGTCCCTATTTCCATCATAATACCTTCCTTCAAGCAACTAGGCTCCCAACACCTTAATCTATGCTATATTCAAGTTTATTTAAGATAACCTTGCTTGGGTTAATAAATAAATAAATAAATAGTTGGCTTTTTTATAAATGTAAATATTTGAAATCTTAATCTATAACTAAGGGGTCGTCCATAAACTACGTTACTGATTTAACGTGACCCCCCCCCATAAAGTAACGTGACTAGCTCTGACAATTTTTACTAGTATTAGTGACTAGTATGACTAGATACATTAAAGGAACAATTGGAAAAAAATCGATAATTAATATCATCTGTAAAAGCTATTCCATCTGAGATCCAAGATTTGATGCTCTAAATCACTGGGATAGAAGAAGCTGGTAGCTTTGTTGAGGATTCTTCAAAATAGAATTTTGCATCGGATTCTATGTCGAGCCATTCAGGTGAATCCTCATTTCTAACGCAAAGAAATTCACCTGGTCTTTGACAGAGTACCCTTAAAGGCTGCACCCGAGCTGCACCAAGTTCTGTGTTTTTGTGTAAATGCTTTCTGAAAATTGATTTATTTAAATAGTATTTTTTATTCCGATTTATTGTAAGCGATATAAAACAAATTTATGGCAATTCATAGAAGTTTTAAAAACAAAATACAAGCCGCAGGTAGGACACGACCTTGAACCGATTCTTTCTGAGAAGGACAGTACATGTCATATGGTATCTCCTTTGATCAAGAACATTCAGGCCTTAACGTCAAAGACTGTCGCAAAAGCAAAGACCCAAATTTTTCAGACGTGTGCTTAGATGGTGAAGGAATACCAAAAGGTTCCTGTGTCGAGGGAAAAGGTGGTGGAAAAAATCGTTGTAACAAAAGTTAACTATCAATTTAGACAATCAAACATAAACATGTAAGGTTAAAAATGTTTGAAATGATTGTGTTATTAATTCGAGGTTTTTCGTCGATTTTTTTAATTTTTGGTAACGTTACAATATCTAAACACCTCCCCCCTACCGTTACTTATCGTAGTGCATTTCAAAACCCCTCCCCCCCTAAATTGGTAACGTAGTTTATGGACGACCCCTAAGCATGCCCTCTACAAATCTTTTTTCCCTATTAAAAGCCCAATAACCCTGCGCTCTTCCTTTATTGTCCTTTTAGCTATTAAGAATCAAATGCTAATATAATATCCTCTTCAATTCCCAATTCCCTTCTCAGATCTCTCCTTTTCTTATAAAATAAAATTCTTAGCTATGCTACTATGTATAAAATATTTTAGTAAGTAAGTTACTTTTCTTTTTTTTTCTTCTCTTCTTTTCTTTTTGACTTGAATCCAAGTCGATCAGATGGGCGGATTACGCCCACTTCGATTTGCTTATCGAAAAACAAATTAATTAAAATAAACAAACCTGTTAAAATAAGTAAATTGCCTTGCTTGGCCAATAAATAAATAAAAAAATATATAAAATAAAAATGCAATTAACATTTTTAACGTAAAACAAACAGCTTCCACGCTATGCTACTAGATATGTTTCAGTAGCATAAAGTAGAAATTTCTTAACTTTTGTTCACTTTTTCTTATATAAAATGTTATTCATACGCCACAGTGCACTTTCATATCAAATAAAGTTTTTAAAACGAAGTTACGGAGAAAATTACTTTACCGGATCCATATGCACCCAAAGAGTTTTTTTTTTTAATTTAACGTAGAATACAAAAGCAATGATTTCAGGACGAAAAAATTGTTACGCCCTAATGAGCATTGTTTATTAATGTTTAAAATAATATTTGCTTACCAAACAATTAATAATTAAATTAATAAAATAAGTAAAAGGATTGACTGTTTATTTAACCTTAATGACTGAAAATCGCTCGCTCGCTGCATTAAAAAAATGTTTCTGTATTTTTTGATTTTATTTTTGTAAAAAAAATGTGGCATAATTGATGAAAACTTGGCAATTCGAAAATTGAATTATTTTATTTACTTTATTTACTTTATTTATTTATGGAAATTAATGTTTACATGTAAGACATAGTCTTTTAAAAGCAGTGCGAATTAAAAAATTTTCAACAAGTTATAGGATAGTCTACCGATTATATGTAATAAAAAAATCTAAATCTAATGCTTCAGCCCACTCGCAAATGGGCCTGAAAAACTTGTGATTGTTTTTTTAATTTTCGTATTAATTATTATGCTATTACCTATTCAAAAAGCTATTAGCCATAAAAATACATGCATTCCTTTTGAGGATATAACATTTTACATGCTATGTAAACTTGACGGTTCAGCCTTTTACGAAATAGCCAAAACGTAAGTATACAGAATTATTTGTATACCTACACTCACTTTTTCTTTATCACAACAATATTTGCAACACTTTTATGCAAACATTTATTTTTACAATTGTTAATGTTCTAAATGCTTAGAAAGTGAAATATCCTTAAAAATATTGCATGAATTTATATGGTTGATAGCTTGTTGAAAATTGCCAATTTTTGTATGGCGAAAATTTGGTTAATTTTTAATTTTACTGTGAGCGATTTTGACTACCACCATTTCTTAAACTTTTTAAAACTTCAACCTTTTTTGCAGAATACAGAATTTATTATTCATGGAGATAATTGAAGTAAAAACCTAAATAAGCTATTTAAAAATAGTAGTTGAAAACAATTTAAAAACTGAGCTATTTATACTAAAATACAACTCTTATACAGATGTTGCACACATTTTCTTTTATTTTATGCATTAATTTTTTTAAACTTAATAATAATCGCATAACAATTGGTGAACTTTAGCCTAAGAGCTTTGCAACTATATTTTTGCCAAAACTTTGCAAAGAGTAAAATATTTGAATACAAAAGCAATGCTGATAATATTCAAAGGTTAAGCTAGCCATTCCCTTTGTGTTGGATTTGAGATAAATGCCAAAAACGTGGTTACTAAAACTATTTTTCTCAGTTTAAATTAGAAATGCTTAAACTTTGGTTCATTTAATGATTTTGTCCATTTGGAACTAATGATTCTTATAATCCCAAAGATTCTACCACATTGTCTACGGGTCTGATTTATTGTCATTCATTGTCTTTGATGGTCATTCATTATTTTATTTAGCAATTTTTGTCACTTATTAGCATTTACTATCTTTTGGTGCCATTTAATGTTATTCTTTATCATATATTGAAATTCATATTCCTTTATTGCCATTAAATCACATTCATTGTCATTAATTGCAATTTATTGTCATTAATTGTTATTTATTGTTATATTTTTCATTATAATTATTGTCATTCATTGTCAGTTACAGACATTTAGTCTTCATTTCTTATAATTAGTTATTATTCATTGTAAAACTTTGTCATTTATTGACATTCATTGTCATTTTTTTCATTCTTGCCTGAACTCTATTGTTCTTGCATGTGTACTAAAACTTTGTCATTCTTTGTCATTTATTGACATTCATTGCCATTTTTTTCCATTCTTTTCATACAATTTATAAAAATAGAATTTGTAAAGACAGCAAAGGTTTTGACAAGTTCTGAACTTTATATAATAAATAATGTTTAAATTTCTTCATTGTCCTTCACTGTCATTCAGTGTCATTTTTTGGCACTTATTGTCTTTTAGAGTTATTTGTTTCCATTATTTTTCATTCATTGTCATACAATGCCATTCAAAGCCTGTTATAATCATTAGTTTTTATTCATTGTCAACAATTGTCATTAGTTGTCATTATCTTTCATTCAATGTCGTAAGTTTTTGTTCTCATTGTCATTAATTGTCATCTTTTGCCATTCTAAGTCGTTTGGTGCAATTCAGTGTTTATCAATGTCATTTATTGTTATTCATTGCTATACATTGTCATTGATAGTCACTTATTATAATACGCTGTTATTAAATGTTATTTGTTTTCATTAATTATAATTCAATCTTATCAATAATATATTTGCATTTGTTTTCATTTATTGTTACTTATTATGATTCAATGTCATTGATTGTCATGTCATTTATTGTTACTTATTATGATTCAATGTCATTGACTATGATTCATTGCGATTTATTGGCAATTACTGTCACTCATTCCATTCTTGCAGCTTAATTTAAGAATATATTAGTAACAGCAAAAAAAACTTTGACGAGTTTTGAACTGCATCATATGAAAAATTTTTCCAATCCTTGTCAATCTACATCCACACGAACACTAATAAGCAAACTATAAAAAACAATAGTGCAATAATAACAAGAGAATACCATAACATTATATGGTCACAGCATAATAATTCTCGAAGTAGTAAAAACACAAAAATCTCAATTTTATTTATATGAAAAAAGAACCAATGAAATTAAGGTGTTGAAAAGAAAAACAGCGGAAATAAATAAAGAAGTACATCAAAGAGGAGGAGTGTTCGTTAAAATTCAATACGACAGCACTCAAACCTTGGCTTCTAAACCTACTCAAATAAGAAAATGCTATCAAAATGTTTCGTAAAGAGTTCGTCTGCATTGCAGTTTCAGCCCGTGTCTTTGGCTAAGTTTACAATCGCCTTTATTTTATGCTGCAGCCAAGGAGTCAGCTGTGGAGAATGTAGTTCCACTTTTATTTCTCACATTGTTCAAGTCGCTGCACCAAATGGTTATTTGCTCATTTCGTATTGTAGCAGCAGTCGTAACTATTTGGCAGCATTTATGCTAATGCCACACAACTTATACAATAAATGTATAAGACTTGTGCTAACAACGAGCAAATCATGAGCTGCTATAAATGGAAATTTCTTTGTTCCGCTGCTGTAGTGAACAACGCAATCATAAAATGACATTTGAAAACAATTTCAAAATTGAACCAACGACTTTACACCACATAAAAGTAATGGCTAAAACTATATCTTTTTTAACAGTTATGATTTATCTACAAGAGATTTGATGACAATCAATAAGGATGTAGCCAAAGGCACAACGAAGTTTTCGGGAAAAGAGAATCTCAGATCTATCGTAGGATTTGATAAAAATTTTTTTGTAAGATATTTTAATCCTTTAGCACCCTTTTCTTATGGGTCTTTTTTACTCTCTTTAACTCTTTTCGAAATAAGTTATATGGCTTAAAAGAGTACCTGAAACGTTGTCCTAAAGGTTAACTTATTCTATGAAAATTTTTTTTGAAAAATTGTAAGGTAGAGTTGTTTAAAGTCCTCTTTAAAGTTATTTAAAACCTCTTCTAATGTTGGACTCGAACTTTTCTCAAATATTTTCCACAGGCATCACCAATATTTTCACATTGACAGTGTAGCTTCGATACTCCATCACATTACATGTGGACTTGGAGAGTAAAATACGTGTTGCTTATATTCGTCCCAAACATAGTGAAAAATTTCATCATTTTTGGCAGTGATCATTTTGTCATTATTTTACTTTCTATTAAAACTGTGAGTGCATTGTGTTTGCTACTCGTGTATCTTTAAAATTTCAAATGAAGTGAAAAAATAAATTTCTGATGCTCAATTAAAATATCCATCAATTTATAATGTGGCACTGCACGTGTCTTCCAATGTGGGACCCACTGCGCGTGGTAACAACACACCGAAGACTAGTTGTTATCGGTATCTAGAAAAGGTGAACATGAATTTTGATGATATTTCGCAACTTGTTGACGAAAGAATTACTGAAGAATTAATGAATTGCGTTCGTGAAATTGTGGTTAAGGCGTGGAATGAAGTGAATCTGAAGAATATTGTCAATTATATTCATGTTAAAGATCAACTGAATAAACAAGAATTCATAATTTGGGGTTTTTATCAATGAACTTACGCTTTCTGTGGTTTTATTGAATGTATGATAAAGTCCCACACTAGAGGACAATCTTTTTTGGAGCCGATTTTAAGCATTTAGATTTTAAAAAGATAATATAAAATTTTCCAACAGAACTATAAACCATAGTAGGCAAGAAGATAGTAATTTAAAATACCAATCCAATGATATATTTGGAACTCGAAAATATTCTTATTGTAAAAATTATGACGAAAAAACAAAACCGGTCGCACTTTAGACGACCTTCCCTAACTTTAAATTTCTTTAAACAAAATTTGTCCAAGGCGCACTTCTATGAGGAGCAAAATAATACGTTTTTAATTAATTTATGTTAAAAATGTAAAACTTTCAGAAATTTTTACTATAAATAATGAAAAGAAATTTCATTGCATAGTTTTAGGGAGTTTAAAAATAAAGTAATATTTTTCTCGATACTTTGCAGATTCTTGCAATTTTGAAATTCTGACAACAGATTTGATTTCGAATATTATGTCACAGTTTTAAAATTTAAGATGGAGGTTAGGGTTGACACCTAAATTTTTACCACAGTATTGCCACCTAATAAAATGTATTTTTAAGAGTTTTAAACATCATTTATCAGTGTTAAGGGGTCGCTGATTTCGAATCTATAGTCAGAATTTTAAAATTTTAGATAGTGGATAGGGTTGCCACCTTAATTTTTTGTAGTTTAATGAATTCGGGGCTGGCAAAAAAAAAAAATGGTGCACCAAAAATGGGTCGCTGAGTCCGAATCCGTTGTCAGAATTTCAAAATTTTAAATTTTTAAATAATAGGGTTGCCACCTAATATTATATCTTTTCAAGAGTTTTAAACGTCATTTATCAGTGTTAAGGGCTCGCTGATTTCGAATCTAAAGTCAAAATATTAAAATTCAAGATGGTGGATAGGGTTGCCACCTTAATTTTTTGTATTCTTATGAATTCAGGGCTGGCAAAAAAAAATGGTACACCAAAAATGGGTCGCTGAATTCGAATCCGTTGTCAGAATTTCCAAATTATAAGATTTTACCTAATAATCCTAATAATTAAACCTAATAATATGTCTTTTTATATGTCCTTTACTTTAAACTTCGTGCCGTTCGCTTGTAAGCTAGCATACTTGCAAGTCGCAAGTTGTCGTGGGCTTATTTATATTCAATTACAAGCTATACTTGATTCAAAATTATCAAGCTCAAGCTAGCTTGAACTTGTATTTCAAGCTAGTACTTGAAATAAACTTAAAGTAGGCTTGTGCAGTTCTCTGGTTGCTACTATTAAAAGGATCCGTGTTCCCGGCCAAAGGGAGGGGAAGCGGGATTTTTTTCAACACCATTATAATCTTAGTAAAAAAATGCTTCCTTGTACTTAAAAACATTTTAAAATCCAGCTATTTCATTATACTAGATTTAATCCTTTTTTTTAACGCCAGTTGAAATTAACGGGTTTAAATATGGGCTTACAATATTTAATTTTCATATCGCAAAAAAATTTTTATCAAGATAGTACTTTTTGCTATTTAAAAAATACTTCTTAAAGAGTACGTTTTTACTTTTCTCCGAAGCAACCCTGGACCAGTCAAGCAATGAATTCTACATACGTTCCACAATCAAACGTGACAACAACGTATTGTTGTGAACCATAATAGTTCGAAACTGTTGTGTCTTCTTGACTGTTGTGTCTACTCGTAAGAAGACACAGCAGTTTATTGCTGTGAACCGTAATAAGCCTAATAATGTGATATGCAATGTGTTAGATTTCGGAGATCTGGGTTCGCGTCCCAACTCGGACAAAAAAAAAAATTTTTTTTTGTTTTTTCTTAAAGATTTGATTTTTTTTAATTGAACTGATCATATATAATTTTTTAAAAATTTTTTTAAAATTTTTTTTTATATAAAATAACAGGAAAAGACTCCAAACCTTCAAAAGGTAGGCCTTACAGAAGCACTCATCAATGCAGCGATCATGGAAGGTATATTGACGCCAATAAGAGCACTAATAGCATGCATTCTTTTGCGTGTCGCTAGCTAAAATGCCCACTGGGAAGTGTGTAGAGTAGTAGCAGGCAGATCAGATTAGACCAGACCAGGGGGTCAATTCCCGTTTTGCGTTAAAGTGAAGTGAAAAGAAGCTTTTCACAATAGTTTTCATTTAAAGATTTCACTTTTTCACTTCACTGCGCACAAAAACGCGATTCTTGTTCGCCTAATGAAAAGTAGCTGCTGAATAGCATTTGAGAGTTGCTGAATGTCTATTAAACAAAGCTTTTATGAAAAATAAATGTAAACAACTTATTAGATGGTAGAAAATATTTTCAAAAATGACTTTATTGAACATGATGATGACTTTATTATGACTTCAACATTCTATTTATTGATTTATGTAGAAAAAACTTAAGGATTTTTAGGAGCAGACTTCGCGATGAAGAAAACTCATTCAGCAGAATTTCGGAGGAACACTTCGACTTATATTGCTTTCCCAAAGCTATAAACTTGATTAAGAAAGTAAAACTATATATTAAAAATAAGCAATAAAAAAGAAAAGTATAATGAATTTTGCATAAATAAATATAACCAAAATAAGTTTTTCGGTAGCATAAAATAGCCGAAACTAATATAGCAAGTCGATAACGCGCGTTTGCAACCGGCGTTAACTTTGTTTTGATTTCAGCTAAAAATAAACAGCTGTTGCAGTTTTAACACACAACGGGAATCGCGTTTTCCGTGTAAAGCTGAAAACACTTTTCATATGACGATAACGCAGAACGGAAATTGACCCCCTGGTTGTTGCAAGTAACCAGGCTGGCGCAGGTTTCTCGCAGCTGATTTTGTTTTTTTTAGTTGTTTATAGTTATGTTTCAAGGAAACTGCGATCTTTTTATTGTTTTTTGAATACAAGAACTACTACAACAAAAACATGCACCAACAACAACAAAGAGTTGAACGAAACAAACATGCTAACAACAGCAACGACTGCGCACATGTTTATGCGAGTGCGAGGGTTGTTTTTGGTCGACGTCGATAGAGATTTAAGTTGTTGTTTGTATGTATGTTATTGTTTTTGCATTTAGTTGTGCTTGTTTTGCCATAAGCGGATCATGAAAAATAGAAAAGATGTAGGAAAAAAATAAATAACAAACTTATTTTCGCACTGATCTGATCTGCTCGCATTCACTCTGCATGGCTTGTTTGCTGAGTACATTACTGCCTGCCTGCTTGCCTGCCTGAACACATCAGCGTTTACTCTGTCCGCAGACTAAGTGTACTAGCACAAAAGTTTCAAGCTGTCAAACTTAACTTTTTTTTACTTCGTTCACGCGCAGTAGAGAATAGCAATTTTTCATCATTTTTATATAAAATCTTTCTTTAAGGAAAATTCTTTTGTGCAAAATTTTTTAATTTAATCTTCCACTTCAGTTTATTGTTCTTCTAACGTCACAAAAATTTGTCAGATAAAGTGTAAGAAATAATTTTTTGGCGTTTGTTAAAAAATGTGTCAAAAAATTCCGATATTTTGCTATACATGTGGAGTTAAGTTTATTTTGTTGTGTTATGTTGCCATTTTATTATGATTTTATTTAAATATGGACTTTATGGACAAAAAAACTGCATTTTCTATTATCAAATTAAGCAAGTGCAGCCACTAACTACATCTTTGGTATGGGATTTAGGTGGAGTTTTCATTTGATTGTAAGAAATTTCAAATTAAGAGTGCATAATAAAAATCAGAACTTATGTGAAGAATTTGAAGTCCATATATTCATTCAAATTTGAGGAGATTTTAAAATTTTGATAAAATCACTTTGTATGAGAGGTAGCGTGGTTTTCATCCGATTTAAAGCGGATATTAAATATCAAAGCTTATACACAAAAATTTCTAGTCTATATACAGGTTCCGCCATCTAACGTTTTTTTTTTCAACTACTGCTTATTTCGTGAATGGTAACACTTAGCTCATGTTTGATTTGACAGGTAATTAGTTTATCCTTCCGCTGAACGAATATGGTTGTGTATACGCTTGAACAACGCTGGGAAATATTGCGACATTACTTTGAAAATCATGGAAATGTTGCAGAATGTCTGCGAAAATTGCGTACGGATTTTGGAAGAAGAGAAGCACCGTCAGCTCCGTATGTTCGTTATCTTGTGGAAAAAGTGAAAGAAACTGGCATCCTCATCGATAAACCAAAGCGTGAAAAGCCAAAAGCAATACGTACACCCGAGAATATTGCTGCTGTGGCAGAAAGTGTGCGTGAAGCGCCATCAACATCAATTCACCGTCGTTCTCAACAATTGAACATTTCGGAGACATCATTGAGACGAATTTTGCATAAAGACCTTGGTATGACGCCATGCAAAATCTAATTGGTTCAGGAGTTGAAGCCAACTGACCATCCAATGCGTTTTCGCTTTGCTAAGTGGGCCTGCGATCGACTTACAGAAGATGCCGATTTTGACAAAAAAAAATCATCTTTTCAGATGAAGCTCATTTTGATCTTGGCGGATATGTAAACAAGCAAAATTGTCGCATTTGGGGCACAGAAAACCCGCACGCATACATTGAAAAGCGGCTGCACCCAAAACAAGTCACTCTGTTTGGTGCGGATTTTGGTCCAGAGGCATAATTGGGCCATTTTTCTTCGAAAATGAGCAAGGAGTGGCCGTTACAGTCAATGGCGATCATTAGCGGGCCATGTTGAACAAATTTTTGTTCACAAAAATTGAAGAGGAGGATATTGGCAACATTTGGTTTCAACAGGACGGCGCTACGTGCCACACAGCCGAAGCTACAATCGATGTTTTGCGCCCTGTTTTTGAAGATCGCACTATCAGCCGCAGAGCTGATGTCATTTGGCCATCTCGGAGCTGCGATTTGACACCGTTGGACTATTATTTGTGGCGTGCCCTCAAAGATGAGTGTTACGCCGACAAGCCAGAGACAATTGACGCTTTAAAGGACAATATTCGTGAAGCCATTGGTGAAATACAGCTGCACACAATCGATAATGTGCTTAAAAAATGGACCGATCGTGTAGGCTACTGCATGGCCAGATAGCCATTTGAATGAAATTAGTTTTTGATATTAACCGGAAGAATTGTACTTACAAATAAAAAAAGAAATTTGAGAAAATATCCAGTAGTTTCCTTTTATAGAATTTTCAAAAAAAAAATTATTTGGCGGACCCTTTATTAAATTGGTTAGAATTTAAGGAGATTTTACCATTTTGATTAAGGCATTTTGTATGGAAGGAAGGCGTGGTTTTTATCCAATTTGGTCCATTTTCCATTTTGATCTTTATATTTTAGACACAAGTTTAAATACAAAACTTCATTATGATAGCTTCAAAATTACAGCGGACGGATGACAAAAAAAATGTTTTTTCTTATTTGAACCCATTTTAGTTAAAAACAAATTCAAAAGTTGGCTCCGCCTTCTAGGTGAATTGATATCCATTTTCAGGGTTCAAAACTGCACTGCGCATTGACCAAAGTCTGTTTTTATTTTTGTTGTTGGACTGCGTAATCATTCCTAATTAAAATTGGGAAAATAGTTTCCTAAAGACACGTCTTTAACGTTTATTTCAGAATAAACTTAGATGAAAATGAGTAACATAGTCTCAAAATATTCACAATATTTATATTTAACAATTACAAATTTAAGAAAAAATTAAAGAACAAATAAAGTAGCGAAGCTATTAATCCAAAGTTATTAACTTTTGTAATTGAAAAATAATTACTTGATGGTTGGTTGGTTGGCTTAGATGGTGATGCTACATACAAGTCGGATCAAAATAGTGCTAGTGAGCCATTTTGATACCATAACTTCGTGTTCCTGTAAGCGAGGGAGTGAGTATCGCACTGTTAGTTTATAACCATTCAGTGCGGTTGATGAATTTTAGAAGATTGTTGATTTTACTGTTGAGATTTCATCTAGATTGCTAATGAAGGGTCACAGCTGCGACAATGTGTGCTAAAGGGCAGTCCGAATTTTTCGGTATGTACTCCGATGCACCAGTTACCCGTGATATGAGCCATGATTCTGGCTATTTCATTCCTGGATATTAAGAACATATCCTGAGTTCTGCCTAGGTTGAAATGGGCCATAATTTCCTGGATGCATTGCAGGTTGGCAAACCTCTGCACCTAGTACTGACTAATGCCAAGAAGTAAAAGTGAATTCCTTCCTTAACGGTGCAAATTCAGTGAAGTTTCGACTGGTTTCGCTCTTGAAACGTCAATGAAGGAACTCCGCGTAGCCAGTTCATCCACCTTTGCATTACCATATATGTTCCTAACGCCGGAAACTCAGATTTTAGTAATATTATGTTGGTGACTTAGCTGGGTCAGTTCGTCCTTATACTGCTTTACCAGTTTGAAATTGGTACTGATCGCAGCTAAAGCTTTAATAGTGGCTTGGATATCCGCCAAAATAACTGCACTGAGGTGATTGATGTTACATCTACTTAAAGTGCAACAATCTTCTCTTATCGCTGAAAGCTCGGTCTGGAAGAAACCTGCCGAGTCTGGTAGACGAAAAACGTTTGCTACCGCTAACTTATGAGAGTATACGCCAGCTCCTACTCCGGACTACATCTTGGATGTAGTCAACGTAGAAGGACTTATCGAAGACTAAGTCAGGTTCCCCATTGCAGCACTCTTCCCTGGTGGGGAATTTGATCGTAAAAGATTTCGTGAAGTCGAGTTTGGGGGCGCTATAGTCCGTGTTATTTGGAACCAGTTCTAGAGATAGTGGACTTAGAAAGTTGCTGTGTCAAAATGTTGCTGTATCTATTCCGTCAGTTGTATTATTCTCTGAGTCTGTCTTTACTGTTGGATGCGGTAAGATTGATGTGTACATCTATAGGAAGAAGGTGTGTCAGGAGGTTAAGTGCATCGGTAGGGTATGAACTAATACACTTTCCGACACCTGTGTAAGCGGATCGCGAGATCTTGGCTAGTTTTGCTATGTTGTATACTTTGTTCAGTACATGTCACCATACCAGTGCATCATATAACAGGATAGGATGCACTACTGGTGTATATACTTATAAGAGTATTTTTGGTTGAAGATACCATTGCTTGCCAAAGGTCTTTTTGCAGGTGTAAAATCCTATGTAGGCTTTTTGGACCCTTTGTTGATTTTCCAGCCGAAATATTTAAATCATTCTATGCTTATGAAGGCTCCGACAGTGTATTGCTTAAATAAGATGAATCTTTCAATTATTGTGATAGCCGCGTATAAGGCGATATCTATTGATCTACCCTTTAGGTATACAGGGTTGTCCATATTCGAAGCGCCCATCTGGCAACACTGTAACTTTCCGCAGTGATGCCAAATCGACTAATGACATACCGCGTTTGAAGCGTCATTCCAAGCAAATGTTTACAATGGAACAGTACACGCCACGCGAACGCTCTAAAATTGTTGAAATTTACATTCAACAAAACAAGTCAATAGTGAAAACTCAACTTGCTTTCAAAAAAATAAATAAAGTGAACGGAAACGGAAAGTGGAACGGTAAACAAACAAAATTGCCGTATTTATGCCACTGAAAATCCACAAGAGATTCAAGAGGTACCTCTTCACGATGCAAAAGTCACTGTTTGGTGCGGCGTTTGTGCTAAAATGCTCATTGGGCCGTTCTTTTTCGAAGATGATAATGGCCACAGAGTTACTGTCAATCAGGAGCGTTATCGCGATATGATAAACAATTTTTTCATGCCAATCGTTCGTCGAAAGCGTATCAGGCACTACTGGTTTCAACAAGACGGCGCGCCACCACACACAAGCCGCACTACAATCGATTTTTTGAAGCAATTCTTCCCTGGCCGTATGATGTCAAAAAATGGTATTTCGATTGGCCGCCAAGATCACCAGATTTAACGCCTCCAGACTTCTTTTTGTGGGGTTATTTGAAATCAAAGGCTTACGTCAACAAGCCAAAGACCCTAGAAGAGCTGAAAACCAACATCCGTCAAGAAATAACCGCCATTCCCATCGAAATGTTGAAGAAAACCATGGAAAATGCTGCAAAACGGGCACAATATGTCCTAGAGGCCAATGGCGACCATTTACGAGATATCATATTCAAGAAATAATGTAAGCAAATCTACTTGAACCCAATTAAATGATATTCATGACGAAGAGACAAAAAATTGTGGTTTCTTTGATTTATTTAAAAATAAAATGGGCGCTTCGAATGGGCAACCCTGTATAAGCATTGCTGCTGTGATGGCTTATGGATTTAATACTAAGTAGGTACTTTATTCACGATTCAATCTATAGTTGAATAACTAATAATCAACAACTCTGTATACCATCCTAATGCTATTCTGAGGATAGAACATCCGACTAATGATCTAGAGGTGGTGGGTTTGAATCGTAGTAAAATTAAGTATATTTTTATAAATTCAGTAAAAATCGATCGCTTTCTGCCTCTCTCCCGTGTTTCGAGCTATAAGTAGAAGTATATCAAAACAAGGAAAATATTAAAAAACACACACAACAGCAATAACAACAACCAACATCAATGCTATGCATATTTTTTGTTTTGTATTTTTTAAAATAAATGCATGTGGTTTTTGCATATTTATACTTGTTTTGATTTGCTACCCCATTTAAATTTAGTGCAAAATATTTTGGGAATAGATAGATTGCTTATAACTTTTATGCTCATTTCATATATTTGTTGTTTTTGATACATTTATTTTATATATGGATTTTATTTAAAATTTTGTTGAAGAACGATTATATATGCAATTATAAAATACAGGGAAAAAAGTTTACACAAAAGCGCACAGTGTAATTAAAAATTTTACATACAAACAGTCATACCTTTAAATATTTCAAGATATATTTCTGCAACCATGGAAAATGCTGCAAAACGGGCACAATATGTCCTAGAGGCCAATGGCGACCATTTACGAGATATCATATTCAAGAAATAATGTAAGCAAATCTACTTGAACCCAGTTAAATGATATTCATGACGAACAGACAAAAAATTGTGGTTTCTTTGATTTATTTAAAAATAAAATGGGCGCTTCGAATATGGACAACCCTGTACATTCTGGCGCTTGATATAGTGGTACCATCTAGAACGCCCCTAAGATAAACACCAATTAAATCTTCTAGGGTTTTTACAACAAATGATGTGAGACTTATTGGTTTGAAATACATAACTGATTCATGAACTCTCCTCCCAGCTTTGTGAATTTTTGTGTTTTATCTTTACTTTTTTCCGGCTCCTTTCACTTCGAAAAGGGTCATTAAGGTGGAAGTAATTTTTGACGATTGACAGTAGGTTAAGTGGAATTACATTTTGTAGTTTCTGAAACATCGGGGCCTGGAGATTTGTATGGAAAGAAGCTGTTTAAGGCCAAAGTTATCCTATCCTTTGAGATAAAGAAACCCGTATGAAACGTAGCAGTAACCTCGGGTGTCTCTAAACCTAAGGTCTGATTGCAGCTGTTTCTACCGGATTAATCTAGGTTTTGAGGATGTCCTTATACGGTTGCCAATAATTCTGTCTATAGCTACAGTTTAAAATTTTCCTTACACTTTTGCTAAAGTTGGTTGGTCCCCAGCTATTGGGATATGAGACCCTAAAGAAAACCTGCATGGTTAAATAAACGGAAGAGTTTAGTTCCTCCGCAGTTGAGATGTTTTTGTAGGCTAAGGAATGAATTTTTGGGCGATTCAACTTGGTAAATTTCCCCTAGTAAGTACGTTTGGGACTATGAAGTGGAGGAGAAGCCTCTATAAATCGTAATCTTTTATTCGCAAAATATTCGTAATGTTTTATCGTAAAAACATTACGAATAAATACATTAAATTAATAGAATTAATAGAATGCATTTGCCACATTTAAGAATGATTCAAATACCAAATTACGAAAAAAACATTCTGTCTGATCTGGGGTTGAACGTCAATTTTTTAGCTTAGATCACGTATTCTACAAGCAGGCTACAACCACTTTGCAATCATACAGTTTCTTATATTCAGTAGTTGTTCGACAAACCAGGCTGAACGATTTTGGCTACAAATAATGCGTGCTGCTGTGATAGATACGACATCTAAAAAAAAAAGTACGAACAATATTTACCGCACTCAGGTGCTCCACAGCATTTCGATGCACACTTCTGCTGTCATTGAGCATTTATAGTGCATCAGATCCCAGCTCCGAATCTGGGACTATGAGTAAACATTTATGTTTAGTAAATGCTAGTTGGAACTTGAAGTCCATTCATCGATTGCAAAACTAAATTTTTCTCCTTCGCCTGTGAGTTTTTGCATCTCACTAAATGTGTTGTTTGGAATTTTTTCATAATATTTACGTACTATATTTCAAATAGTGTTTTGCAAATTTGGAACGTTAAAGCCGTTTGTCTTTATTATTGCCCTCAAATCTGCAGACTTTAGAAAATCGGAAAAAGTGAACCCGTCAACAGCGGTCATTCACACTAAAACTGTCTCAAGAATTTTGTCTTTGGTGTTGACATTTTAGCTGCTTGCCTGAAGGGATTGAAGGGGCACTTCACTGCATGTGCCCTTTGTAATGCATATGCAATTCTTTTGCCAATCCTCCTTTTGTTAGTAAATCTGACCACACTTAATGCATTTTACAGTCCCACTTGTATCTCGGGCGATCAAAACATGCTACCAAACTGAGTTGCAACCTTTAGATTTAGTTTTATGCGAAATAAATTTGTTTTAAAATAAATACTTTGCAAATTATTTTATTAATAACCTGAATAACCGAAACTTTTACTCATATCTTGTGCTGATTATTTTAGCCGCTGCAAAAATTTGTTATTCCAGAGCAAAATTAAATCAACTGTTTTTGATCAGCTAATTACTACACTCAAACTACTTTCTGAGTGGCATATTAAGACTATTCTTCAGTGTTGCAGTTGAACAAAAATACCTTTTTCCATAAAAAAAGGTGATAATAGGGTTTATATTATTATCAACCCTATTAAGTCCTGGGATTTTTTTTAATCCGAGACTTACATAAAATAATCCCGAGATTTTCGGGACTTAAAAAAGTCCGTGATGCCGGGACGGATTGTCATCAATAGTTGTAACACATATTTTTAGGGAATAATTTTAAAGACCAATTTATTTTATTGAAAATAGCTGTATAGTTTATGGAAATATTCTCTTTTTTGTTTAATAAATTTTTGCATGCGTTCGAACCTTTTGTCATAACATATATTCCATTCCGCTTGAAACATAGCATTTGAACCCATCAACTGCTTTTTCTGGCGTCGAAAACCGTTGTCTACGTAGTTTGTAATTGAGATTTGGGAACAAAAAGAATCGTGCCAAATCAAAACGGTACGGCGGATGACCCAATAATTTGATATTTTGAGTGCTCCAGAATGTTTTTATTTTATCTAATGTGTGGAAGCTCGCAGTACTTCGAGCTTAAACAGCTTTTGTTTGTTTGATACATTTTGAAAGACCCGTATACAATAAAATGCTTTCTTCATTTCGGCTTATACGAATAGATCAATGATTCATCACCATTCACGTTCCTCTAAACGTTTTTTGAAGCAGCGCGATTATATCTCTTGAGCGTTTCCTTACATCAATCGACAAACAATGACTTTTTGTTTGAAGTAACTATTTATTGGGTTATTGAAATAAAAAGTATTTTATTTCACAAAATTTTCAAATAAATGTTTTATCTCAAGCTTAACTCTTGGATAAAAATTTAAGATTTATGAAAATTAATGTTGGCAAAAAGAACAATATCTTACAATAATGTTAGAAGTTAGGGATATTCAGTGAAGCCAAACATATTGTTTCGTCCTTTTGTATACGTACACTAGGAATATTATATTCTCTGAAGCCTGAAAGAATAAATTCGATTTAACTATGTCTCGGAATGTGCACGAATAGTCTTCAGCACAAAAGTTCTCAAGTTTGCTTCATCTGTGCTTTTGACTTTTTAAAAGGTCAACTTGAAGCATATGCAAAGCATGCCAACCACACTCTTACACACACACACACGTATGTCACATCACTGTTGAAAGCTTTGAATTTGCAACACTAGAAGAATGGCGAAACACAAGTCCCGACAACAACAGCAATAAGCTGCTTCTTATTGTTGTTGATGCTGCAGATGCTCATGTTCATGTTGTTCAGTTACAAAAACAGCTACTAAATTTCACACATTAACTGTTTGGGCTGACCTTCTTCTAGCTGCAATCAAAACAACAAAGTAAAAAACACATTTTTTTGCTGCCAACATTAAACTACAACAGCAACAACACAAACAACTTAAAAGTCAACAACAGCTTGTGAGCAGGCAAAACTGCCAGCTGCAGCCGTGACTTGTAGCCTTGTCCTCTTCGACTCGCTGCTACCACTTTTTCTGCCCCACCCCAAATTAAAATGATAGCCTAATAAAAATACCAAAAATTGTATGGTGCACACTTCAAACGCGTGGAATTCAAGTGAACGAATAATTTTAGCATTTGATCTAAAGCGATAAGGTTGCAAGCAGGGTGAATAGCAAAGGAGGGGTCAAAGTGGACCCGTATCAGTGCTAAGCTGCCAGCTAAGCGACCAACAAACGTTGTAACTCAGTCAGCGAAGCATGTTGTTGATAATGTTATGTTGTTGTTGCCGTTGCTCTTGTTGTGTCTGCATCAGCTGAGGCATTTTAAATGAACCCATCCGTTTGATGCACACTTGAATGCGGCTTAGCGGTATATTCATGTCTACCACGTCCATGTGGCTCACTACGAGAGTGTGTATGTGTGTGCCTTTGGCGCATACAACCCCAATGTAGGCTCATAAATTTACAAAAGTAGAGCAAAATTTGCTAGTTGTGACATCGTTCTTCTGGGATTTAATTGCTGGTTATGTGGTTGTTTGTGTGTGTGTTCGCTTGTTGTTGTTGTTGCTTTTGTAGAATTAATTTTTTGCTCTTTCAATTTGTTGTAACCTTCACCTCGTTGGGCCTTAATTTTGAATTTTTTCTTGGCGTTGGTTTTTTTCTCGGTCTACTTTTAGGCGCATATTTTTTTCGTTTTACTGAAAGTTGTTTTAGTCATTTTGTAGAGCCAGAGCATTAAGATTTAAACTGACGTTAGGTAACTTCATGGCGCTGTATATATTGTGCATTAATTTGCAAGAAGATATACTTTTTAGTTAAATTTTTTTAGGATTTTAAAGTTAAGTGTAAGGTGAAGAGCAAAAAAGAAATTGAAAAAATATTGGAAAATATGATGCTGTGAATTTTTGTTAGAACTTTGCCATTAATGTTTAGTTGTCAACGGAGTTAACAACTGTTACTTATTTGCATATCAATTACAATAGAATTAAGGTCCTCGAGACATCCATAAATAATTTTACGTGACATCGTATCTCTATCCTTGTCACGGCCACTGTGTCAATCGTTACTATAATACTTAAAGAAGTTCTTAAAGTCTTTTTTCTCAAATCCTTCATCTTATTCTTTTACTATTCCCTAATAAAAATAGTAGTAGAAATAGTAGTAGAAATAGTAGTAGAGAAAGAATTGGGAAATATCCGTAGAAATATAAATAATATACTAGCTTAAGACCATTGATGTCAAAGCTTTAATTTCTTTTGTCTTAAAATTTTAATTTTAATACAATTATAAATAAATAAATAAAAATAAATAATATAACTTACTGTAATACCAAACCCATCATCACATAGCCCTATATAATATCATCATAAAAAGAGTAGTACAAATGATGGTAAAAAGAAGTTGAAATACTACAAGAAAAAAGTTGTATAAATCATAGAAATGAAGTAGTAGAAAAAGTATAAGAAATAGTTGTTTAAAAAATAATAGGGGAAAGTAGTACGAAAAAGTAGTAGAAATATGCATATCGAACTTAACCATAATATCAAACCTATACCATACAATCCTCTCATGACACCATCATACAATACCATTATTCCAAACTATTCCATTCAGTTGTAGAAATAGTAGAATAAATAGAAGTTTAAAGTAGTTGGTAAAACATTTGTAGAAATCGAAAGTAGAAAAAGTAGCGTGGGAATTTGGTCATAATTATTTAATTGTTCAACTATTTGTTCATTGAATTATTTTAAAAATTATAATTTTGTCAAAATAGTCTTTGAAATTTCACTTCAAAAATTTTCTTAAAATTTATTAAAACGTTTTGTAAAATTTAATAAAACAATTTAATTTAAATAAATAGATCTATATAAAACTGACTTTCTTTCAAACTATAGAAGTGAGAAAAGTGCTATATGAGCATTTCCCAAAAAAAATCAACTGCAATCAAAAACTTAAATTTTATTAAAAACTTGTTATTTTATGATGTTATTAAGAGAAACATTTTAATTTTATTAATTTAAGAAATTTCTAAATAAATTCAGTAACCATGATGATCAAATCGTCTGCACTGTTTCACAAATATATTTTCCTTTTTCGTAAATGTTTAGTAAATGCTTCGTAAGCTTTTTGTTTTAGTAGAAATAGAAGGCATTGGCTAAAGATAATAAAAAAATGGTTGAGGCAAGAAAAGGTCAATATACTAAATTTGCTTGTTAATTGCTCAATACTAAATTTGTTTATTAATTACTCAATTACATAATTACTTTACTACCTAATTCCTTAATCACCCAATTTAAATTTAAGGAAATTGTGTCGCGTGGGTTATGTCGCGTGAGTTACAGCAAATATTTTTTGGAAGCTCAATATATTTTTAAATAAGCAAAGTCCATAAGTAAAGTGGGTTAAGAATGAAACTTCACTGTTTTCCCATTATTTAAAAATTGAAAACAAAAACAAATTGTATGGGAAAATTCGCTGAGTTTTTACAATCTAATCTTGCTTGTAAAACACATTTCCTTTTTTTGTCGCGTGAGTTACGCCCGTATTTACCACTGCCATTCTTAATTAGTTACAGGAAGGACAATTTTAGTAGATCTTACCATTACTATGTTTTGTAAGACAAATGTACATAAGAAATTTTTTCGGTGCTGCTTAGATTCAATTCAACAAGCCCATAATTTTTTTACCTACCTGCCTTTTTTCAACGTTCGAAGTACATACGTGAAACATGACATTTGGCGTCACAAAACAGTCATGTTATCAGGTATTCAAAAGTAAAATTTTGTAAAAATATTATATTTCTTACGGACCTTCCCCCCACAACCAAAAGCCGCTGACACACACAATGAAATACCTTATGCATAATCTTATACAGTGGCTCACAACGAAAGTCGGGCAGGCATTTCTTATCACTTTCGCATTGGTTTCAGAAATGAAAATGTAAGAAAAAACTTGGAGTAAATATTTGTTCAAAACGTTCTTTATTGGTGTGCAAAATTAAACAGAAACATAGTTAAAAAATTAGAACATAACGGTAAAAGAAAATTAAATCAAACCAAAGCTTTAAAAGCGAGCTCATATTGAAAGTCGGGCAGATAAGGAATTCAATGCTAAAACTAAGAATTTAATATTTTGTGTACAATCCTTTTTCTTATATAACTGCCTGCAGCCTTTTTGAAATAAGTGCAACCAAATTTTTAAAAACTTCAGCCCCAATCTGATTCCACTCTTCACTTAGAATACTTTTTTTTAGGATTGGTTCTTTAGTTGCCCATCTCTGATACTGCACTCAGGGTTCAAGTTTATCTCATAGATGTTCTATAACATTTTAATCTGGGCCTTGTGAGGTTGTTTTTATAACATTTGGACAAATATTAAGCACGCAATTCTTTACCAAGAGCGTCGTATGTTTTAGATCATTGTGTTGGTAAAACTAAAAATTGTCTGCAATTCCTTATTAACCCGCATTTTTTTTACTTGCGCCATGAGAATGTCAAGGAACATATTTTTGTCCATTATACTTTCAATAAAATGAATCCTTCCAACATCAGACGCAGCCACAAACCATGACTGATCCTCTACCATGCTTAGTATGTTTAGAATTTTTATTGCAAAATTCCTCATTCGGTTTTCGCTTTAAATCTGAACCATATTAATTAAATAAACTCTCATCGGTAAACAAAACCTGTACTAAAAGTTTATTGCTGAAAAGTGCTAAGGATACTAATGTTTTCTTTTTTATTAACCTTGCTCCAGAATAGAAAGTCTTTGGTCATCTGCTCATGCACGAAATTGGGGCGTTCTATTACATTTTTCTTTCTAATATAGTGCTTTTTTCGTGCTACTCCTCAATTTAAACATTTTTTTCTCAAAACTCTTCAAATTGTTTCTGAGAGTACACTCTTTTTCAAATTGAGTTTTAACATGACCTCTAGTTTTAGTGCAAATAAAAATAGGTGTTTTAATATTTCTCTTAAAAAATACCTTTCATCTTTGGAGCTAAGTTTATTTTTAGCTAATGTACGTTCTTTGTTACATATTCTCTTATCTTGTCAATAATGCTTGATTATATCGTGCACTTTTGATTTACTTTTTAAGGCGATTTGTGAAATTTGTCGCTCGGATTTTCCTTTCAAATAATAATTTATCACGATCTGCATTTCTGCCAGAGTTGATTGATTCATTTTTGTAGAAATGTTTATTTTTTAAAGTTTGTTTCACCGTTTTGTTCTATTTTTTTAGTAATGTTTCTGTTAAATTTTGTTCACCAAAAAATAACGTTTTGAAAAAAATATATATTGCAATATTCTTTGTACATTTTCATTTATGAAATCAATGCGAAAGTGCTTAGAAATGCCTGCCCGACTTTCGTTGTGAGCCACTGCACATCATTCAATTTTATCATACTGTACCATCATAACATACCATTATACCATACCTTCATTTCATACCTAGCAGAAATTAGTAGTAGTAATCAAAAATAGTAGTAGAATAAGAAGAAACGTATACAGCTGCGGTCAAAAAAAAAGTAGCGCCCTTATATTCATACATGTTTGGATAAATAATACTAGTATACGAATTTCGGATCCGGTAAGTCCATTTTCATTCCTATATGTACTTTCAACACTCGTTCCAACTCCGTACTCAGTTTCACCTATATTGTAAAACTTTCAAGATACAGGGTGTTTTACGGTTTTGGTACGTGTTTTGTATTATTGATCTAGAATCTAAACTACTCACCATAAAATAAAAAATAATATTTTGTATTCTAGAAAAAATATCAGATTTTTCATAAGTATATATATCGCTTTCGTGTCATGTGCTGTAGCGGTGAAAACATTTTGAGATTATTCAAAAAAATATCTACAAATTTTCTATCTTTTGTTTTAACGGAGCTGTTACTGTCCAAATTTAGAATTTAAAAAAATACTGTTGATTAAGTGTATTTTTACATGAAAAAAAGACATTTTAAATTTGGACGGTTACAGTTCCGCTAAAACAAAAGATAGAAAATTTGTTGATATTTTTTTGGATAATCTCAAAATTTTAGCTTCGCTACAGCACATGACACGAAAGCGATTGATATACTTATGAAAAATCTGATATTTTTTCTAGAATACAAAATATTATTTTTTATTTTATGGTGAGTAGTTTAGATTCTAGATCAATAATACAAAACACGTACCAAAACCGTAAAACACCCTGTATCTTGAAAGTTTTACAATATAGGAGGAAACTGAGTACGGAGTTGGAACGAGTGTTGAAAGTACATACAGGAATGAAAATGGACTTACCGGATCCGAAATTCGTATACTAGTATTATTTATCCAAACATGTATGAATATAAGGGCGCTACTATTATTTTGACCGCAACTGGTTGTATAGACTATGAACCATACCTCGTTGGTTGGACATGGTTATGATACTATGAACCAATATTCGGCTTGTTTGCTTTTGCTTTAGCTTGTTTAATCTTGTTTTGCTTTTGCTAATTTGATTTTGCTCCCTTTTTTTTGCTCGTTTGCTTGTAATTTTTTGCTTTTATTACTTTTATTTTGCATTTTTTCATTGGATTTAACTTTGCTAATTTGATTTTGCTTTTGATTTTAAAATTTACATTTTCTTTTGAGTTTGATTTTGCTCATTTGCTGTTGCTTTTGAGTATGTTAATAAAGTTTTGATTTTGTTTTTTCTTCAGCTCTTGCTTTGGTGGTGGCACTTGCTATTTCTTTTTTTTTTCGTTTTTGTCTTTGATTTTTTTTTACACCCGTGGCTTATCACTAACCTTTACTGTGGTACACTAGCATTAAACTTAATGCCATGCAATATTTCCATGCATCATCGGTGAACTTAAGTTAAGTTAAGTTGATGCATTAGCAGCCAGATGAAGTAATTTTTTTTATTTCAGTCATCAATCCAAGGAACCCATTTTTATTTATAACCGCATCATAAAAAAAAATTTTTTGTCAAAACAGTTGTCAAAAGTTTGGTTCTTGGATAGAAACCACCAAAAATGATACGTTACATGACACGAAATAAAAGTGCTTTTTTACCTGCATCAATATAAATGGAAAATCTGCGAAGTGTGCACGAGTTTTTTTATGAAAGTTTTTTTAAGATAATCTGGAATAATGTTGCTACATATTCATAATTGCTTCATTGAAAAATCTTTTTAAGTTGTTTTTATTCAAAGCATAATATGATACGTTATGCGATATAAGTTATGTGACAGAGCTTTCCCTTCAAAGAAGAACAAATATTTTATAGTTTTATTTACTGAATTGAACTAGAAATACACATAAAGTGTAATTCAGAACCGTTACAATCGAAAATTGAAAAATTTAATTGAACTTTGTATTATACGAGTATTTCTTTTACTTATAAAATTCCAACTTTCGCTAACTTTTGTCACCATTTTTCAGCTTTTATGGTCATTCAACGTGTATGCTGGCATTTTTTTTAAATTCAAATTGAGATTAGTTCTCAGTACTCTCACAATATAAATTTTAACTTTTTCTCTATTATTAAGGCTTAAGAGAATTTTAAGTAATATTAACATATACAATTTTAAACATCCATATTTATTTTTTGTTGTTATAATAGTTATTTACTTTATTCATTTAATAAACTTTATTAAAACTGTTTATTATTCACTTTATTATTATCTTTATTTATTTTTTAGGTTGTAACTTAAACTTATCACATATTTCTTTATTTTACTGCTTCATTTTCTAATAAAGCTTCTTCTAACAAAGTTTTCTTAATATTCCTTGCCATGAACACTTGATAATAGTTTATGATCAACGCTTATAAGTTGTAAACACTTTTTGGGCAATTTTATCATAGTCAATGCAATTTCGTTGATCACAAAAATTATGGAAATAAAAAGCTGATCATAATATATCATCAGTGTTTTATACAGAGTTATACCAAACATTGTGAGCATAGCAGAGACCGTACTGAGTATGCATTTTATAATAAAAAGCAAAAAATAATAATTATCTTGTGACTTTTGAAATTTTGAGAAAAAAAATAATTATTTCTGCTTTTTATTTTTTAAGGCAAAAATAAAAGTCAAAATTTGCCCGATATTTTTTTGGTCACAAAATAACTGGTATGTTTTGATTTTCATTTTTAAAGCAAAAATAAAAAGTAAAGTTTGCCCGATATTTTATGGTCACAAAATAACTGGTATGTTTTGATTTTCATTTTTAAAGCAAAAATAAAAAGTAAAGTTTGCCCGATATTTTTTTGGTCACAAAATAACTGGTATGTTTTGATTTTTATTTTTTAAGGCAAAAATAAAAAGCAAAATATGCCCAACATATTTTGGAGCACAAAAAAACTTGTAAATATTGATTTCTATTTTTTTATTCAAAAATTAAAAGCGTACGTTTGACGATTTGACGCGTTGTAAGTTAATGTTTGTTTTACTATTGATCCACTTTCGCCAAGATTCCAAGTTGAATGGTTTTAAATGCCGTTTCAAATAGAAAAATCAAAGTTATACTATGGACACACATATTGTATCGATACCATAGTATTTGAAATTATAGAAACCATTATGAGCATACCATATGTATGTCAATGTATACTAGCTATAAACCAGCTCACGGAGCCAGTATCGCACCTCATTTATAGTTTACGAAACACAACAATTTTTCATGGTTTCGCCATACTAACAACATACCTTTTTTGACTTGCCACCCTGATATTAATATAGTTCAACTGATGTCAGCGCCTTTTTCTGATAGCGACAAAAATTCTAACTACATAAGAATCATAAAATTTCAAATTTTTAATTTTATAACAAATTTAACTTAAAATAAAAAACTGAACTTCTCTCGAGCATCCATACTTTAATTTGCCATTTGATCTTTCAAGAGCATGCTTATGTTTATCAAAATATTCAAGTACAAGAAAAACATTTCGCTTGAATTAATTTTTATTTAAATTTTTTCTTTTCTTCTTGAAATAAGTATTTTGCGTAAATGTAAATAATTTTTTGAAGCAATGTTCAAACAAAACTTTTTCGATATGTATGCCACTACTTTGATATAACATAGTATAAAGTCGTTCATGGTTTCAATACTATAGTATCAATACCATATGTGTGTCCTTAGTATTACACCAAAAGTTATTCGGAAGTTTAAAAAAATCTCATACAAATACAAAAGTACAAAATGCAAACAAGTTAGTTACGGAGAACTCTTAATTTGAATTAATATACCAAAATTTTAAAATAAGTTTCTTTTGTTCATTAAAATAATATATATTATAATAACTAAATACCATGCCAATAAGATTTGCTTAAATAAATATTATGTTCATTAACTACAATATTCCTAGCCTATTCCTTATTTCTTCAATTACATAACGTCTTCAAATGGCATATCTCATGCCATCATATACATCAAGGCATGAGCACCAACTGTCAAAATATGCCACAGTATTTGCTTGGTGGTCTATCTATGCCATGACATGTTTGTTGAAATATTTCGATTCTATTGAATTTCAGGTATGCAATACAGTTCATGCCATGAGATAGATGCCACGAAAAATATCATGGCATTTATCGCAGGACATAATACATGCCATGGCATAGGCGGTCCCCACTAGATTTTTTGGTGCCATGACGTATATGATGGCATGTGCTTTGCCTCATGGAGACGCTATGTTACAACTGCTGCTCATGAATCAATCAATAAAGAAACCAGAACACATTGAAAAATACATGTACTAATTTTTACGTAAGAATGGGAGAGGGCTAGAGCTTTTCTTACTTTTGCTGACGAGGGTGACGGGGGGCTTATGAAGCACTTACGAGATGACATAAATCCTTTAATATAAATTTTTCAAACGTAAACTGAAATACTGATCTTGCTTTTAATTTTTTAATAAAAAAATTTTAAATCAATGTTTACAAGTTATTTTGTTGTCCAAAATATGTTGGACAAATTTTGGTTTTTATTTTTGCCTTAAAAAATAAAAATCAAAACAAACCAGTTATTTTGTGACCAAAAAGCTATCGGGCAAACTTTACTTTTTATTTTTGCTTTAAAAAATAAAAATCAAAACATACCCGTTATTTTGCGACCAAAAAGATATCGGGCAAACTTTTCTTTTTATTTTTGCTTTAAAACATAAAAAAAAAATTTACCAGTTATTTTGTGACCAAAAAAATATCGAGCAAACTTAGATTTTTATTTTTGCCTTAAAAATATAAAAAGCAGAAATAATTATTATTTTTTGCTCAAAATTGTGAAAATCTAAATTTTAAAAAGCCATATGAGATCAAGTTCTACAATGTGAGAGCATTGTAATTCTACCTTCAAAACGGCGGTGCGACAATTTTTTCATCTTGCTTTTTTTGTTTAAAAATTTAAAAATAATTATTATTTACAGCGTCTCTGGAGCATAGTCCATAATCCATGAACAAAACTTATATATGGTTAAAAGAAACATATTTTGTATTTTTTAAACAGCTCGATTCGCGACTTGTGCACAAAGAAGTTTCTCAGTAAAGATTTGTTCATGTTTTATCTTAAAATAATTTTAAATACTTAGCCAATCAATTAAACGAATGTCTTGACACTTTAATCTAAAAAAGTTTTTTTAATACTTACATTTGAGTCAATTGAGGCAATCGAGCCACTAGTCAAAGTCACTAAGCCACAAGTTGGGTAACTCTTATCTATAACGCAGTTTTAATATGAAGCCAATTGTGCTAAACGAGTTAACTGGATTACCTGTTGGACCATTTCCAATAACAAATAGTTTTAAATAATGAGTCAAATGAACCTCGCCTTAGAAATGTTTTCCAATTGAACCAATAAGTGTAAATGAGCCACTTTTTTAGGCTTTTGCTTTTGCACGGTTAAAAATCTTGGACAAAATTTTTTACTTTTTTGGATAACATAAAAAACAACACCAAAATAAGATTACTTTTTAATATAAGAAAAAGTTTAAAATTTTCTAATTAAAAATTCCAAAAAAAGTTAAAAAAAGCAATATCAACTAAAAATTAAAAATTACTCTGACCATTTCATGGTTTGAACACACGCCCTCTGATGTGCTGGCCCAATATCTTACTCATTCGTCCAACTAATTTGTTAACAATTTTTTGCTTATTTTCCATAATTACAAATGCAAGTATGCTTTCAGGAACGTGGGTTCGAAACCCAGCTTAATTAAACTAAAGTAGGGATTAAAAATGAGTATTTTTTGGATAAAAATTTTTTTAAACTAAAGTTTGGATGAAAAAGTGGTCCAAAATTTTTAACCGTGTGATATTTTATATTGAGTTAACTTAATCACTAGTCACTTTTCATCTGCATATCATTTACAGCCAATTGAGCCAACACTGAGCCAATTGAGACAAATGAACCAATTGGGCCTTTAGTAGACCACTATTGATTTGGGTATTTAAATTAACTCTACTCTCAAGTTTTTGAACATATTGTCGGTGAAGACAACTCCCATAAAAAAACATTGCAACTTTACGTATCCAAGTGGTCATCAGAATTTTTATTATTTTAAATGTGAATTCTTTGTGAAGCTAATAAAATCACTGGCCTGGATCAGTAGTTCAACACCATTAAAAAAATACCTTAACATTCATACATACATTTACACACCACACGCCCAGTCAGAATTAGAAAATGAATAAAACTCGTTTACGAGTATTCGGTTAGACAAACAGACAGAACAGCTCCTGCTAGGATGGGTCAAACACACACATGTATTGAATATTGCCATATATCAGAAGATTTAAGCTGTTTTTATTTGGTAAATAAATTCAGCAAAGCAGGGAATGGTTTTTGTTTTTATATGCTCGAGCATATGCGTGCGTATGTGTGAGTACGTGTGAATGTGGTGCTGTTTTGCAACACGAAGCAATTCTTTTATGTGACACTTCCCAGCCAGATTTTGGACGAGAAATTGTTCGCCTTTCGCTTTCTTCTCCTCAGTAAGAATTCTTTTCTGCTCTTTTAGAAGATTTCGCCACGATGGACTTTTTTCGCCTACGAGAGAGGAGAAACGATAAGATAGCAAGTGAGCTAGTGAAAAATTGTTCTTGAAGAAGAATCGGTTTCTGCTCTTCCGCGGAACAAATTGCTGGTTGGGTTGTTTAAGGGGGTAACCTGCTTCAGGGCTCTCATCAAGTAACTTTTAAAACGACTATCGTTTGAACGATACTATCCAACGATATCGTTTTTAGTTTGCTTCATATAAGTCCATCGGTATCGTCTCGTCTATCGTTGAGTTTTTTAAAGTTTGAAAGCCACTGCAAAACATATACTCTTAATGCCAAAAGTGATATTTACTTTTATGTTTAATTTGTTTTTGGACTTGCTAGCTTCAAAAGTGAAAATTTAAGCAAAAATGTAAGAATATTTAAGTAGTTATTTTGATGATCTTAATGTTAATGTTGTGTGGTGGAGATGCGTACTGCGATCTAAATGAGATCTATTATACCTCCTTCTCAAGGCTCCGCTGGGTTGGCGGATTACAGAACTTCATCCAGACCTATTTCTCTGATGAATCTGAGAATGTTCTTAGATTCAAGGGATGAAATTTACTCTAGACTCAGCTCATAGTTCCCCAGTTCTAATCTACATCTGCGAGCCACGGCGTCGCAGTTTGAAAGTAGGTGTGTTGGAGTCTCCACTGCTTCTTCACAGAAACTGCAGTTACTATCGGTTTCTATGCCCAACTTCATCAGATGATGTTTAAGTCTCAGAATCACGTTAGAATTCTTAGATTTGGTTTACCTAAGCTTATGCCCAAGGTGTAAGATTTTTAGGTCTAGAATTACTTCTAGTGTTGCTGTAGTGTAGGGCAGGTGCTCATGGCACCTGTAATGCATACGCAGGCCAGTCTCTGAACCTTTGTTAGCATATTCCTCATTGTGGTTAACTTGGTTCTTTCAGCCCCTGCTATTGCACCATAGGTGAGGATGGGTCGGGAAAAACTCCAGCTTTTTCCCGCCAGGTTCCTACATACCATGAGCGCGCGCGTTGCTTTGTTTATAGTTTCCTTTGCATGTCTTCTCCAGAGAGCTTTGATTCTAGTGTGAGTCCTAGGTACTTCTTCTTTGAAGAGAATTTCCGTGCCATCCATTCTCATAGTTCGAAGATTATGCAGGCTTTTTTTGTTAATAAAAGGTACTATGGTAGGTTTCGCTGGGTTGATATTTAATCACACTGTGTTTCACCATTCCTTTGTTACTGACAGTCTTATCTGTATCAGGTTACAGAGTGTATCCTCGAACTTCCCTCTCACTATTCGTCGTATGCATAACCCTGACATTTTGTGCCATTCTCGGCTAGCTTCGATAATAGTTCGTCCACAACAAGGCTCCACAACAGTGGAGAAAGGACTCCGCCTTGTGGGCAAACTTTTGTTATTTTAATTCTTATCGTGATGGTGCCTACTTTTTTTTCTGTAGTTCTAGTGCTAAGCATTTGGCATATGCATCTGCTGAGCATATCATTTACTCATTTTTTGTGTAATGACTTCCTCACAGCCGCGTGAGAAGTGTTGTCAAAGGCTCCTTCTATATCTAGACAGGAACAGAGTACGGTTTCTTTGTTTTTGAGAGCTGACTGAATGTTAATAGTCAACTGGCTTAGGACAGATTCTGTGGACCAACCCGCCCTATATGCGTGTTGACACAGGTGCATTGGCGCATTCTCCAGAATCTCATTTTTTATATAGTTATCTATTACCTTTTCCATTGTTTTAAGAACAAATGAGGTAAACTAATTGGTCTTATTTATTTGGTAGCGTGTAGTCTTTTTTCCCTACTTTTGGTATGAAGGTAATTATGGCCCTTCTCCATTTCCTTTTGATATAGCCCAGCGCAAGGCTGCTTTTAGTTATTTTGACTAGGTGAGGCAATATTGTTTCTGAACATTTTTGTATAAGTGCAGGAAAAATATCGTCTACACCCGCTGATTTGAATGGTTGAAAAGTTCTTAGTGCCCAATCTTGATGAGCCTTAGTACAAATGCTCGTACTGAGTTTCTATTCTCCTCGATTTGGAGCAATCTGTTTGTCTGCCATCTCATAATTAGTCACTGGTGTGCTGCCCGGGAAATGAGTTTCTGTAAGGTGACTGGCTAGTTTCTCTTATCTTAGTGTAGAGTCTCCGGCTGGCAATAGAAGTTACATTCTTGTCTCCACTCTGCCTTTAGCTATTGCTTTGTGTATCCTGGCTACGGCTGGCGTGGAAGAAATGTCTTCACAGAAGGTTCTAAAGCCTTGTTTTTTGGCTTTTCTGTTTTCCTTATTGTACTCCGTTAGAGGCGCCGTGTAGTTATGCCATTGTCCGTTACGCCTTGCGGCATTAAAGCTGCATCGCACATTTTTTCGGTGTCTGGTCGGCGCTCCACCAAGGAGTATGTTTTGTTCTTGCTTTATGCCTTGTTGGATAACTAAATTTGTAGGCATTATATACTGCATTCTTTGCCTGCTCTACAAAACATTCGAGTACTAGGATGTTACTAATTCTATTCCTAGCGTTGACGTTTTATTGTTTTCTTTTAGGGTGCTGGTGTATGTGCCCCAAACTGACATTTCTTGGATTTCTTTTGGGTTCTAAATATTTTGATGATAATGTTTTGAAAATATATTATTGGGTAGCGACACCTAAGTAAATAGAAATATTGCTACACTTTATTGATGAACATCCGCAGCTGGTCAACAATTAAATTGCTAACAAAGTGCAGGAACGACATTCCATCAATTTGATATGGATCACCTTAAAAAACAGCCACCCAAAACATTTCAAAATTATTTTTATTATTATTTCCAACCAGAAAATCCAATTCATCGAAGTAAATGAAACCTACATCCAAAATAGGATTAGAAGTGAGAGAGCCAGAAACTGGGGTACTGAAAGTATACACTGATTTAAAGTAATCCTCAAATAGGTTGCAGATATGCCGTCTATCGTCAGTTGTATCATTAAGGTAGGACATCTTGATAGAAAGGCCATTTGATTTTCTTTTATTATTAATAAAGGTCCAAAAATATTTACTGTTTTGTTTAAGACTAGTCTCAGTTGAAATTATGTAATTATGATAAAGGAGCCGGTTAAGTGTTTCAAATTATGTTCTATAGATAGATACTCGTTTCTAAAAATCGGGTTTGCAGCGTTATCTCTCAAACGTTTGAAAGCTTTAATCTTTTTGTTTTTTAAGTTAGAGACTCTTCTGTTAAACCATCGCGGATTGTTGTTGCACTGAGTTTGCTTAACTGGAATGAAATGATCCGAGGCCTCCATGAAAATATTAGAAAATATATTATACAAAGACAAGAGGACTGAAAATGCGATAATATTTGAATTGTCGAATGCTTGGGATTGCCAGTCAGAGATAGTTGAAGCAGTAAATCTGTATTGAACTCCAAATCAAGATTTGGTTGATTTGGCCAGGAAGAAAAAAAACCGAGTTAAGTTTTCTTATAACAAATTATATTTAGGAGTAATATGTCTTACCAAGGAGGTTGATGAAATATAAGTGAACGAGAAAATGTTCAGTTACAGAAAAAGAAACTGTAACTTCTATAAATATGTTTAATATTATATACAAATATAGGGTTAAATATATAAATTTAAACTGTGGTGAAATTCGAAAGCGTCATCTAACAATTCAATGTAAGCTAACGTAATGTGTAGATGAGTTAATATCTTGACATAAACATGCCGCCCGCCTTGCAGCACGGCTTCAATTAATTTTACGAGTAATTCAATATTTTATATAATTCAATGTGAATAAATGAAATGTTGGAAAATAAGATAATAATATATAAAATAATAAGTAGAATTTAATAAATTGTAGTATTCAAATTATAAAAAAGTTGCTTATATCCTAAAATGTGCATTTGCATAAAATTCAAGATTTTAATATAATAGTACGTGCGTGCAAATGAGGAATCGTTATTGGCGTAAATTGAGAATTGGAAAAATATATAACATAAAAATTTATAGAGCACAAGGTCCTGAAAGAATCCAACCAAAAACCGTATTTTGTGCGATTGGAAGACCTGCACTGCTTGGAATAACACCGGATTTCATAATTTTAGGATAAAAGTCTGCTCCTAAAACTACGGATATTGGTGCAGACTTATAAAATTTTGTATCAGCTAGAATTAAATTGGAAAATTTCTCTTTTATATTTTCGTCGATGGATTTTTTTGGAGTATAGAGGCTTATACGATTATCGACTCTTAGTATAGCTTCGATTCTGACAGATAGATCAAAACGGGAACGGATAATAACAGAGCACACTTTGTCATTCTCGATTGAAATAGTTGAAAGCTCTAGTTGCTTCACTAGTGCTGATGAAATTCTGCTGAACGCTGCACAAGGGTCGAGTAGCGATCTAGCGTAGTGGAACTTTTCATGAACTTCTAGCTTAAGCAATGCTGTTGGAAACAAGCTGATGGAGTGCTGCGCGATTATTGATGACAAGGAAGGTGTATCTGTGGATTTGAAGTTTTGTTGGATTTGTTTGGCCTCGCTTGTTCGGAGACGTTCATGCAAATGCAGAAGAGTATGATGCTTCTCTCTGCAATAGTGACATCCGGAACCACTTAAGCATGTTTTTTCTGAGTGCTTATGAGCCAAACAATTGCCACAGTATTTGTGTAGAAGGACTACACGCATCCGTTTCTCGGTATTCATTGCTAGAAACTTCTGGCAAAATCTTAGAGCATGAAAACGTGTTCATATCTTGCATTGGAATGATTTCTTCTTCTTGTAACTCGTGTTGTTGCTTTGACTTCTGTGGTTTAGGGTCTTTTTAGATGCTTTACTTCCGTTGGCCATTGTTGCTGTGAATTAAAGTGTGGATTGAATGGAATAGTTGGTTGGATGATGGAAAAATTTTCAACAAAATATTTTATTGCATAGGAAGAACAGCTAATTTCACAATTGGTCTTTTAATTGAACCTCTTTCAGTTAAAATATCAGCTACGCGAACTCTTTTATCGTCGCCAAAATAAACTTTTGTTACTCTACCTAAACGCCACTCGTTTGGAGGTAGATTGTCTTCTTTTATTACAACTATGGTATCTTTTTTAAGATTGTTGGATGGATTTTTCCATTTATGTCGTTTTTGAACTTCTTTTAAGTATTCGTTTTTCCAACGAATGCAAAACTGTTGATGCAGAGCTTTTAGTCTCTGAAATCGATTTATTATTGGTATTGATTGCTCTTGAATATCAGGATCTATGGGGGATAAAATTGGGCCACCGACTAAAAAATGACCTGGAGTTAAAGCGGACATATCAGCGGGATCTTCTGAGATGGGTGAAATAGGTCTTGAATTAAGACAAGCTTCAATTCTGGAGAGAAGGGTAGAAAGTTCTTCAAATGTGTATTTGAAAGAACCGGCCACTTTTCGAAAATGTGATTTAAAGCTCTTAACACCTGCTTCCCAAAGTCCACCCATATGTGGAGCACCAGGAGGAATGAAGTGCCAGGAGATGTTCTGGTGACTAAATTGAGAAGTAAGAGCTGAGTGCGATGCAAGAAGAAAATCTTGAGTAAGTTTTTTGGAAGCTCCAACAAATGTCGTACCGTTGTCGGAATAGAGATTGAGTGGACAACTTCGTCTGGAAACGAATCGGTGAAATGCAGCCAAAAAAGCTTCAGTGGAAAGGTTTGAAGTAGCTTCGAGATGGATAGTTTTTGTTGAAAAGCATACAAAAACGCAGACATAACCCTTAGTTATTAAACATGCTCTGCCTGTATAATTTTTTATTTCGAAAGGTCCTGCAAAGTCAAGACCAGTGTTAGTGAATGGACGAGTTATGACAGTACGTTCTGGTGGTAAACTGCTCATGAGCTGCGTTTGTAACTTTTGCTTATAGATAACGCATGTCTTGCAATTGTGAATGGTACTTTTAATTAAGTTTTTGACCTTAGGTACCCAGAATTGCGCTCGGATTAAACGAAGCATTAGCTGATTACCGCCATGAAGCGATATTTGGTGAATAAATCTAACTAGAAGACGTGTCAATTGACAATTGTACGGAAGAATAATAGGATGACGTTCGTCATATGTCAACGAAGGTGATGACGCTAATCGACCACAAACTCTAAGGAGCCCTTTGGAATCTAGAAACGGATTCAAGTTTAATATTTTGCTCGAAGATGCAATTGTCTTCTTTAAAGTGAGATTATGGTGTTCTTGTGAATACGATATCTTTTGACGAAGAATTGTTAGCCGTGTTTTAACATGGCATAGTTCGGAAATTGTAACATTTTTGGAATCAAATGAAAAGTCTGATCGATAGTTTGGGTGAGTTCGATGGTGAAAACGAAAAACATAAGAGAGAACACGTACAGCTTTTGAAAATTCAGAAAACCGATCAAGTATATCTTCGTAGTTTTCAAAGGAGGTAAAATGAGACTTAACGGCTTTCTGTTCCAATGTTGTATCAGGAATGCATTCTGAGTCTAAATGAGGCCAATATGAAGGGGACAATTTGAGCCACTTAGGCCCATGCCACCATAAATCGTTGTGGATTATTTCTTGAGCTGGTATACCTCTGCTGGCTAAATCAGCTGGATTAGTTTTTGTGTCAACATGAAACCAATTTGACTGTCCAACATTTTGCACAATTTTTGAAACACGATTTGCCACAAATGTAGACCATTGACATGGCGGCTTACTTAACCAGGCTAAGACGATTGTTGAATCTGTCCAATGAAATACTTCGTATTTAGTGACTGTAAGCTGTGGGACTAAGGAGTCTACCATTTCCGATAAAAGTACCGCACCACATAGCTCAAGTCGTGGAATTGAAATTGTTTTTACTGGTGCAACTCTTGTTTTTGCAGCAAGTAAATGAGTTGAAATGGAGCTTTGGAGATTTATACGAACATATAGAGTTGCAGCATATGCTTTTTCTGATGCATCACAGAAAGCATGGAATTGGATAGTGCACTCAGGCGAATAATGTATCCATCGTGGAATTTGAATATTATTTATGTAAGAGTAATCGGATAGAAAAGAGTGCCATTTTTGAAGACAATTCAATGGTAAATTGTCATCCCAGTCAATTTTTTCTAACCATACATTTTGCATCAGAATTTTAGCTCTGATTATGCATGGGGCTAGCCATCCTGCAGGATCGAAGAGTTTGGAAATTTCTGAAAGAACTTCCCGTTTTGTAAATGTGGATTTTATAGGCAATGGCTTTGTTGAAAAGTAAAAGAGGTCTGAACTTGCGTTCCATCTAACTCCTAGGGTTTTTGCTGTGCTGCTATCATTGAACCGCAAAAAGTCTTCATTGAGAAGATGCTCTCGAGGAAGTCCTGCCAAAATTTGTTCTGAGTTGGACGTTCACTTCCGCAGGGAAAACCCAGCAGAAGAAAGTGCAGAAATCAGCTCATCACGAGATCTCAAGCCTGTATTTATGTCATGGGCGCCTGCAAGAACATCATCCACATACATACAGTTTCGCATAATATTGCTTGCAAGAGGAAACAACTTTTCAACATCATTGGCTAATTGAAGGAGTGTGCGGATAGCTAAATATGGAGCACAGTTAACTCCAAATGTAACTGTGTTTAATTCATAGTCAGATATCTCCATGTCTGGTGATTCTCGAAATAGAATGCGCTGATATTGACTTTGAGATGGGTCAATCAGTATTTGGCGATACATTTTTTGTAAATCGCTGTTAAATACAAATTTATAAAAACGCCATTTAAGAATTAATAACGTTAGGTCGGCTTGAAGCACAGGCCCGGGGTATAAAACATCATTTAGGCTTGTACCATTAGATGTAGGACAAGAGCCATTAAAAACTACGCGTACCTTTGTGGTGGTGCTATCAGGTTTAATGACAGCATGGTGGGGTAAATAATAATGATTTTAAAAACACTGATACTTAGGAGAATGTATTTTGTGCATGTGCCCTAGCTCAAGATATTCACGTACGACGTTATCATATTGTGATTTAAAGCTAGTATTTTTGCACAAACGAGCTTCATTTTTTAGGAATTGTGCGTGTGCAATAGATCTGGAATGACCTAGCTTTAACCTCTCTGGGTAACCCTCTTTAAAGGGCAAACTAACGATAAAGCGTCCTTCACTATTTCTTTTTGTAGTTTCAGCATATTTTTCTTCACAAAAGCGCTCTGCTTCTGTAAGAAAACGTTTTTGTGGAAGATCCTCCACCTCCCAAAATCGAGAGAGTGCTTTATCTAAAGTTACTTCATTAAAGTAAGAGACATATGTAGAAAATGAAGATATGGAACTGTTAGATACTGGTCCTGTCAGTATCCATCCAAAAATAGTCTCTTGACCTAGTAATGAACCGCAGATATTTCGTTTTATCCCATCTAATAGGATAAATGGAAGTAGATCTCCACCAATCAAAATATCGACTTGAGAGGTTTTAAAAAATTGTGTGTCTGCTAGCTGAATATTGGGAATGCTTTCAAATATTGAAGGTTCAAGATGACATGTTGGAAGATTGCCTGTCAATTTAGGCAAAACTAAAGCATTTGCTTGAATGTTAATAGAAGGATTGATAGGGGAGCTTAAAATAAATGAACAAAGCTTTTCTGCTTTGGCTGAAGTTGTGTTATTGAGTCCCGAAATTTGAGCTTGAATTGAAGTTGACGGAAGGTGGAGTAATTTAAATAAACGCTCAGAAATAAACGTACCTTCCGACCCTGAGTCTATTAGGGCACGAGCTGTATATATTGTACCAAAATGTCGTATATGAACCATTGCGGTACCTAAAAGAATGCTCTTAGAGTTCCTAGCAATACAAGATTGAATATTATTGCTAGGCCGAGAGAAAGAAGTGGACTGTATTGAATTTCCGTGTGACTGTCGCATGGCCGAATTGGAATGGGAATCATTCATGCTTGAATTTAAGTTAATGGAACTTTGAATGGGTGTCGATGAACTAGATTGTGAGTTATTTTTATGTAAAAGAGTATTATGTCGCTTATGACATGAATAGCAATTATATGTGCTTTTGCAGTCTTTAACTGCGTGACTGTGAGCAAAGAAGTTAAGACAAAGTCCATATTTTTTAATATGAGACAACCTGTCATTAATATTTAAGTGTAGGAACCGAGCACATTTACGGATTGGATGCTGCTCATTGGGGCATAGTTTACAAAATTGTCTGGAAATATTTGAGTGATATGTGTTCACTTGTCTAGTTGAGTTTGAAGATTTTGAATAATTATTTGGTTTCTGATTTGATTTTTTAGTTGGACTAAAATTTGAGTTTTGGGAAGAACGAATATCTAACACAGTTTCCAGCGTTTGATAACGACTGGTTAAAAATTCATCTAAAACATTCCATTTAGGAATATCAGTTTTGTTCTGAATAGACTGCTCCCAAAGAGCTAAAGTAATGTCAGGCAAACGTGAGGAACACAGAAAGACAAAAATACAATCCCAATCGTCTATCTTTATGTTATAGAGCTGAAGAGTTGAAATACAGCTATTAATATCTCTTTGGAGCTTCTTAATAGCATGACCAGACTCATTGGGAACTGACGGAAGGTTAAATAAAATTCTTAATTGGCTGTTGATGAGAATGCGTTTATTCTCAAAACGATCGCGTAGATTTTTCCACGCTAAGGCAAAACCATCATTTGTCAAAGGTGATTTTTTAACAATATCGCGTGCTTCCCCTCGAGTTTTACTATTTAAATGAAAAAGTTTTTCCACTGGACTAAGTCGAGTGTTGTTCACATAAATCGCCGTGAACATGTCACGGAATGAAGGCCACATTAAATAGTCACCACTGAATATATCACTATCACATGGGGGCAAATGAAAACTAGGACTGGATGGAAACTCGGAAGCTGTTGGATTAGAAGCAGAAGTATTTGCTACCTGTTGGATATGTTCAGTAAGCCTAGAAATACACCGAACATAACATTGATAGCATGTATTATAACGAGACTTAAGAGTTTCAATTTCAAAATCGCATTTAGTGCCGTCATCTGTTGCTATAGATAGTTGGTTCAAGCAGGATTCGTATGTGGACTTGACATTTATCCAGATGGATTTAATTTCGTCCTTGTGAACTTCCATTGCTGCAATTGACGAAACTGATAATGAAGCATCGGAAATATCTGCTTCGAATTCTACTAACGCGTCACTACGACGAATGAATGAATCAAGTGAACTCATATTGAAAAGTTTGTAAACCACTTGTTATTAACAGGCAAAACAATCAGAGGAATATTTAAAATATTTGATGAAAAAACAAATGTAGAAACTTAAGTTTAACACATTTAATGAAAGTTAAACAAGGGAGTGAAAAAATCAGTTAGAATCAATAAAAAGATGCACCGAATAGCAGCACGAAGAAACACGGAATTGATTTTGGTTTAAAATTGCCAACTAATTTATTTCGAATTATTCGATAGATTTTAAGAACTATAAATGTATGTAAGCTTATGTTATTTTACTGAAATAAAAATAAATCATAAATCTTTTCAATTTGCTCGTTGTTTTGTCTTGATATAAATTATTTTTTAGTTGATTATTAAATTCTCGTTTATTTTATTTAGTTAATTATTTTGCTTTCTATTAGTTTTTTAGTATTAAATAATAAGTGAATGATAGTTAGCAAAAAACTGCAAAAAAAAAAAAACATATGAAAAATATTTAGTCGTTTTAATAATTGTTTACTAATATTTTTCTCGTTGGGTGCTTCTGTAATTTTTATCTTTAAAGTTCAATGAACTTAAATAATTTTGTAAAGCAATCAGCTGTTTTCTTTCTATGCACTTCTTTTCGTTTTTATTGTTCTAAGTTTTAAGAGCAAGAATGTAGTTACAACAACAACGAAAACTTTAATGAAACTGAGCACGTTAACTTGATCAGTTGTTCAAGTGATCTGCTAAACAAATTGTAAGCATAGAAGTTGTAGAAGCACTGGAGGCTGAAACTTATGCATTCTCTTAACTAAAAGAGTGCAGCTAAATTTTTGTTCCGCGTTTGTGTGTATGTTCACTCTCAACCGAAACGTTTTGTTCTTGGTGTGTGTGGTTGTGCACGCTTGAGTATAGATTTTTTTCTACGTTTGTGTGTATGTTCACTCTGAATCTTAGATTTTTTTTTTTTTTTTAAGTTTGTGTGTCTATGCACGTTGTAGCTTAGATTTTTTCGAAGTTTGTATGTATGTACTCTTTCAAACTTTAAGCGCACGTTTTAGCTTAGAACATTTTTATGTATACGAAATATGTTATATGATTAATATATTGTATGATATACATAAAAACTTGTTCTTTTTGAATTTTAATTTCGGATTATAATGCAATGAATATATTATTTTGTTTTTAATATATAGTACGAATTTATTTATATATATTATTTTAGGAATATTTATTTTCTTTTAACTATTTTAGGAACTCACCAGTTTGGTATATTTAACTAGAATTTGGTCACTAAGCTAACAAATAAAAACTTTGGTTGCTTTTATATGAATGTTTTAAGCTTATTTTTTATGCTTCAGTTTTAGTAAGAAATAAACTTTTTGATAATGAATTTTAAAATTTGTGAAGATTTCACGTGTAGGTAAAATCATAAAAACTTTACTAGCGAATATGTCTGTCCGACACACTTTTTTATGATTCTGTGTGGTTTTCTTTTTATTCAATTTAAGCCTTTTATCTTGAAATTCTATGTTTTTCCACTAATTTTAAAAATTTAATGTTTTACCACTTCTAATTATTAAATAAATAGGCATAAAACTGGTTTTATGACTTTTAATCTATAATTTTTTATGGAGAAAAAAATTGACCGAGACCACGAGTTTCTTCGACATGCAACGCACTTGTACTAATACATGAAATATTAAAATAATGCAAACGCACCGGTTAGAGTAAGTTGATAATATGTGAGATGAGTGAATCGCTCCTTGGTATTTGTGAGACCAAAAAATTATAAAGATGAGATTTGTCCGTCTATGGATGAAATTTGTTAAGGGATGAAATGCTCAGCTTTTGGAACAGATCTGCTGCTTCCTTGGAATCTGGCTCGAATTGGACCATGAAAATGCGATAATATTTGAATTGTCGAATGCTTGGGATTGCCAGTCAGAGATAGTTGAAGCAGTAAATCTGTATTGAACTCCAAATCAAGATTTGGTTGATTTGGCCAGGATGAAAAAAAACCGAGTTAAGTTTTCTTATAACAAATTATATTTAGGAGTAATATGTCTTACCAAGGAGGTTGATGAAATATAAGTGAACGAGAAAATGTTCAGTTACAGAAAAAGAAACTGTAACTTCTATAAATATGTTTAATATTATATACAAATATAGGGTTAAATATATAAATTTAAACTGTGGTGAAATTCGAAAGCGACATCTAACAATTCAATGTAAGCTAACGTAATGTGTAGATGAGTTAATATCTTGACATAAACAAGGACACTATTAAGTAATAGGGAATCCCAGGGAACAGAGGATAGGAATCTGTTCATTCCATCAAATTTAGCATGTCTATAATCTCTGAAAATCTTTAAATTAATATTAAGTTTCTGGAAATGAAATATGGAGAAATCAATTTGAAGAGGAACATGATGATGAGGTTCATTAAAAATGAGGCACGAGGGTTAGTCCAGATATACCTGGAAATCCTTATCAGTATAAACCAAATCCAAAACTCGGTTTAGTTCATTTGGCATATTATTGATTTGAACAAGATCATATTGACCAAAAAAATCAATCAAATTGGATTCTATTTCATAATTTATATTAAGAGAAACAAGGTAAAACTCATCACATACCGGTTTCCATTCAATATCAACTAAGTTGAAATCACCTACAAATATTACATGTTGATTATTATTAAGATTATCTAAGAGAGCTCTACTATTTTCAAAGTGCTGATTATAAATATCCTCGAGATTGCCTTCGATAGCGACTTTTATGATAAGTTGATCAATGTCAAACTTCGATGAATTATTCTCTGCCATAATTTGACAACATGAAAAAGAGCTGCGGATCATAACAAGTACACCCACACCACGAGATAAAACGTTAATGCGAGGACAGAGGTCCTTACGGAAAACATTATAAAAAGCGCTATTAAAAAGTTCGGATGGATAGTGGCAATCCGTCAGCCAAGTTTCAGTGAAGATAATAAAGTCATACGCAAATGATGAAGAAGATATAAATAATTGATTAATTTTGGTTCTTAACCCACCAATATTATGGTAACATAAAGAATACTTATTAATTAATTGCGACGATTACTCCAGGGTCCTGTTGTTGCTCGGTCGTTTTTTGAAGAATATGACTTTTGAGAGGATGCTGCCTGAGAAGTGTTCACTGGTACGGCCGGAAGTGATACGGCTCGGGGACGATAGATGAAGTCGTATAACTACACCTTGAGGCCAGAAGTCTTCCGAAAACAATAAAGCGTGATCACGTTCAGACACATAAGTCTTAAAAGACGCAAGATTCCATTCATTTTTAGCGCTTAACTTAAGACAAGTTGGCGTCAAGGTAGGCAATGGTAGCTTGCTTTGTATATAGGATAGGATGTTTTCAACTGACGTAACAGCTGCCAGTCTCGATAGAAATATGGGTTTCCGAGAATAACGATGTACCACAACCAGCATTGGTGGACCATTAAGGTTTGTGGGCCCCAAGCATTAAGACTGTGGCTCTGAGGTAGCGCTGTTTAACAATTGAGCGGCACTAACGTTTTCAAGGTTATCTCTGGCAGAGGTTCGTAGTGAAATCGAATGCAATGTGTTATTTTGCTGAATTAATACATCAAAATTAGGCGGTGCATCATGCGCAGTGTTAATATGCTGTTCTGACAAGTTTATCGTATTCGGTGAGTCTGTTTGAGCTCGTGGCGATAAGCCAGATGCATTGCTTTGCAGAGCTGAGACTGGCTGCAAGCCAGCAGATGTGATGGTTGAAACATTGCTGTGGTTACCTTGCTGGCGAGAGTCAGACAAACCCGGTGATTTATTAACTTGTCTAAGTTGCAAACTACTTCCTGGTACTGCAATTTGATGATCTGCTGCGCTGAGTAAAGCAGTATCAGAGTCAGCTGAAGTAATCTGCTGCAGCGAAACGATGTCAGCAGCCAATTTAATTATTAAGTTGTTGAGGCAAGTAAAATCATTGACAATCTTGGATGACATGAATTGCACGGCAGAGAGTTTTCCAAGAAGTGTTGAAGTAGGAACTCTTCTGCAATTGGTACAAAACCATTTTAGACTATTTGTATCTCGGATCCGTAAAGCATCACAAATTTTGGCAGTGATATTGATGACTTGAAATTATCATAAGTGCTCCATTGCGACTTGCAAACTTCACAGCCGGCATTATTTGAGATTATGATATCCATGACGTAAGTTCAGTTTAAAAATTCTCAATAAAGCACAAAACTATATAGCTGGTGTTGATAAAATTCATCCAAAGTGTAGATATTATCCAAAATATGGACGTAAACCAGTAGAATTATTTAATTAACTACAATTTAGTAAGGAGTAAAAAGCGAGCGAGAAAAATTAAGTTGTCACGCGACAAAGTTGCCAGATAAATTGATAAAATTTATGTAAAAAAAGCTTGAATTAATAAAACTAAAATGTTTCTCTTAAATAATATCCTAAAACAATATGTTTTTAATAAATTTTAATATTTTGGTCACGATTGACTATTCTGTGAAAATTCCCATATCAATAATTTTTATTAGGTATGATTTGAAAATATTTTATTATCAATTAGAAAAATCAAAATATTCTAATAGAAGTCAGATTCTTTGTAATTTCAAGAGGTTATTATTTTAAATCTTTAGCGGTATTAATTAGCTTGTATTAGAGTTCATCAGTGGTCGAAATTTGACCTTTTCGCATATATTCTTTGTTGATTCAAACAAAATTAATATCAAAAACATATGTTTTTCACACAAATTGGTATCACTTTTACTTTCCTAGCCACCAGTGAATGGCAGAAATAGAGTAATTTTTTCCACTTTCTTTGCTGATGCACGAACGTAACCAAACTCATAACACAATGTAAGGAAAAAATTCTAACGAAACAATGCCAAACGTTTCTGTCTTCTTTTTGTGCAGATCTTCTACGTGTATACGTAGAAAGTACATACACTATGATTGAAATACATCCTACATCATTTCACGTAATTAAAGCAGATAAATTTCTGTATAAAGAATTCTATACAAATTTGGTGCAATCCATATCACTTTTCCTATTTATTGTAAGAAAAAAAATTATTAAAATCGATTAAGAAATACGAGAGAAAATATTTCTTATGCCCATATTACACGATGTCCGTTTGCTCGGCGTTCACTTGGCCTTACAATATGGTTGTTGTATAGATGTTGTTGTATTCTTCAAAATTTTTGACAGTTTGGCATTGGAAGCAAAAAAAAAAATTATTTGTACGCCGAGCAAACGGACAACGTGTAATATGGGCATTACCAGTTTTGCCTACGACTATTTATATAAAGATATTTCATGTGTGAAAATGCTCATTCCACATGGTAAAAAAAATCTTAGACCTAATTATAATACATTCTGTATTATATTTATGACCATACCAAAACTGTATTAATATGTAATCAACGTCAAATATTAAAATTGAGTTTTATTCCCTCATGGGAATAAATCTCAATACATGATAGTATTAAAATATTTTCGACAAAAATAAAAAAATAACGTAACCTGCAGGTTTCGAACCCACTACGTTAAGGTTGTAATTTTGTGGCTCTAACAACTGCTCTACGCAGCCACATTAGAAAGACCAGAAAAAAAAACCTAGTTTTATTTTTTGGGGAAAGTATTTGAGAAATAGCTTCGATAATGTCTAGAAGTAAGTTCCTGAAAATTTTATTGAAAAATATTAATGTTTAAAAGTCCCTCCAACTCGTTTTTTACATTTCCACGTATCATTTTTTTATGTCAACTTTAAAACCGGAATGAAAATATATTTTTGATTCCATAACTTATTTGAAAGGTCATTCTCTATGTTAAATGAGTGGCTTAACTCGATGAGTGGCTTAACTTTGGCTACGGTAATTGATTTTTAAGATATTAACGAATTAATAAAAAAATTTAAAATATTTCATAAATTTCACTTTTAAGAGGTCATATAAAAAGAACGCAAATAACCACGAAAAATATTTGTTAGCAGTTCTGTTATGTAATATTTTTGATGGAAAAACAGAAAACAATGTTGTAGTAGGTTTAAATATGTACGAATTATGACCCCAACTCGAAAGAAGTGATTTTCGAAAAAATTATATTACGCTTATGTAGCTAAAACATAGATACCAACAAGTTTTATATCACTTTCTCGATATTTTTGGCCACCTTTATTTCACCCTCCTTTTAATTGTTAAAAAAAATCTTTTGACATATTTCTGATAAAATGTATTCTACTCCAGAAAAATAAAGGAAAAAGAAACACGATTTATGTTAAAAAAGTATGTATTGATAAGTTTTAATTAATATAGACAAAAAAAAAAAAGAACAAAACTTCAGATATATAAACTACTATTGATAAAATGTATTTATTAGTTTTAATAAATATAGACAAAAAATAACAAAACTGCAGATAGAAATGACTTTTAAAATAAGTTATGGAGTCAAGAATACCTTTTCATTCCGGTTTTACAGTTGACATAAAAAATGGTATGTGGAAATGTGAAAAACGAGTTGAAGGGACCTCTAAACATTAAAATGTTTCAATAACATTTTCAGGAACTTATTTTTAGACATTGTCGAAGCTATTTCTCAAATACTTTCCCCGAAAATTAAAACTTCATTTTTTTTTGGTCACTCTAAGCCACATGTATAAAAAATGATAAACATACATAAGAACCGAACTACACTGAACCAAAAAGGTACATTATATTAATGAAAAGGTGCATTAATTTCAATGAATTATTCATTGATTTTGGCCCAATGAACTGTGGTCATTGATTTCAATGAATTTTCTTCATACTTTAATGAATAGTTCATTAAACTTAGTGATTTTCAATGAATGGTTCCTTGTATGTCAATGTACACTTCATTGAATTTAATGAACACGTTCATTAAAAAAAGCCAAAATTAATGATTTTTTCATTGAATTCAATGTAAAGTTCATTGAATGCAATGTAAAGTTCATTGAATTCAATGTAAGGTTCATTGAATTCAATGTAAAGTTCATTGAATGCAATGTAAAGTTCATTGAGTTCAATGTAAGGTTCATTGAATTCAATGTATAGTTCATTGAATTCAATGTATTAAAGTTCATTGAATTCAATGTATTATAGTTCATTGAATTCAATGTATAGTTCATTGAATTCAATGAATTAAGTTCATTGAATGTAATGTTTTTAGTTTATTGGATTCAATGTACAGTTCATTAAATATGATGTATTCAGTTCATTGAATTCCATGTATATTTCATTAAATTTAATGTGTTTATTTCATTGGAATGAATGATTTATACATCAAATTCAACGAATTATTTGTTAATCCCTCTCTAAACATTTTTAAAATAAGGAAATAATTACAATTTCAACAATATTTTTTTATTTTAAAGAGTCAATTAATTTACAAATTTTCGATGATTTTGAATAGTTTTAAATTTATAAAAATATACGGCAATAAACTCCCACAGGAGAGTGCATGCCGCAGGATATTTTAATTGAAATAATTGAAAAATTTTAAAGCATTCATCTACGGCTCTAATAAAACTAGCAAATTGAAATTTAACACCATCCATGCATGTACTGGTAATTGTATGCTTTAGGAAAGTTTTTCTTCCAAAGTTGTCCTTACTGCATACTTTTTGAGTGGGCACCAAATACCCATGAAGGCTCCAAAGAAGTTTCATAGCAGTACTGTCTGGAAAGATATTAATTGAAAACTAACTATTTTTATAATAAATAACTATTTATTTATTTAGCCTCGAGAAAAATGAAGCTTACCACTGTAATTAGTGAAATTTTCAAAATCTGCCAACTTTGCCCGCACAGCTTTATCTTTTATGTGGTTTTCATCCTTTAAAAATGTAAACATTTTTTGAATGATGGCAGCAGTCACTTAAAATGCCAGGTATATTTCCTATTATTTACTAATACTATTAATAATTCAACAGATTTAAATTTTCTTTTACATTCAAAGCACAACATTTTCTTCACTTTTAATTTAATTTATTATCACCTTTTATCTAAAATTTACACACACAATTGCCACACGTCTTCACAACTTCGCGTTTCACTTCAAACAAAATTGGGAAGGGAATAAATTAGTATATATTGAATTTAATGAACTATGCATTAAATTTAATGAACTATACATTGAATTCAATGAACTATACATTGAAATCAATGAAAAAAAATTGAATTCAATGAACTATACATTAAATTCAATGAACCATTCATTAAATTCAATGAACTATACATTGAATTCACCTATACATTGAATTTAATGAACTATAGTTGAATTGAATTGTTGAATTGAATTGAATTGTTGATATAGTTGAGTCATTGAATTTAATGATCTTAACATTGAATGCAATGAACTGTTCAATAATCAATGTATGGTTCGTTAAAATTTGATTTACAACTGGAATAAATGTACTTTTCATTGATATCAATGAAAAGTCCATTAAAATAATGAAAACAAAACATTGATATTTATTTAGACATTTTTAATGAATATAACTTCATTGATTTCAATGAACACTACATTAAAAACTATGAGCAATTCATTAAAATTCAATGATATTTTCATTAAAATCAATTAATTAATTTTAACGTATGCTGTTCATTAAATTTGTTTTTTCTGTGTAAGCCGAACGCAGCATTCTTAGAATATTTCAGCATGTACGAATGTTAAACATTATTTTACATTATTTTTCTATAACAAGTTTTAAAAAGTCATGATTCCAACGATTGCATTAAAAATTAGTCCAAGATATTGAGCTGTGTTTTGGATTTATTTATTTATTGGCCAAACAAGGCAATGCAATTTACTTATTCTATTCAAGATATTGAGCTGTGCATAGATATTACAGGTTTTGGGAAACCAATTTTCGTATTATAATTTTTTTCTTGAAGATATTCTACAGATTCTTTGACTGAACTGTGATCTGGGCTTTGCGCATGTCAATCCAAGCAATAAATTCCATAGTTACGAAGCCGTCCCATTTTCACATTAGCTTTTTGCTTTGGGTTGTTATGTTGCATAAAGATGGTATCACCCACTTCACATCCAAACTTTCCGATGCTAGTGAGACATGAGTCCTTTAGAATGCCGATATAGTTTTCAGCCTTTATTATAGCATTGTTTCGTCGAATAAGTCCTAATTGATTCCTTTGAAAAAATCGCATTTTGTGCATGCTAGTTAAAGTGAAGAATTTTAATACCATGAGAGTCCTCTTTTGTGTATAATCATATGCAAAAAGCTCATAGTGCTTATATTGCAAGTATAGTGCTATTTTTTAAATGGTTTTCAGTGCTTACATGGCATAATTATTTGACAAGGTTGAACCGTAGACTGGCTTTTTTCTCACGAGCGGCGATGGGTAGTTGTCAAAATTTGCTGTTCATGCAATTAATCAAAAAAATGTGAAAAAATATGCAACGACTTAAACATAGCTAGTCAATCTCAGCAAACCAAAAACATTCCAATAAACTTCGCGATTAAATTTAATGAATCAGAGAAAAGTTAAAATTAAGCACAAAGCTAGTCAACAGCAGCAAACTACAACTCCTTTAGCTGTTTTTGACAACTACCAATCGCCAAAAAACTGTCATGGCTACAGAAAGTGCGCACTATAAACATAAGATCATGAAGCTACTTTGTGAAGCGTTAACTGTGGTCAAAAAAAGCTCTTTATGAATCGACTGCAGCCAAAGCATCCACTATGAACGCGGCCTCAGGAAATGATTTTCATTTAACAAGCAAAATGTTTTTGTTTTTTTAAAGGAATGCACTTGCATCAAGAAAACTATTATTATTTGTTTTTAATCATAATCAAGAAAAAAAGAAAAGCATCAAATAGAACTCTCCAACGATATAATTATAATAATAAGAAACATTATAACCTTCAAAATAAAATAGAAATACAAGCAATTTTTCTCATTAGCCATTTAATTATTGCCAAATGTGTTATCCTTAATATATAGTAATTATGCCAAACATGTAAAGAGCATGACAAAAAAAAAAGACATGCTTTCATCGTCGCTCTTGTCGCCACGTGTTGGACTTTAACGAACTTTCCCGCTTTCATGCTTCGTGGCAAATTGAGTTAACTTCAGTTTCAACTGTATAATTATGCAAATTTTATATCTCTCCTTTCTTCCTTTTTTTAAAAATTAACTTTAACTACCGACATTCAGCAACATTCGCCCATATTCACAAACACTTCCACGTACATCCAAACGTATCTGTTTTGTGTTTGAGAATTTTTTTTATGCTACTTTCACTTTCTTTCGCTATACTTGCACCATTTTTTTCGCCCACATCTTTAAACATCGTCACAACATCATTGGCGCACATCGTCATTGTCGACATTTAAAAAAGTTATGCTGTAGTTTGCTGCTGACGCAGGAGACTGACGTGCCAGTGCCGTGAGCTGCATGACGTACAGTCAGTCGATCGCTTCTTTGATACTTTGTAGCTGCTGCTGCTTGTTGTTCCAGGCCGAAAGCGGAAACGGAAACACATTCGGGTATGTTGCTGACAAACTGTTGTGGAGAGAGAGAGAGAGAGTGTGTGTTTTTGCATTGGAGGGTCGCACAGTAGATCGTGTAGTGGCAAAAATAAAAAATGTTTTTGTCTCGAAACCCAACAAAATGGGCATCGTTGTAAAAAATTACTTTAAAGAAAGTAAACTAAAAAAACTAGCTAAAAAAATATTATTTGTGGATTCGAGAACCTTTTAAAATAACTACTTTTTGATAGTTTTAAATTGCTGTACATTTTTTGTTTTTGAGCGTCTAGGAAAAAATATTTTTGTAAACACATTTTTCAAACATTTTTCTAACAATTAAATTTGTTATTTTCATATAAATTATCAAATAAAAAACAGGTTTCATTATTTGAAAGAAAAAAATTAACTTGGATTCTTAACAGGATTCTAAAAATGGTCAAAAATATCAGAAATTTGAAAAAATTATCTAATTGAAGCAGTCAAACAAAAAAAAAAAACTCCCACTGACTCCTGTATTCATGAATGCAAATATCGTAAGAACGTTTTATTGTATTGCAGTATCTGTTAAAAACTTCATCAGATTGTACCGATTCTTTGTGAAATCTCATTTTGAAACATGGTCTAAAATTGCGATTTCACAGAAATTTTTTAACATAGACTAAAAGTTGATAATTAAGTTCATATGGTTAATGTCAGCAAACGTACTAAAACTTGGCGTGTTCCCACTGTAACTACGCCCACTTTTAAAAATCATAAAAAATTCCGAAACTACTGTGCCGATTAAGCTAAATTTTTGACAGTGAATTTGTTTCGAGTACGAAATGGTTTAGGAAAAAATTGCCGTACCCCATTTTAGCGCCCACAAATCAATAAAAATGCTATATATCAGACTTTATTAAATGATTGCAAGAAAATTTGAAACACAAGTATTTACCCGTAGCAACCCATTTCTATTTTTATTTATTTTTCCAGAAAACGTCTAAAATCCCTGCAGAAAATTGGAGCAACTTTTAAATAGTTCTGAACTAGTTTGAAAAAGGACCAGTACTGGCCCCTCCACAATACCCTTTTACATTGGTTGAACTGACGCTTTTTATAGGTTGATGTCATGGGAAAAGACAATTGCTCCCAAAAACATCCCCTTTTCCCCTAAACTGGTATTTTTTGCTAAAGTATAGAAAAAGAAAACAATGAAGGAGGAAGTTTGCTCAAAATTTTAAAAAATTCCTCAACTTCAAAAAAATTTTAAAAAAATTTTAAAAAATTCCTTAAACAGCGCAGAAATTGTGTAATTGAGGTCAAAAAGCATTTCCTGGGCATAAAAGTGCGCTGCTCCCTAAAAGAAATTATGTCTTGAAAACTTAAAATTAAAAAAAGTACAGTTTTGAAAGGAAGCAAATTTTGGCATTAGACAAAAATTACTTTTTTGCGAAATTTGTAGAGTTGTTATATTTACATAATATTTTGAAAATGCTCAAAATTCGGAATACAAACGCGATTTATGAACAAAGATTAAAGCTTTGCATTAAATCTGATTTAATTTTTGAAAAATTTCATGAAGCGAATTTCATGAAGATTGGACCGCTCCTTCTATTTTTGTCCATCTTTTGTATGGGCTCAGTCTACTGTGGGGCGGTGGGCGATACGCGTTTGCCTGTTTGCTCATTTAATCCCAAGCTACAGCTGGCAATTTTCAGCCCCTGCATATTTTATAGTTGTTGTTTGCTGGCAGAGAGAAGAAGTATCGTTATCGAAGGATGTCAACAGCGAGTGGGCGAAAAAGTTTTAAAACATTAAAAAACACATCAGCTCAACCAGCTGCTAAGAACTGTGTATGTGACACATTGTCAGAATGTTTTCAGTCAGCTGTTCACCACTAACCACTGTATTTTATGGATATTAACTACAGGCTAGGCAGAATATTTATGCTTTGCTTAGTGATTTTCGGCTTAGGCTTAAAAGTTATTTAATTATTTTTAATTCGAGGACTTTGCAGGTTCTTTGCGCTGTTCCGCTGGTGAAGTTGATGGGAAAAAAATCAAGGAAATTCTTTGTAGATAAGTTGTTACCAGAAAAGCCTCAAAACTAATATCAAGTGGTTTTGTCATCTGATTTTCAATGAGAGTAAATGGTGTGGTTCTTTAAGATCTTTCATAAAATGTGCCAGCAACATGGTTTTAATCTACCAGTTGTTTTTAAGTACCGTTGTTACGGCAGGCGTCGGTGCAAGTTTTAATATAAATGGCAGTCTACGCAAGGTCGTGGTTTTTTATGCAAGAGGAGCGGAGATGATGTGTTGAATACATCATAAAAAATGGTTTTAAGCTGCGTTTTATGAGATCTTTCAATATCTTCTATTTATTTTCCCATATCACGCTAAAAAGAGAGAGAAAGAGAGAGAGAGAGAGAGATGCATATAGTCATATGAAATAAAGAAAGCCGTAAGTAACTTTAAAAACTTTTACATGAGAGGCAAAAAACTTTTTAACTGAAAAATAAACCAAATTTTTTCAACATTTTTTCGAGTAAATCTTATTTGTAATTATAGAATTAGTACTTGAAGAAAAATTTTCAATTTTTGTATTGTTTACAGAGCTATGAAAGTAACGTCTTTGGGGATTATTTTCTCTGAAACCGAAAAAATCAAATTAAAGAAATGGTTTTGGTAATGTTTAGGAAATGTTTTCTTATTTTCTTCATAAAATAGATTCAATATAAAATTTATTGTTATGTTTTTTTATTGTTCTATTTATAACCAATAAAACATAAAAAAATTTCAATTAAAAGGAAATGCATATCATTAAAAAATAAAAATACTACGATGTCTTCATTGCTAATTTTTGTAAGGCAAATTGTAAGGCAAGCATTGCAATATTGTGGTATGAAAGACTTGAGATCATTAAGATGTTCCCAATTTTTTGTTTTTAATTTCTGAGTATGTAATGGAGCAGATTCGTAGTAATGACTATTGTACTTTGGTATTGAAGAATTCTGTTCCTCTTTGTTGCTTGTTTTTATGTTTGAGACTGATCATATCCATCCTAACGCCTGAATTTTGTTGACGGTAAAATATTTTTACCCGACTACGGTGAAGCAAAAGGAGAGGTATATGGGTTTGACCGGTATGTGTGTATGTATGTATGTATGTATGTATTAGGGTGTCCCAAAATATATTTCTTTTTTATTTTGACAGATGTCCGCGGCTTTAATACTTCCACTTGACCTTAGAAACACCCTCTGTGAAGCGTATCTCAATTAGTAAAGGTTTAGAGGTCGGGAATTCATTTTCTAATTTTCCCATACTATTTGTATGGGGGAAAATCAGTTTTGCTGGTAAATTGAATTTAGAGTCATTATATTTTAAGCAAAATGGTTAAAAAAATTACGTGTTCCTTCAAATTTTGTCTGTTATGACATATTCAAATTTCTTTTTCATCGGATTATTATTTGGTGGTTGCCTAAAACGATTAAAAAATAAAAATAAAAATACAAAAAAGTTACTTGTTGCAACTTTTAATCCAAAGACATTTAAGAAGACTATGAATTTTTTCCATCGTGCATTCCAAGTATCATTATCTAAAATTTAAGACCAACAACAATAATGAAAATGGAGTAATTTAAGAGATATTGATTTTTAATGAAATAATTCTAAGTAAAAGTATTCATTTATATAGGTAGCTCTAAGAAGTGAGCCACAGACCACCAAATAAAAAACCGATTAAAGTGAAATTTGGATATGTCATAACAGATAAAATTTGAGGGAACAAGTGTTTTTTTTAACCATTTTGCTAAAAAGATAGTGGCTCTAAATTCAATTTACCAGCAAAACTGATTTTTTTCCACACAAATCGTATGGGAAAATTAGAAAATGAATTCGCGAACTCTAAACCTTTACAAAACCTTTACCTTTCTAGGGTCAAATGGAAGTGGAAAAGCCGCGGATATCAAACACGATTTTTTTTTGGGACACCCTAGTATGTATGTAGGTATCATCTGTTCCACTCTCACTTCTAAACTACTTATCATAATTTGACAAATGAGGTATCGTTGGAAGCGTTTTGATAGTCTTCTGGTAATTAATGGTATTTACAGGTACAAAAAAATTATTAGGTAATAAAAACGTGGTTTTTAGTTGTAGCAGTGTAAAATGTTGCAGTAACATGTATTTTGATATGGTGCATCATAATCTATCAAAAAGTCGATTTCGCATTTTTTGTAACTTACGTGTTTTTTTATTTCATATGACGTTATATGTTATTTTTGACATGAGAAAGTTCGTACACAAAAAATAAAAATTAAATGCTAACAACCAGGCTTTTAACCATGGCAAAAGCTGGCATGCCAATGGTATTAATAACGATAAAAACTCGCATCTTTAAAGTCCTTGGACATTTATTTTATTGACAACGACTTTGATGTGAAGGAGATGAAAATTGAAATCAAGACCGAATCTAAAACACATAAAAGTTAAGAGGTGGTAGAAAATATATACTTGCTGATAATGTAGCGCCACAACTAGCATAAGAATAGTATGTTTAATTTGTATATGAGTTGCGATGAGGAAAGTTTACAAGATGTAGAAGATGAGCATGAAAAAAGCTGGCCTGGTGGCACTGTCTAAGTTTCATAACAAAAACGTGAAAATGACTTCTTTTGATGCAGCTCTAAAATTAAAACATTAAACATAAAAAATTTTAACACATTACTGATTTTGTGGTCTTTATAGGTGTTGTCAAGATCATTAAACTGAGCTTTCAAAAGAAGTTTATCGTTTTGACTTGGAGCAAGTGGTTCCATGTCCTATATTTTCATAAAACTATATCAAACTTATCCATAACTTTTTAATACACGAGAGAAATTAAAGGAGTCAGTGACTTTTTAATAAACAATTTTTTTTCGGCTAAAATCATTTCTCAATCATTTTTCAATATAGTCTCTTTTTAGAGTGATAAATTTAGTGCAGCGTTTTTCTTTTTTTTTATTTCTTCCAAATCAAGGTTCTCAAAAAAGTCGTTGCTTAAGTCATGACCTCTTCATTCGACCCAAATCTCTCACAGCCGAGCTATTTTTTAGATTTGGAAATAGGAAATAGTCGCAGAGGGCAAAATATGTAGAAAATGGTGAAACGGGGTAACAGTTCGTACCCCATTTTATGTATTTTTGCCACGGTGTCATTCTTGCACTTTTTTTTCAGCAAATGCGGTCATTTTTGCTTTAAATCAATGTCAAATCTGTCCAACAACTGTGAATAATATAAGTCGGTGATCGTTTTATACCTATCAATGTAATTTATGTAAATGACTCCGCATGTATCCAAAAAAAATATCGCCATGTTTTAGACTAAACCAATGCTCAAGGATGCCCCTATAAATGTGTAAGCAATGCGTTGATTCGGAAGATGGGTTATAGTAATTTGGAGGGTGGATAAAGTGAGTAGTGTCGGTGAAGATTTGTTTTAAATTTGCACAACTCAATACTGCAGGGAAACACGCTCGCAGGGAGACTATTTCACAACTTTACCGTGCGACCAAAAAATGAATTTTCTCGGTAATGCGAGGCTCTCATCGATGCAATGGCAAAGGGGTGGGCTTAAACAGCTGCCCAAGTTGACCTGGGAAATATACGAGCTGGTGGTTTCATGCCATGTATCTCTCTTGAACACTTCCCAAGGTAATACCCATACAGAAGGCTTAGGCAACCAATGAGCTGAGAAAGGCCCAAGCCCAAGAGAGCTGAGAAAGGTTGAAATACTTTCATCCCCTATCAAATATATCGTACTACGTGAAACTCGATCCAGAAGCTCCAAATAAGATCTTTAAGCCCCTGCCCAAATGTGCAAATTGCACTCCATTCTCGACCTAATATATGAGGTGTAGACCATGCGAAGATCAGATCAGAAGTGAAATATTTTTTGCACCGTTTTAAAAAACCTAGGCACTAGCCCGCTTCTTTCGACACATCGAAAATATGATCATTCCAAAGAAGATCAGATTGGATCGAAATGACCAGAACGTCAAGAGCGGCTGATTCCACAAAATCCACACCATTCATAATGAGAGGAGCTGAGGGGCAATTCACATGCTTATGGGTTAACAGATAACACTGGGTCTTGCTTGCATTGAACTCTACTCTAATAGCAAGACCCCACCCGGAGATTTTTTGTAGATCATTAAGGAGTTTGTCATTCATATTCAAAATATTGGGCGTTTTTGGAATAAATATGAATGAAAAATGCTGCTGTCGTCCGAATGTATTGGGTTATGCGTCAACGACAGAAGGTCGTTGATAAAAACTAGAATAAAAGTGGGTGATAGGACTGAAACCTGTGGTACTCCTGCGTTGATGACGTGCTTTTCGGACAAAATACCGTCAACTACGATACGAATCGTTCTATCCTTGAGGAAACACGTGATACATTGAGCAAAGTTACTACAAAAAGCATATGTAACAAATTTTGACACGAGCGCTTTATGCCACACTCGGTCAAACACTTTTGAAATATTAAGAGCAACAACCCTGCTCTCGCCGAAAAAGTGAACGCATTTATACCATTCTTCGGTTAAGAACGCAATAAGATTACAAGTAGCGCGAGCCCTACGGAAACCATATTGACGGTCACTGAGCAGTTGGTTATTCTCCAGATAGTTCTCAACGTTGACGTTTCTTACGCTCTCCATAATTTTCGCAGAGCATATCGAAATGGGTCGGTAGTTTGTAGCGTTCGTGGCAACACCCTTTTAAGGTACCGGCTGGATATTTGCCATCTTCCAACAAGATGGAAATACTCCTGTTCTGTAAGAGATGTTGAAAAGGTTGCGCAAAGATCGAGCCAGCGAAGAAGCACACAATTTAAGCACAATTGGCAGTATGCCGTCAGGACCAGAGGCTTTGTTTACGTTAAAATTTGTTAGGACTCTTTTAGCTGCTCTCGTTCGAAAGTAGATCTACTGCTTTGCAGAAGATCCACCCTCAACAAATGGGAGTGGCTGATTGCTATCTGAGAGAGTGGACTTTTGTGCATACAATCTAGCCAATAGGTTCGCTTTATCAGCCGATTCAGTGAAGATTTGGTCATCTTTTAAAAGAATTGGAATCGATGACGATGTCTGATTCTTCACTCTTTTAACAAATGACCAAAAATGTTTGTTCCCTTTGGGGCAGAGAAGAACCTTTTCTCGAATGTGAGCTTCGTGCAGAAACTTTACGCGTTTTAAAATTGCATTACAGCGATTCCTTGCCTTTGATGCGAAGTCTTTTAGTATTATACTTCTTTAATGCTTCTCATCTTATTGGGAATGAAAGACCGCATACCCAATAAAATAATTATTTGTAACATGACAGCCGCAGCATTCACATTTCTATCAGGGAAACATAATTTCAATTGAAGCTGTGATAAAAATTATTTAATGCAGTCCAATTTGCCCTTCCATTAAACCATGCAGACCTCTTCGGGGCTTTAAGTGTAGAAGTGCAGGTGTTAGAATATGGAAAAACAGTGGAAATGGTACAGTGGTCCGAGTTACCATGAGGTGCGTTGACACTCACATTATATTTTTCATGTTGCGAAGTCAGAAAAAGGTCACGGATATTATGGGTTCGCATATCACTTTGAGAGAAAAAAGTGGGTTCCTTCATTTATTGTATCAATTGGCTGGATACAGCAAATATCTCAACATATTGCCTTGGTGTCATGAGTCCGAGTGTCGTAACTAAGCCGGGTTGTGGACATTGAAATCACCTGCTACAAAAATCTCACTGTCAGGTAAAAACCCCAAAATATGCATTAACGAATCAGAGAGAGTCCAGTTCGTTAAAAGTGCACATTCATCGGGAGAAATCCACTGCTTTGACTTTTAATTGGTCTCTGGAATGTTGTGATGCATCCATGTTTCGTCTTGGTTATGAAATACCGCATAAATTCTTTCGGATTGCTGTTGAACAACGCCAAACACTCCCATGTGTTGAAGTGATAACATGGCTGCGCTTATTGTCGAGTGTTACCAATTGCGGCTCACATCGCGCAGATAGCTTCTTCATGTCCAACTATTTATTCAAAATGTGATGTACCCACTCAGTTCAGATGTCTATAGCCCCAGTTGCCTCACCTATTTTCATTCTTCAATCGTTTTATATCATTCCATGGATTTTAACGACGATTTCTGGCGTGACGACCTCTTTTGGGCGACCTGGACGTTTATCGTCACTTGTGTGTGTACGACCACAACGGAGTTCAGTAAACTATTTTGTATCCATTGAAATTGATGGTGTGTTATCGCCAAGGTACTTAGCCAGAATTTTATTGATTTCTGCGATTATTTTTTTACTCAGGAAATATTATTATTATTATTATTAAAAAGTTTATTTACAAAATAAATTACATAAACAAACTTATATTCTAGGCACTAACAACTAAGGTCTTCAGCCTACATTTTATAATTAAATTGTTTAAATTTTTGAGTAGATGTTAAAATGCTTCAAAATATTTATAATAAAGATTGGATTTGTTCTATAACTATTAATAATCCTGAGTCTGGCATATTTTTGAATATGTTTTCTTTGACAATCTGGTGGGTAAATAGGTGCGTTTCCATTCTGGTTGGTTATTTTATAGTGGTGGGTGTAGTTAATCCAGCTCTGTTTAAGTTCATTAGAATAAAAACTGTTGGCAGCATGTACGTAGTCAGAGTGGTTAAAAGTGTTTTGAAGTTCTACTGGGGCTTTGGTTGCATATTTCGCGCCTTCATCTGCAATACTGTTTCCTTTTATGCCAACATGGCTTGGTATCCACATTAATTTCAACTTATTTTTATGCATTATAAGCATGTCCCGTATTTTAATTACGGTTTCGTTTTTATTGCGGATATTTTCAACAGCTTTGATGGTGGATAGTGAATCTGAACATATGATGTATTTACCTTTTAAGGTTTTACAAAATCTAATTGCTTAAAAAATTGCTTCACATTCCGCGGTGAAAATTGAGCAGAAAGCATTAACTTGGACTGCTCTGATAATCTCAAATTTTTCGTTAACAACAGCATAACCAACTCCTGTGTCTGTCTTGGAGCCGTCGGTAAAGAAGAAATGCCAGTTTTGGAAGTTGTTGATAGTTTCTTCAAAATGACTGATATAGGAGGCAGCATTGGTGGAGTCTTTTGGTAAATGTCTAAGATTGTTGACGAAGCTATGGTTGCTTAGATTCCATGGAGGCTGGGAAGATATATATTTAAGGTCAACCTTTACTTCAAACCCAATTTTTAGAGTGCTTTCTTGTATATGGTGAAGTGCTGATGGAACTTTTAGCTTTTTGTTGAGGTTCTTTGGAAACATTTGTTCAGTAGGCATTAACATTTTTGGGATAAGTTTAGCAGTTAGTGTTTTTACTCGGTGTTCGATGGTAGGAAGCTCTGTCTCTGTCAGTATGTTTGTTATCGGAGTAGAACGGAAAGCACCTATACAATAACGAGCGGCGGCGTGATCACTGATTGAAGTTTGCGCAAATTAGATTTAGCTGTGTGACCATAAATGACTAGACCATAGTCGATTTTTGAAAGAATTAGTGCTTTCAACACCCGAATGGACACAGATGGATGTACAGAAATTAGTTAGGCATTTAATTAAGTTTAGTCTATTAACAAGTGATTTTTTTATGTACTCTATATGTGAAGACCATCTATAGTTACAGTTAAATATAATGCCTAATATTTTAAGATTACTTACAAAATCGATATTATTATTATTTATAATTAAATTTAAAGGAATACATTGTCTTTTCCTACAAATATGCAAAACCTTGCTCTTGAGTATAGAAATATTAGCACCAGAACTTTTGCACCACGAATTTATCTCATCGATTAGTAAACTAAATTCAGATTGCAGTTTAGTTTCGTCTTTATATTTGACAGTAAGATATAAGTCGTCTGCGTAAATACAGTGACTAAAAAATTTATGTTTAATTATGATTTTGTTTAGTCCTTCAAAAGCAATCTGAAATAAGACTACCGAAAGAGGAGATCCTTGTGGAATTCCATTATGAAGGGGATAGAGCTGAGAGTGAGATGCATTTATTCGTACCCTTATTTTCCTGCTTGAGAGAAAACTTCTCACAAAGTTAATTATATTTTTGCCAACCTTCCATTCCAAGAGTTGGTTTAAAATAGTGTGACAGCCAATCTTGTCGAATGCTTTTTCAAAATCAATTGAAATAATAGAAATATGGTTTTTTGTTGATAAAGCATATGCAATTTTATGATCAAGAAAAAGAAGCGCATCAATTGTACCTTTGCTATTTTTGAATGCAACTTGGTTAGCATGAATCAATCGATTTCTATTAAGAAACCATCCTATTCTGTTTGCTATTATTTTTTCGAGTAGTTTACTTGTACATGAGAGAAGAGAGACCGGGCGGTACCCTGTTAAACTGTTTGATGTCTTGTTTTGTTTTGGTAAAGGTATAATTGTTGCGTTTTTCCATTCTTGTGGTATTATGCTTGATTTAAAAATAGTATTGTAATTTGTAATAAACGAAATTTATCAGATGGTGTTAAATTTTTTAGCATTGGATAGCTTATTTTATCAAAACCGGGTGTTTTGCCTTTTACAGTATTTAAAGCCATATTAAGCTCCATTAAGGAGATATCGGTTTCAATTGACTCTGCAGGACCGCTAAGGAGGTAGTTATTTGTTTAAATTGTTTTTGAGTTCAATAACAATGTTTAAATTGTTTTTGAGTTCAATAAAATCTGAGTTGAAGTTGTTGTCTTTGGAATAGACAGACCATTCTTTAGCAAAAGTGGATGCTATTTGACTATGGTCAGAAATTGTTGAACCATTACTGTCAACTAAATTATTAATTGTGAAGGCAGTATTTTTACCATACATCCTATTAACTTTATTCCAAATGAGCTTAGTCGAAGTGGAAGGGTTGATTTCTGATGTAAATGCATAGAACGATTCCCGCTTTGCCATTTTGACCTCACGTTTAAAAATTGCGTTTGCTCTTTTGTATGCCAGCAAAGCGTCGATTGAAAAATTGTTTTTGAAAGTGTGCCAAAGGTTTTGCATAGTTGTTCGGAGGTTAGCCAGATTTTTTTTCCACCAGTGAACTGACTTTTGAAAATTGTATTGAATAGGCGTATGCGGAATTGATTCATTTGCAGCGGCAATAATAAGTTTATGAAAAATAGCAGCATCTTTGTTTATATTTAATGTAACTTGTGTTTTTTTTTTATTTTATTGTTAACGATGTCTTGAAATTGATCCCAGTTTGCTTCAGACAGCTTGAACCGAAAGAGATGTTTCTTGCTTGGGGTTTGGGCTTGGTTAGAGAAGCAATGTTGGAAAGTTATAAATATTGGAAAGTGATCGCTCCCATGTAAGTGAGTGGCTACGTTCCAATTTAAAAAGGGTACAATTCTAGGGGAAGCAAGGGAGAGGTCTACATGAGACCAAGTAGAATGCGTGGAAAGGTGAGAGGGAGAACAGTCGTTAAGAAGTGAGAGATTTTCTTGCATAAAAAAAGTTTCAATAGTCTTACCTCTGCCATTGGTGTGGGGAGAGCCCCAAAGAATGCTATGAGCATTAAAATCACCTAAGATGAGTGAAGGTGTAGATATGTTGTTGTAAATAGAGGTTAGCTTAGTCAGAGTCAAAGAATCAGATGGTGGAAGATACATTGAAAAAATTGTTACATTGATATCGTGCTTGATTTCAACTGCTACTGCTTGAATGCTGTTGGGAAGTGTTAAAAATTGGTGCTCTATTGATTTTTTGACAAAAATTGCTACTCCACCTTTACAGCGATTGGTGTTGTAGACATTAGCAAAATTTGAATTATATTTTTTTAAAAGGGGATGTTTTGTCTGGTTGTATTTTAAGTGAGTTTCCTGAAGAGCGATAATATCCGGAGAATGTTCCTTTAATAAAAGTTGAAGTTCGTGTAAATTATTGAAAAATCCGTTTAAATTCCACTGAAGAATTTTTAGGACCATACAATAATATATAAACAAGAAAAGAAAACAAAAAATGCTCTACAGCGGTTCACTAAAAAACCAAAGAGAGCATTTATGTAGACATTAAATCATTTCTTCGTCGGATATTGGTGAGGTTTCTAAATGAGTCAGATCAATTGATGAGATTCGGAGTGGGTTATGAGAAGTTGAGGAGAGTGCAGCGTCGGTAACTGTTGAAATTGTTGTGTTTTTAATGGAGCTTAGTTTTGGTTTGGAGTTAATATATGAGGTGAGTTTGGGTTTTGATTTGAGTGGTACAGTATTGTTTTGTTGTGATGTTTGAGTTTTTTGGGTAGAGGAAGTTAAGTATGAAGATGAAGAGCTTGAAGTTGTGTTTGAACAAATTGAGGTTGAAGAGGTTGTTATAGTGGTAGATTTTAAGGAGAGGGAGCTAGAAATGCCGACTGAAGATGCTAAAGTTTGAGAAGTGCTTGAAGGGAAAGAACTTATAGAAGAGTTATTAATTTTAGTGAGGCAAGCTTCTGAGTTAAATTTATTTGTATTGATTGTGTTTGTTTGTTGGATTCTTTTTTGTCTAAATTTGATTGCTTCGTCAAGAGTTTCTGTGGGAACAGGTATAACTGTTGTTGTTTTTTCATTTTCTATTTGGGTTGCTTCTGTATAAGAACATTTATTTAATATTTTTGTTTTTAGAATTTCTTTACGTTTTTTTATTGTTGGACAATTCTTGTTGCTTGATCTGTGTTGCTGATTGCAATTTATGCATTCAACTTTTAAGCAGGGTGCTGGATCGTGGATGCTAGTCGAACAGACTTCGCATTTTGGTTCAGATTTGCAGTATTTTTTGGTACGACCTAATTTGAAGCACAGTTTACATTGTAAAGGTGCAGGAATATAGGGGTCAATTTTGTAGTTTAAAAAAGCTGTTTTTAGTTCAGCTGGCAATTCAAAGCGATTAAAAGAAATAATGTGCAATGGAGTATTCAGTACTTTGTTTTCGGAAAACTTTGTGATTTTTTGACATTCCACTACAGATTGTTCTTTAAGACCTTCTACAATTTCTTCTTTGCTTAAATCCATGAGAGGAGGAGCAAAAATTACACCTTTCACCGTATTAAGGGTTGGATGTAAGCTCACGAGTATAGGACAGACATTTGAAAGCTGTGAGGCTTTTAGGAATTTATTAGTTTATGCTTCGTTTTTTGTCAGAATAAGCAGGTCACCTTCACGTGTATATGAAATTTTCTCGAGCTTTTCAAAACTAATGCTTTCGAGGGCTTTTGTAACCAAAAATATATTAAGAGATTTGATTGGTTTGTCGATATTTTTATTTTTTATTATTAAGTATTTTGGAATAACACTTTTATTGAAAGAGGGTCGTCCCAAGTTTTGGAAATCATTGCTGTTATGTAAAACAAAGTTGCTGTTTTTTTTTACGTTTGGATGAGGGATTTGCGCTAGATCCGTCTGGATCTAAAATTGAGTAATAGTTACCTCCCGAAGAGGAGGCCATAATTAAATGGCCAACTATAAACTATTAACTTATTTCACCACAAAATGAAAAACACCGTTTGTTTAAGAAAATTCACAACACTTAGTTACAACAACTGGTAGCTGGTTATATATTTATATTTTATTTCTACGATGACGCAAGAAGAGTAAACAATTAACGACTGTTCTCGATGAGCGCAGGGTGTAGACTGTACTCAGGAAATAATGCTCGATGAGTACACGAAAATTACTTTCTTTTCCATTTTCATCGAAATTGTAAAAATTGTATGCTTATAATGGTTTTTTATTACATTGTCGTAAATATCGGTCAGTAATTATCTTGGAAAAATACTAGACTTTTATAAAACCATACAAAACAGGATATTTGCTGAAGCTATGTTCTAGTGGCTCTTTTTGAATTCTTGATATTTGGAAGAAAAATATCTAAAATTTTGAGTGAGATCTCAAGATTTTTGGTTGCTACAACGTCCAAAAGAAAACACAGAGAGCATTTTTTAAAAAATAATTTTTTTTATTAAAAACTTTGATTCTGAATTTACTTTGAACTTTATTTGCTATTTATGTAAAAGCTCACAAACAAAATATATGCGGCAATAGAATTGTCAAAAAGTACTAATTTTAAAGGCTTATACAATCTAAAAATATTTGTTTCTTAACTTATAATTTGGATTGAAATTTTTTGAAGTATTTTCTCTACAACAATACCCATTTTGTTGGATTTTGGAAAAACAATTTTTTTTTCATTTTACTGCACTTTCTACTGTGTAACAGCTCAAAACTTGACATCAAAGTTGGAGGAGACGCCTTTTCTACTGATCTGGACATCAGAACTTAATTTAGACTGTCAGATCATTGAAACGTTTGCCAGGTGGAATAATGGCCATTTAAAGAGCTGTGGAATGGCTGAGATATAAGGAAATATCAACAAGAGATATCTACATTTTTGCGGACAGCCAAACAGCGATAAAATCCCTTAAAGGTGTGCTCCTTACATCATCAAAGGTTCTTAAATGTCGCTCGTATCTTAATGAGTTGGCTAATAAGTTCGACATTCATCTGGTCTGTGAACCGGAGCATAGGCGCATTCCTGAAAATTATAGAGCGGATAGGCTCGCTAGAAAAGGTACAAGAGTAACGCTGCTGCCTGACAAGGAAATATATGACATGCCACTTGCGTCTGGTAAGTTGGCTATAAGGCAACATACTAATTTTAGGTGGAATCATAGCACCACCTAAAACACAGATATTGCCCAGTTTTGAGGAAAAATGCACGAGGAAGCTCAATCAAAAGGCGAAGAAAGATTTCTCCATTCTAGTGGGCATTATAACAGGGCACTGTCTTATAGGTAGGCATGCGTTAAGAATGGGGAATCATGCGAATTACTTCTGTAGAAGTTGCAGGAATGAGGAAGAGGAGGAGACGGTATTACATCTTCTCTGTTCAAGCCCCGCTCTATCCCGCAGAAGAAATAGCATTAAGGTAGCCTCTTTTTTGTTGATCTCAGAGAACTTGATGAGATAGATGTTAAGCGTCTACTATTATTAGTAATTAGTACTGGATGGTTCCCTGAAAGTGCCTAGGAAAGTAGGAAGGTAGGAGTAGTGGTTTCAAAACGGACAAATTATCTGGTCCATGTGAACACCTTAACCTAACCTAATCTAAACCAAGTAAAGATAAGTACTATAAGAAAAATATTGGCATCACAGAATTTTAACATCCGTTTACTCCGCATATTTCACTGCCAAATTTGGCGTATTTTTAAGTACTTGTCGAATGATAGATAATTTATTAAGTTTAGGAGGGCATAAAATAAAGTTAATACTTTTTTTTTTTAATTTTTGCATCAGCTTTGGTTGATATGATTTGGTTAATAAGACAAATGAGAATGACCTTTGTAGGTGAAATTAAATATTTTGCGATGCTTGTTTTTTTGTGTTATTAAGTTATGTCTAAAAATGTGCAAGTACTTATTTTAAAATTGACTCTTTGCAAATAAAAATTTAATAAAGAGCTTAACAATAAAATTCAAAACTCATTTTTTAGTTTTGTTGTACCGAAAAAAAATTATTGTAGTAACAGATATACACTAGGCTTTTTGAAAATACTTTTGTTTTGTTATATATTTTTCAAGCCTATCTAATGTAAATGCGTTCTAGTCTTTAGTAAATTAAAAAACCATTTAATGCGCAATTAAATCGATTTATTAATAAAACCAGAAAACCTATTCAACTGCATCGTAATAATAAGTTTCCGCGACAAACGGAATTATAACCCGCACTGTGAGACAAATGAAATGGCCTAAAAATCCCACATATACATACACACACACACACAGCTAAAACACTCTCTTTCGTTGCAGCAGTGACAAAGTAAGGGGCGAGACGATTCACCACCTCATTAATTTTCCATTTTCAAGCACAATTTCCCAGTGGAGCGCAGAAGAAACAAACAAAACAAAAAAAAAGTTACCCAAAGAATAGCAGAAATTAAAAAAAACTATGTGTGAAAAAACATATCCCCTGTTTCCTTTTGTGGAGGGTGTTGAAAATTTGAAACTTTAAGCGCCAAAATAATTTTTCTCTTGCTACTTGTGAATTTGGTAGTCAATTTTTTACATTGTGGTTGTTGTAGCTGTTGCTGTTGTTGTTGGCAAAAATTAGCTGCATTAGGCAAATTCCAGTGGGACGCACAATAAGATTTTTCTTGTTGCTCGCTCGGCTAACAGCGTGCGCAGGAAACAATAGAATGTTGATGGCGGCATGTTTAACGGCTGATGCATGGTCGATAAAATGCGTGTGAATGTATGAGTGTTTGTGAGTATTATGCGTGTGCAGAGTTCTAGAGTGGCCTTAGAAGAGAGTGCTTCTGCAATGGAGCGACTCTGCAAAAGATTAACAGCTGTTACGCCTTGCAGCGACTTAACAGAATTGATTTTAGTAGAGCTCTTAACATGCGCTCACTATCAATTCCTGCACTGTTCGAGCGCAAAACTATCTCTTGCTCTTTTTGACTGTTACAGCTTTTGGTAGAGAAAAGTGGTTCAAGAGCAGCATCATTTTCTTTTTTCCTATTGTAACAGGTGAGCTGATTTTTTGTTAATATTTCTTACTTTTGTCATTTGCAACAGCAGATTTTTCATATTTTTCTTCAGTTGTGCTTTAAAATAATCAGTTTTTGTTCATATATTCTCGGTTTTTACCTTAATGTGTGCTCGTATTTGTATTCACAACTTATGCTTAACACTTGTTCATTTGAATTTGTATACATTGTTTATTTACATGAAGTGAATGTTTATTTACATATGGGCATTTCCATAGCTACGCACTTGACAGTCATACGGCTTTAATGAGTGAAAAAAAAAGATAAATTAAACTTACAATTTTCTTATTTTGATTTTTTAATAGTTTACTAAGCGCACTATACAACATGTAAAAGCTTAAGGTTGTCAAAAGTTCAGCTCTTTAACAGAAGCCACCAAAAATGGTACGTTACGTGACACAAAATAAAAAGGAGTTTATACATGCAACAATATAAACGAAAAAAATCTGCGAAATGTGCACTAGTTTTTTTATGATATTTTTACTAATATAATCCTAAATAATTTTGCTACATATTCATAATTGCTTTGTTGAAAAATCTTTTTAAGTTATTTTTATACAAACCATTTACGTCTTTATACGTTATGTGACAGATTTTTTTCCTTCAAAAAAGTGCAAATATTTTCTTGTTTATTTATTTAATGGAACTAGAAAAACAAATATATGGTTATCTAGGACCGTTGCAATCGAAAACTGGAAAAATTTGAATTAAACTTTTAATTTTTCAACTTTTAATGCCACTATTCGTGTTTGCTGCCATTTTTTTAAATTCAAATTGTGTTTTTTTGATAGAAAAACTTTTTTAGCCAGCAACAATCCAATATAAATAGTATAAGCCCCTAAAATATTTATCCATGTGTGTTTGTTTGTATGTGTATTGTTATTATTTTTTAAGATAAAATTATAAAATTCTTAATAAATATAACAATTAAAGAAAAACAAGTATGATCATGCAAAATGCTAAGAAAACAATCAGTAATCCTCTAGGAATTAGTGACGAATGTAGGAATAATAAATAGGAACTAGTATCGTCTGTTTCCGAAATTCGACCAATCTTCTGAAATTTCAATCGTTTTTTTCTAGTTCTGAGGCATGATCTTGCTTTAAGAAAATGTGCTGTACAAAGAAAATCTTAAGTTTCAAATTATCGCAATAATTTTGACACACAAATAGTAGACATTTTTTAAAATTATCTATAAAAACATTACCCATAAAAACTTTCGTACACCGTTATTTTTCACAACCAGGGCTTTTCATATAAAAATTCGTTGTACTGAAAAAACAATAGTTTTCAAGATATCGACATAACTTTGATGTAAAAATAAAGGAAATTTTTCAGAATTTACCATACATCAGAAATTTCACCATCACAATATATATTCACACATGTTGTATACAAAAATGCTTATTGTAGGGTACTCGTAAGAGATACCGAAAAATGTTTTTTGTACATTGTATTGTATTAATGTCAAAAATTTCCTCTTTCACTATATGTGTATATAACTTTGGAGTGGTTTGAAATATTTGAAAATTTTTTTCACAGAAATTATTTCTTGAGGTTTATAACTATGTAAAAAATGTAAAAACAACATTTTGAAAAATTGAATTTTCATCAAAAAAGTCGAAGAAGGTGCTCAGGAATTTCGATGATAGAAACTGTTTATTGAATTATGTGTCAAAATGAGACAATTTTTGCAAATAAATGATATGTCATATGAAAGAGTGTGAAAAAAGAAATTACAAAAAAAAGTTTGTCTTATTTTTTGAGCAAAACCTAAATATTTTCGAGGTTTTTTTAAAACAATATAAAACATTGAATTGGTGAGATAACGGTTAATCTTTTCTTATTTCTCCAAAGTAATTTTATTGATCTTTCAGACAAAGAAAATTTGTTGAAAATCGATTAAAATATGGCTGAGATATTTGCTTGCAAGGTCAAAACTTGAAATTTCAATATAAATTTTTCAAAATGTCGGAAGTATTTTTTGCACAACTTGTCAATGTCTAAAATTCTCTCTTACATTATATTCTTCCTTCAGTTACAGTTTAGCTTTTATTTACCAATGCTCTTTTTACACTCATATCGAATGTAATCATACTGTGCAGCCAGATCTTTCATTTTATACCTCATTCACAATTCTACGTCGTCCAAGCCATGAGGTTACTTAATAAAAATAATACAAACTTGTAAGGAACAAAATTTCTGCATAAATTTTCTCCCACAAGTGTTCTTACTTCACTACTTACTTTTTCTAGACTTGCCCTCGGCTGGCGACTGGGTCGCTCACTTTGCCATGGAGAGGGATTTCAACCCCACCGGGATCACTACCGAAAACTTTTCATAAATATTCTTACTTGAAGTAATAATATTAAAAGAAACAAATGTATATATGTATCATGTAAATATTTTGCCATGTTTTTTTAGAATATAAGAAAGTTCAATGTAAATAATGAATACAAGAAATTATTGAACTTTATAAAGTACCTATTTCGATTTCTCATTCATGAAGGAACTAGTCGTGGGACATATCATTTTGATATCAAAAATAAAGAAATTAAAAACCTACGCGATATAAAAAGTTAATAATGAAAAGTTATGAATAACTCTAAATAGTAGTTAAAGTAAATAAGAAGTACATCGGAAAATAAAAATACTTAAGAATACTTTACACTGGGCTAGCTTAATAGCATAGGTAGGGTAGAATAGGCACCGTGCTGCAAAGGCTATCACTTCCGCCGTAAAAGGTTAGGTATGACCAACCGCTTCCACAGGGTTACGTTGTGGGTAGGTTCCTACCGGGGTGGCTCTCTTGCTGATATTTGTTTTCTGTTTATTCTTTTCATGTACCATGGTGATAACGGCCATCAAAGACACACGCCAGGCAGTTGGTGAGAGTGGAAAACACGAAAGCCAAGCCAACGAACGGGAACATCACGCGATATTCAAGAAAGTTCGATGCAAAGAAGAAGACAGCTGTGTATAAAAGCACAAACTCAGAGCGAATCGAGATCTGTATTTTTTGAATGTGCGCGTGTGAAAACGTAGTACCGGCAGCAGTGTTTGTTGGTGGCAGAAGATTCTGCCCGCCCCAACCAACAGCGACGTCAACGTTGAAACACTGAGAAAAGATCAAACGTCGACAGCACCACCAAGGGAAAAGTCAACAGCAGCGTCAACATTAGCACATTTCATCAAGAGTAAAACATCGGCAGTATCACAAAAAAAAAGTCAACAGCGACGGCAACATTAGCACATTTAAGTAAGAATAAAACGTCGACAACATCACAAAGGAAAAGTCAACAGCGACGTCAACCCTCAAGCGATTAGTGCAGGATAAAGCGACGGCAGCGTAACAGCAGAGAACGCCAGCAGCGACCGCAATTTACCGCAGGCAACTCTAGGAGCCACTAAAGTATCCATTTTCTGTTCTTTTCATCAACAATTAAGGACACCAGGTACGTATGGGGACTCCCGAGGGGACCTTAATGTGGTAAAGATAAGTGGAACGCAGTGGAAAATAGTGAATATAAAGTGATAAATACCTAACGAACGAGACCGGGAACAAAACGACTCATACCCAAAGAATCCGAGTAAACGTACGGGCTAATGTGGGCAGTACCGCACCCGGAAGTTTTACTCCTCTGCCCCATTTCGGGAAGATTTAACCAAGAGAGAGATCGCGACATAGGCATAGAGCTTCTTGCACTGCGAACCGAGGATGGCTAATGTGGGCAGAACCACACCCGTTCTAAGTCGCAGTTCATCCTTTCTCGGGATCAGGGCTCGTTCAACAGGGCATTCATATAATTAACGACAAGACATTGTGTGACTCATCGGACAAGGTTTTACTAGGTACTTTGATCCGGCAATTGCGAATCCGAGGTCCGGGCTAATGTGGGCAGTATCCCACCCGGCCTTGGGTTTAAGGTTGAAATCCGAGAATAACACCTAGATGACTACGAACGCCAATAGGGACCTCGACCACAGCCGTTAACGTTGCCTAATAATACACAATAAGTTATCACTAATGAGAGATATTTCCACTGCGGGATTTGAGAATACCACTCGGGATCGCCATACCCCATACTTGCCTGGTGATTCTTATGATTGTGTTCATATTTAAGAAAATAGTTAGGGACGCTGAATAAGTTAATCGACGTCCACCTTACATACAGTATAAATATATTTTTCTTTGCTCGGTTAAACTTAACGTAACCGGTTCACGTTATTGCATACTCGCCTAAATAGAAGTGGGTATATACTTTTTTTTTATCTAAACTTAAAACCGACCTAAAATTCCGGGTTGCGATCAAATAATATCAAAGATTTTAATAAATATTAAAATATATCGTTAGGAGTTTATATACAGTATTTCATAATTATTATACCTCCCTTTTACAATTTTTATCAGAAGTTAAACGATTATCAAACTAAATGTAAAAAGGGGAAAACTATATATAAATATACTTTATTTTTTTTAATTTGGGAAAACTACCCACAATTAATTGATTGCGGCCCACCTTCCATGAGGCCAGGTAGTATTAAGAAACACTTTGTTAGCAAGTAAGCGTATTCTGAATTTTGTCAATAAAATATTGAATTCCGATACCGCTGGATTTTTATTTGGCGTCCGTTTCCGAAGGAAACGTTTTACAATTTCTTGTACCGAACCCTGGGTCCGGCGAGCGAATCCTCGGACGGAAAAAAAGGGTCGTTACAAACTTTCAACATTTGATGTTTGCCTATTAATATATAAGATTTTGCCAATTAATATATAAGATTAAACAAAAAATATCTTAAAAATTATGAGTATAAGTGAATGTAAATGAAAGTTATATATTAATATCTGTTCTAGAATTTTTAAGGTCAAATGAAAGAAAACATTTAGTTTTAAAACATAATAATTTCAATAGGAGAAAATATGTAGTAAAAAAAGAAAAGATAGATATATATATCTCAGATAGATAGATATATTATAAGTTACATAGCATAGTATGAAAGAATGTAATAAATATTTTCCAAAAAAATTAGTTTGTTTAAACTGTGAAAATTATGAATATACACACACATGTTTTTTTGTGATTTACTTACTTCTATGCATCAATAGTGTTAAATTGTTGACAATACATTTCATCAAATCCTCTTCTTAATACAATTAATCCTAAGTTATTTAAATTTGCATTGAATATTTGTGCATTTTTGCCGTTTGGTAACGCCGAGAAGGGATTTCACAAATAATCATCATTTATACGCCTGGGAATTTTTTGCAAATTTAAAACCATAAATTTTAGTTGTTTATTTGATTAAGAGTGCATACGTGTGTGTGTGTGTGTTTGTTTTAGCCTATCTATGTAAAGCACACACAGTAGAACGTCGCACAGTGGAGCCCGCTTATATAAGGTTGTGCTCAAAACTCAATTTTTAAAATTTGATCGTTTGTATTTTTAATTTATACTTAAGCAATCCTAATTAAGTACAGCGTCAATAACAAAAATATTGCGTCCCTGACTGCTATCAGCTGTTGAGTATATGAGCTCAAAATTGACATTTAAAGTAAAAAAAAATTAGCTGATAACACATGTGATTTTAGTTGTTCTGTTAAAATTATTATTTCTAGTGTTTTACTTTGAAATATATTGAAGTGCAATATGTCCGTGAATAAACAAGGTATTTTGTTTATAACATAATAGTTTTTTGTTGTATAGGTTTATAGTCTTCCAAAATATGACAAATAATATTCGGAAGTGTACATTTTTTATAGATAATTTTTTAAATTACATTTTTTTTTAAGCTGGCGCAGAGTTCTATTTCTGAATTCTTTTCTTATACAAAGGGAAGGCATTGTACAGTAGTAAATTAAAGAGATCACAATAGAACTTTGCGCCAGTTAAAAAAAATATTTCTGTGCATATGTGGAGGCAGCCTTATTCTATATTATTCGTACTTATATATCATCATGCGCATTTTTCATAATACATTTTCCCTACGTTTCATTAGAGATTGTCACATTAAGTTAATGTTGCACATTTTATTACCACAAAATTTAATAAAATGCAATTTTTTTACCATAAATAAATAGAAGAGGATTCAAATTCCCCAGAAATGTTTGATTTATTTAATTTAATTTAGTATGTCCTTGTTTCAGATGAATTCATTTCCATTAAAAATCAAGACTTGTGTAAGATTTTATTCAAAAGTCATCAGAAAGCAATGCAAAAAAAAGTTAATTGATGTAGAACTATATATTGCGAGCTAAACTAATTACCTAGACTCTAAGAGAAGTGAGCTGATTATAGGCATTGCGTAATTTTAATAAGAAGTTAAAAAGATTCAGCAGACACAACTCCAAATTCTATGAATCGCAACAAAACTAGTGACAATATGTTTCTAAATTTAATTTATATCAAATGCCTAAAGAAAGAAGACCTGCTTAAGATTTTGGTGATTGTAGTGACCAGTCGAAATGCAGAAAAACTGCAGAGCTTCGTCATGCTTATTCTTCTGAAGAATTTACATACGCAGCGCGATACTGTGAACGCTTCAGCCGAAAAACTTCGAGGCAGGCTAACCTTGAAGATGTATTTCGCTATCTACTTGTTTCTTCGGATCCGTTAATAGCAGTTTAAAAGCTATTATCCGAACCAACTAAAAGAAAATCTTTTGATCTGAAAGTAAGAAACATGCTTTTGGAAGAGAACTTATCATATACAGAAACTGATTCTGATGCTTCTGAAGACGAGGCGCATTAATTTTTTAATAAAATTAGAAAACAAGAATCATTATTAAAAATAAAAACAACAAATGCAACAGCGTTCAAAAATTTAAACTTAAAAGTAAACAAATCCGTGTGGTTTGTTCCCGAGAGTATTCTCTCACAGTGGAGTGCTGGGTATTTGGCTGCAATGGCGAGATACGTCAGTTGCTAATGTTCATACAATCTTCGTGCAATTGGTGCTCGAAGTTTGTATGGCAGTGTAAGGAAAAAGAGCAAAGGAAAAAACAACACAGCTAGTGTAAGTAAAATTAGAATTCACAATTTTTATTTATATACCTTAAATGCAGCTATAATTATCTTCAATAGGTGAATGATAAAGGATCAGTAGTACCGCGGAATTTCCAATATGTGGATGTAGCGAAAAAATGGTGGCTTTAATTTTTAGTCGTTTCAGTTGTTCGGCAAGCCAATTAGTGAATAATTGCAACCGCCAAAAGCACTTGTCGGAGAAGCCGATCGAGCGACCCGTTCTTATATCGAGAATCGATACTGGAACGTGTCGATAAGACAGTAAAAGAAAAGTCTTTTACTTTCATTAACCCTTAGGGTCGCAGCCTAAACAAAAGTGTTTTTGTTCACAAGGGGCGTGATAGTGGGTGAATTTGTAACTCCCACATTTAAGATTAACATTGAAGTGAAAGTTTTGATCATAAAGTTTTGTTGATTTTATTTATTACGGTTAAATTGGTCTCTTTGTTGAAAATGAAAAAAAAAAAAAAATAAAAAAACTTTGCCTTTTTTCTTGACGCGTCGCAAAGTTTCGGTTGTTTATTTTTACCTTCCTCAGGGGAGTGAGTTTTGTGCTTAATTGATGTTAACCTGGTCACTAGTGGGTTAATTCGTATTGAAATATAATAAAATTCGATCGGTGTAAGTTATTATAAAAAATGGTTTATAATGGGTTAAATCATGGTCACTAATAGGTTAAGCCAAAGTCGCGAACGGTTAAAGATTATTTTTTTTGCGTTATAATAATGTTATCAAACAAGTGTTGCTTAAGACTTAATACAAAAAAAAAATTTGGTCACCAATGTATTAAAACTTGGTCAGCAATGGATTAAGTCATCAAAAATTTGTTGAAAAAATAGAGATCAAGCGAGTTTAATGAAAAGAAAGTGAGTACAGAGTTTTGAGCATCTGCTTATATGGGGCGGCCCCAGTGTGCGTGTGTTGAAATTTTGTTCTCACAAAAAACAAATAAAAATTATTTGTGCATGCATCGTTTTTTTTTATTCCCTACAATATGTATATACAATATATGAGAATTTCTGGTCATTTAATATTCATGCATTTGCTTGGCTTTTAAAAAATTACAAAACTTTCAAAACTTTATACAGTTCATACTTCATATGGATTCTCATTCAGTTTCTGAATAGTTTTATTAACACTTCATTTAAAATTTTGCATATTTTGCTGATACACTTCATCTGACTTCTATTTGTTTTTTATTAGAGAAAAATATACAATAGATGGTGTTGTTAGACTGATTTCAGTTTTAAGGTCAGAAATTATAAGTTTTATTAAAATTGTTTCTATAAGCAGGCGTTATAACTGTTTTTTAATCTTTCATATGAAAATGAGTTAAGGGATTTACTAAAATTGTCAGAATCCCAAAACTGCATATTTCATTTTATTGAAGAAGGCCCAAAAAGGATTTTCGGCGATCAAAAATCAATTTTTGGTCTTACGTACTTTCTAGAATGCATAACATTTAGCAAATATTTTTAGTAAGTTTCAAATCAATCAAATACAGATTGCTGTAGTTACATACACAAACGTCCGGAGAGACGACAATGAAAAAAATATAATTTACCCAAAGCAATGCCTATGGCGGCCGCACAGTAACTCTAATTGTTTTTCGTATCTAATTGACAAATAATTCCTTTTTTAAATATGAAATCCAATTTCATTAAAATTGATTGAGTTTTTATTTACTTATGTTGAACTTTCAAACTTTTTTCTTATTATTAGTATAAAAATGTGTTTATTTATGTCTGTATTTATTGAAAAAAGTTCCTTGTGGATAATGAAGCGTTACGTTTGATTTGTATGAAGAAATATTATAAAAAAAAAGAATGAAAAAGTCTAAATTTTAAAAACATTTTCTTATATTTGCACAGTAATTAAGTATCACTATATTGATTAAAAAAATGACAAAAATTAATCCGAAGGATTTAAAGATATAAGCCAAAATATGTGCTGGCGTTACTTTAAAAAAAAAACGGACGTGGTTACAAAACTCTCTGAATTGTACAAGAGCTTTTGTATAAAACTTTTTTTAGAAGGGTTTGAAATAGCACAAGCACATTTTCCAAGTGATAAAATTTAAAAATCTCTTCTGGTTTCTTTTTTAGGCTTTTTGATTTGGCATTACGTTACTAGTTAGGCTAGGTTAGGTTAGGCTAGGTTAGGTTAGGTTAGGTTAGGTTAGGTAAGGTAAGGTAAGGTAAGGTAAGGTAAGGTAAGGTAAGGTAAGGTAAGGTAAGGTAAGGTAAGGTAATGTAAGGTAAGGTAAGGTAAGGTAAGGTAAGGTAAGGTAAGGCAAGGCAAGGCAAGGCAAGGCAAGGCAAGGCAAGGCAAGGCAAGGCAAGGTAAGGTAAGGTAAGGTAAGGTAAGGTAAGGTAAGGTAAGGCAAGGTAAGGTAAGGTAAGGTAAGGTAAGGTAAGGTAAGGTAAGGTAAGGTAAGGTAAGGTAAGGTAAGGTAAGGTGAGGTAAGGTAAGGTTAGGTTGAGACGGCAGCCATTGTATGTGCCCAAACCGAAACGCACGTATCGCGGCTCACTTAAACCAATAAAATCCATTGTGATACCGCTGCACACTTGGCCTTCAGTCCGAATGGAACCACATTGAGTTCTTGATAAAGCTTGTAATATGTTTGACGCTTGTCCTTGACAGGCGAGCGCTGGATAGGAACATAGAAGGTGGTTGATGGTGGAGATGGATTCTTCCTCCTCCTATTAAGCAGTGCCCTGTGGTACGGCCACTAGCGTGGCTACCTCTGGTCTTTCCAACGAGTGAAGGGCTCTCGATCGTTTTGGGTCTAGAGCAGTGGTCATCAACGCAGGGTTCAAGCAACAACAAAGAGAGCTTTCCGAGTGCACAGCTTTACACTGAAACAAAAGTTGTTAAAAGCTCTCGCACAATTTGGTGTAAGGAAATATTGTCGAGTGTTGGTTTTAAAATATGTTTTATTCTTTTGTTTGTTTTAGCTAGATTAACATAGAAAAAAGACAAAAAGGTAAACGTGTTGAATATAATGTATTAATTGGTTCTATGTCTAAATACTATATTTGTTTTCTAATATTTTTATTTAAATTTTATATAGTTTTGTTTTAATTTTAATGACATATTTGAATTAGAAACATTAAAAAAGTTTACGTACATTCTTAAATAAGACAGCAAGCAACACCCCTGCTGCATGAACAGTCGAAGCATACTGACTTAAAATTTAAAGAACAGCAGAAAAAACAAACTTTTACGCAGTGCACAAATACAGCAAGCCGATTGCTACTTCGTACTACACGGCCGAAATTGCAATTAAATCAGCTAGTGATTTTTTCCTTTTCATATTAAAAAAAATTTGTTGCTGTTGTTGTTTATTTGGAAAGATTCGTTAGAACAATTAATTGTTCTAACTTTGACCTTAAGCTCAATAAACGATTTTAAACTATCAAACAACTAGAATTTGTTTTTAAAATCAAGTATGATGTCTATCAAACATTTAGAATTTGTATTTAAATCATATAAAATCAACATAACTAATAATTATTTAAATAATGTACCTTACTTTTTCTATTTTTGCTACTGTAGGCCGCAGCCTACTAGGTAGAGTGCCTGGCCCGTAAGCTAAGAATCCGCGGTAGCTTGGGTTCAATTCCCAGCTTACACAGAATATTTTTTCAATTGAATTGATATTTTTGCAAGGACGCCAACTTTCTGAAGACAATGGCAAACCTCAGAGATTAAAAACTGCCATTTAAAGGTTATTGAGAACTTAAGCCGTTTGAAATCGGCATAAAACTCGTAGGTGTAGGTCTCGAATATTGTGTTCAAACATTTATTGACACGCATAACATAACTGATCAATGAAAGCTCGGTCAAAGTCATTGATAGGGCTGAAATGGCCAATTAATTTTATTTATTATATAACTTGTACTTACCATATCAACTGCGTAGTTAAAAAAATTTACTGCATCTCATAGTTTCATTGGAATTTACGCATGCTGAAATTAGACAAAAACTTGTTATGTAGCTTGTACTGCCTTTTAAAACCTATGTGGAATGCGGTTTTAGTAAATTTGACTCGCGATTTCAATTTAAACTAAACTTAACATTTAATAAAGTCACAAGAAATGTCACCCAAAATGCATTCTTCAATTTGATTATTATAAATTATCTTAATGCTAAAATTCTATCTTCCTGCATAAAAAAAAACGATGTATAAAATGCCTACTTATTTGTGTCACTCCACTCAGCGGTGACTATTTTAATTCTATAAGCTTTTTTTTATTAATGCTACTCAATTGTAGAATTCTTTACCACTACCACCCACACTATACGAATTTGTTGCCATTGCCACAAGCTTACAACTTATGCCACATACTCGGAGAGTTGTATCCATCTTCCTTTGGCTCCATTTTGTTCCATTACTTTCTATAGCTAATAAGCTTAAACCGCTCGAAGTTTCTATACCACAATCAATTTCCAATTCAGAACAACTCAATTCAAATTGTTTGAAGTTTTATTTGCAGATTATTTAGTCAATCAGATAGATATTTGATTGAATCTAGTTGGTCGCATGACCCACATATAAATGAATTCATCGGAGTAAATGACAAAGTTGTGCGTGCTTATATGAAATAAATTAAGAACTTCTAAAAGGAAGACTTTCAAAAACTGAATGTTTTATATGAGTACTACAAGAAAATGGCTATTTAAAAGACCGATTTGAAATAAGTTAAGCAGAAAAGAAAATTTATACAAATTATGTACATACATCAGGTAAACATTAAATTCGACTTGTTGCATTTGTTACAGCTGTAAAACTAGGGTTTCTCCAATGATCCGACATAGTACAAGTATACGGGTATCTGGTTTTTAAATAATCGAAAAATTTAATATTTGGTATTTGAGTATGAACAGCAAAAAAAAACCGCCTAACCGCATAAAAGTTTTTTAAAAAATACAATAATTCGTTAAAAAACAAGTTTTGTAATATGTAGTGGTTTTTTTAAATATAATGAAGAAAAGCTAAGAAAAAAAAAAGATTCATAATCAGGAAACTATTTGAGTTTTTCACACATTTTAAAATAAATATACAGCGTGGACTTAAATTAAAAAAAAAAACAATCGAGTTTGCATTTTGATTCAAAATTTTTTTTTTATTTCTTGCAATGTTGGCAACGTGGGTCACAATGGAAGCATTTAGTTGTAGTAACTTTCCTATAACTTAATATAAACATCTTCAAACCAAAGTTTTGAACATGTAGTTGATGTAACTTAACATTGATATAAGTTAATATAAATATAAAGCAACATAGTCGCATCTAGATTGCTAGCTCGTTACTGTATTTGTTACAATAACAAAACACAAACACTTTTTATAGGTGCTACAAAAAGAAATGCTGTAACAATGTTAATTTAACGTAAAATTACTTATTTTTTTTTAAAACCACAAATCGGCATCTGTGGGTTTTTATCGATATTTAGCAATATTAAATTTTTTTGATTTCGATTTCGAACGAATTCTGTGTGTGTGGAATTAAAAAAAAGAAAACGAAATATTTCTATTTTCATACTAAACCTTTTAAAAAAAAACAAAATTATTTTGTTTTGTAGTTCTTTCAAAACGTACATTGAGGTGCATACTGTTTTGAGTATGTACAGATTAAAATACAAAAAATTATCTATTTTATTATTATAATAAATTCAATAAATTTCTATAAACTTCAATATTTAAAGAATAATTTTTATATAATATTATTACTTTTAGTAAAAAAAAATTTCGTAAAATCTTAAATTTTCATATTAGAAAGCAGTTTCGGTTAGAAGTTAGAAGAAAATATTTAAAATTTTCGTGCGCAATTTGCGTTTTTGACAGCTAGTTACAAATAGCGAACATCGAAAATAAAGAAAAGTAACTCGTAACATTCAGGGATGCCGCTTCAAGATAAAATTTTAATGTTTAAAGATTTTTATTAATTTTTATTTTATGTTTGGCTAAAATCACTTGTGAAAGCTAATTTTAAAAAGTTTTTGTTATTATAAAAAAACTTGTTATATTTCGCCGTAAATCCATATAAAATTCTATTTCTACAACATAGAAAATATTGAATAATTAAGTAGACCAAACAAAACGCAAACGCAAAACTCAACTGCATCGAATGAACTTCCAGCTTTATATGGCCCGATTCTGCACAATTTTTCATTTCAGGAAAGACATCTTATTTTGTTTTGTTCACACTCATGATTATTGACGGTTGATGAACAAATTTGCGTTAAAAATTTCCAAAACGATCTTGAACTTTGTCTTAAAATTGAAAACTCTCTTTTCATATTCCTCGGGCTGATACTCTACTTGATACTCGCCCGCATACACACACAGCAATCTCACTGTTACGTGACGGGTTCTACCAAATAACACTACCTGTAAGCCACGTAAAGGAACTTCGTTCCAATAAAAAATTAAATAGAATGTAGAGGAATAAATCTGAACTTGTGGGTTACATTTACTTTATGTTCTCATTTAATTTAAAAATTATTTAGTTCATTATATTTTATTATAAAAAAAAAATATATAAAAAATAAAAAAATTATTAAAAATAAGCTTTTATTTTAAAAAAGGCGAGAACTAAAAAGAAAAAATAAATTTAAGTGACATTTGTCATATATGTAAGTATTAGGTATATTCTAGGTGCAGAAGAACTCCTCTCTTGGTTACTCATCATCATAATATAAAAAAAAATATATCATAATATCTGTGGTCACAAGGAATAATGACTAAACTCAAAATATCGTAAAAAAGCGATATGGAATTTACTTTATTGCCAATTTTAGGAAGTATGCAGATATCCTTTTTTTACCCAAAATTGATCATCACTTATGTCTGAACATATTTTGTTTGTAATGTTTCATATATTTAAAAAAAGGGTCGTAGTTCCTACAGCTAAAATATCGTTTTTTACGATACTTTGAGTTTAGTCGTTATTCCTTGTGACCACAGATATAAGCGTATGTAAATTGGTAAGTTTTAAGGACTTATATAAATTTAGAATTTTTTAAAATACATTTATGTTTAAAAGCTTATTATATAATTTATGAAAAGTTTCATATTGTTATACGCAATTTAAATTTTTAAAAAAATTTTAAAAAATCTTACCCACCACTTAGCGTGTTTTAAACATAATTATTGTATTCTACGTAGCGTATTTTAAACATAACCATCGTATTCTGCGTCAAATTTTACATAAAAAACGATTTTTTTATCGATGAAGAAATGATTATTACTATAATAAAATTATATAAACTCGAGCGGTACCTGACGTCAGCGCTCCAGTTGCAAAGTTTCCAGCTCCAGTTTCAACATTTTTTTGAAACTATTTTTTTCTTAAAATTCACTTTTTTTCTTCAAAATGAAACAAAAAAGTTGTCTCTAGCTTAAACACAACCAAAGTTATGAATTTTTGAAAATTAGTCTCCGAGGCAAAAATCACGAAATTCTCAAACTTTTAACGCCCTCTATTTAAAAAAAAAATAATCCTCGAATACGTGCCTCTTTTTTTCGATATAGAACCCGTAAAAAAATGTCATGCAAATCAAAAATGTGGCGCTCAGAATGGTGTACGGTTTCTAAAAAGATGACCCATATGATAGATGTCACTTAAATCTATTTTTTCTTTTTAGTTCACGTCTTTTTTAAATAAAAGCTTTTTTTAATAATTTTATAATTTTTTTAGTAATTATTCGCCATTGCCCCAAAATACTGTCGCCATAACCTTTCCAGCCGATAACATCGTCTTCGGTGAAGTCCACTGTTTCGACTGTTCCTTTGCCTCTGGTGTGTATTGATGGATCCCAGTTTCATCCACGGTTACTAATCGATGGAAAAATCCTTACTATCTTTGTTTAACATAGCCAAAAACGCCTTTGAGTCAGTCACACGATAGCGTTTATAGTCGAGAGCGAGCAAACGCGGCATCCTTCTTGCGGATAACTTTTTCATATCCAAATGATTGCGCAAAATGTTCCACACCCATTCGTTTGAGATGCCTACGGCCTCAAAAATCTCGCGCACTCCTACTCTGCGATCGGCCACACCTTTCTGGTGTGGTGACCAAATTCGGGCGTCCAGAACGTTCGGCGTCACTTGTGCTTGTATGACCGCATCGGAATTCAGTAAACCATTTGTGAATCATTCAAATCGATGGTGCAGAGGCCCCATAGTATTTACCAAGCCTTTATTTGATTTGGCTGATGGTTTGAATGAACGATGAGCACACGAAATTAAATTTTTTTTCATTTTCTCCAAAATTCCCAAGATCGTCTGCTGTCGATGGCTGCTAAACACAAACTAAGCGTCACTGCGAGCTGAAATGACAGATGGTAGTTGACAGGATCAGTGTTGCACTTAAAAATACTACACGGTAAATTAAAAAATTCACCCACTTCTCAAATTGCCCTCGTAATGTACAGTGAATAAATCTATGATTCTGCAAAGAAGCTTCCATTTTACTTAGAAAAAGTACATAATATGATATTAGATGATCGACAAGTGAAAGTGCGTGAAATAAATTATGCTATAGCTAGGCATCTCAAATGATCGAGTCCATTTTGCATCAAGAATTACAGATGAAACAGCTTTCTGCAAGATGAGTGCCGCATTTGTTACAGTTGATTAAAAACACATTCGAATGAAAATTTCTTAAGCTTATTTGTATAAATTTGATTAAATAGTTTGTAAGCACCGTATCAGAACTGTTAATGAAGTATGGATCCATCACTACACATCAGAGACAAAATAACAATCAAAACAATAAACTGAAGTTGATGGAGATGCACCAAAAAAAGCAAAAACAATAAAGGGGTGGTAAGGTTATGTCAACGGTTTTTTGGAATTGCAAAGTTGTTTCAATGATCAAATATCTTCAAAAACTCTCAACTGAATTAACTGAATGTTAAAATTCAAGAAAATCTACCTGATTTACAACAAACAAAAATATTTTTCATCAAAACAACGCATCAGCACACAAAAGTGATTTAAAAATGGCAAAATTCAACGGATTGTTGCACGAATTGCTTGATTATCCACCTTTTGCTTCTGATTTAGCTATCTCTGCCTTTTAACTGCTTCAAAATGAAGAAAGTTCCTTCCTTGAAAGCGTTTTACATCGAATGAATATCAAAATGCAGCTGTAAACGATTATTTTGCACAGCTTCAGAAAAACTATTTTAATCAAGTGATAGAATTGCAGATTATCCGAGAAATGTATTCCGATTTAACATATGTAATGTATTTGCATTGTTTATTATCCGTTGAATAGAAATAAATAATAAAAGTATGTGATTATCTGGTATCCGTACCCGGATTTGAAAACCATATCGAAAAGCATCAGCAACAGCAAAATCAAGCAAGCACATAAGCTGAACTTAAAGTGCTGGTTCAGCCAATAAAACAGCAATAACAACAACAATCATGTAAACTTTTGCATGAGAAAAGCTAGAAATTTTCAACCGAAAGTAATGTGTACACTCGAAATATATTTATCGTATATTAAAATGTTGTTTTAGTTATAATATTTGTAGAGCTTACTTTGTTTTCACTATCCATAGATATATTTAAGACATTTTTTTGAACTGATTTTTAATATTATTATTTAGAAGACGCATTACACATAAGTTTATTCAATAGTTTTGCTTAAATATTATTTTCTTGCAGTGTAAATAATATACCAAAGTTGCTTCAAGGCAGATTGGCTTCATTGCATGGTAACAGGATTCGGAAAAGACTTGCAGTCTTCCGTTTGCTATAACATTTTGCGACGATAGCTAATAAATAAAACAGTTTTGCGTTGAGTGCTTGTAGATGCTTTCGTTTTGTGAGGAGCAGATGTTAATGTTTTGCTGTTGTTGTTGTTGTTGTTAATGCTAGACTTGTAGGTGGCATCTAGTGCTGCCATACTTGCGGTGCTTTCGTCTTGTTTGCTTCCAAAATTTGAAGGAAAATTTGAATTTCCTGCCAGATCAATACGAAATTGAAAATCTTTAATCTTACTCATTAAAACGTTATATCTACTGCGAATAGTAGTAGTTGTTGATTAACCAAAAATAAAAAAAGATTTAAATGTCATTTGTAAAAAAAAAAAATCATCAAAGACCTGACTATTACAATTCTAATTTCTTCGTTCTAACAAGTTGTGCCGATTCTAATATTTTACTAATTAACTAACTATTTATTCCAATAATTTATCTCGATTATTTTTTGAAAAATTTTTTCTTTAAAGCAGTTTTATCCTAATTTAGCGTAAAATAAAAAATGGCAACACTAGTCAGTATATATATCCTTTTAATGGCATTGTAAATAATGCACACGCAACAGTTGATTTCTACTCAGATTCGCAAGTGTTGACTTCAAATCTACCGCAAGTTTTCATTGATGATGCTGTTGTGCAGCAAATTAACTTAATTTCAAGCAGTATCAGTTGATGTGTTATTAATAGTTACAATACTCCGAAGATGTTAGGAACTGAAGACAATTTGATCTCTTTCCGAATGAAGTGTAATGTAGAGTTTTAAGTACAGACTAGCTGATGTACCGGTGTTACTCGAGAGTCATTTATATAAACATTTTAATATACACTTCTCGATCAAATGTTTTTTTTTAATTCTGGAATAATGAAAATCATATTGAATTTTAAGTTTGAGCTGCCGTTAGAAAGGTCATTGTACGAATTTTAACCCAAAACAGTTTTGGAAAATTTTGGTTGTTCCATTTCTTGCGGTGAGCTAATTGAATTCAAAGAAGAGGTACGAAAAACATATTTTAAAAATTGACATACTTTAATATCCATACTTTAACATACTTTAAAAATAAAAAATAGTTTAAATACTATGTTTATTTTATATGACTTATTAAATACAAATTCTAAAAGTTTGATAGTTTAAATCATATTTGATTTTAAATACAAATTCTAGTTGTTGGATAGTTTAAAATCGTTTATTGAGCTTAAGGTCAAAGTTAGAACAATTAATTGTACTAACAAATCTTTTCAAAGAAAAAACAACAACAACAAAGTTTTTTCGATACGAAAAGGAAAAAATCACTAGCTGATTTTATTGCAATTTCGGCCGTGCTAAAGGCTTCGTCAGAAATATTTGTGATGCCCGTGCAAGCGCGCACTAGCGCACTGCACCACAGAGGCGATGAGATTTGAAGTGTCAATTTCTTACTTTTTCTCCCATTATACATGCTCACATTTGTTGTTGTATTTTTGCTTTACTTTAGTCTTTATGCTTATGTTATTATCTGGAGTCCAACATTCTGCTGGAAGTCTAACAACAAAGCATGGTTACTGAAGTTGTTTTTTTTTAATTTTTTTTTTCGTATATAATAATCATATAAAATCAACATAATAAATAACAAGGTCCTTTAGAAAAAAACTTTAATAGTTAAAATATTTACTTAATTTGAAGCTAGCAAAATTACCTTTTCAACAATATAAAAATTTTCTTGAAAGGTCCTTGAAATATGGATACTTCAACATTTTATTTAAAAAAATATATTGAACATTTTAACAAAATAAATTTTAATGAAATATATAAAAAACAGTGGAAATATAAACATTAAAAGTAAAAATTTGATATTCATATAATTTTTTCTCATTCTTATCTATCAATGCTTTATGAAAAATTTGTTGTACTAAAAATAATTGTACTAAAATATATACTAGCTGCATTTTTTTTCATGGGAGATCAGGATCATATAATTACATTTGCAAGCAAATCAAAACAACAAATGATCCAGCAAGTGAACTGGACATTTAAATTGATCAAATTCTATGCTTTTAAGGGCTGAAGGCGCAACTGTAAAATTAGACAACACTAAGCCGTTATTGATGGCTAGATGACGTTGCGACTGAAAAATCTGGCAGTACTGCATTATTTGGCATTTTAAAAGTTTGGCAGCAATAGCATTTTCGCAAAAAATTTCGCAAAACTTATCTGCCAGCTTCATAAGAACATCAGATGTTCATCATAGCAGAAAACAGCGCCATCTTTTGGTAATTAGAAAACAAAGCAAAATTGATCTGTAGCATTTTTTCACAAATGATCTGATCTCTCCAGAAAAAAACGCAGCTGTTGAGCTAGCCAAACGTGTGAGGTTAAATTTGAAGCAACTTGCGGTAGACATCATTCGGCTATTCACAGTACTTCAGTTTGTATCCACAGTAATTAAAAATGCGGTGCCATCTATCTGTGAATTTAAAGCACAGATAAAAACCAATGAAATATTTGTGCAAAACAGATGCGCATAAGTTTTATTATATCGCCATATAGCTGAAACTGATTACATGAAAATATTAACTTTTACAGCATTCTATTCACGGTCATCTTCTCGATGAAATGGTGATATAAATAAAACATTTAAAGTACCATTGATTAAAAACTCAGTGACAACGATGACACAATAGTGAGGAGAAATAGAGCCATCACAACAAAACAAATTTAACAGGTGGTGGCGGGGTGGGGAGGCAAAAACTAAGTAGATTACTATAAGAAAGATTTTATTTAAACTAAAATATTTTTAATTAGGCACACACTAGACACATTAGACACACAAATGCATTCTTAGAGATAAATGGGGACGTTCAAATTATATAGAAAACTAGTTTAAACCCGCCGCGTTGCTGCCGCGGCCCCGTGGCAAAACGCGAATAAAATGTTATCAGTGAAACTGTATATGTAAATTGTGGTCGAATACTAATTTCATTGGCTGTGCGACCTATAACTCAAAAGCTTTTGAATTGCTCAAATTTAGGTCTTATGAGGGGTGCCACGCCCCCTTGTCCAACTTCATACAAAGTTATCAGTAAAACTTTATGTGTAAATTGAGTTCGAATACTGAGTTCTTGAGGCTGTGCGGCCTAAATCTTAAAAGCTATTCGATATCGCAAATTTGGGTTGTATATGAAGTGCCACGCCCTTAGTCAAACTCCCATTAAATGTTATCAGTGAAACGCCACGTGTAAATTGTGGTCGAATACCGAATTCCGAGGCTGTGCGGCCATAACTCCAAAGCTATTCGATATCGAAAATTTGGGTTTTATGGGATGTGCCACGCCCCTTTGTTCAACTCCCATAAAATGTTATCAGTGAAACGCCACGTGTAAATTGTGGTCGAATACCGAATTCCGAGGCTGTGCGGCCATAACTCCAAAGCTATTCGATATCGAAAATTTGGGTTTTATGGGATGTGCCACGTCCCTTTGTTCAACTCCCATAAAATGTTATCAGTGAAACGCCACGTGTAAATTGTGGTCGAATACCGAATTCCGAGGCTGTGCGGCCTATAACTCCAAAGCTATTCGATATCGCAAAATTGGGTTGCATGGGAGGTGCCACTCCCCCTTGATGAAGGCCCGTAAAATGTTATCAGCGAAGGGGTACGTGTAAATTGTGGTCGAATACCGAATTCCGAGGCTAAGCGGCTTATAAATACTACGGTTTTAGATATTCGATATCGCAAATTTGGGTTGTATGGGAGGTGCCACTCCTACTGTGGGTACGAGGGTGAAATATACTTTACGACCTATTCTCATTACTACCAAACATACATACAAAATTTCATGAAAATCGGTCAAACTGTTTCGGAAGAGTTCTGTAACAAAAACCGTGACACTAGATTTTTATATATTCCCAGCAAACCAAACGATATCGTTTCGATATCGAGCTGATATCTTGAAGGTGATAATTTCTATCGATAACAATACACAAGACGTTATCGTTACGATATCGAAAAGACCTGTTTTCGATAAAAATGTCCATGTCGTAAACGATATCGAAAACATATTAATTGCGATATCGAAACGATATTGAAATTTCAATGTCGTTTCAATATCAACATGATATCGTAAAGGTGATATCGTTGACGCTTCATGAGATGATATCGTTATGACATCGAAAAGAGGCAGTTTTCGATAAAAATGGACACATTATTAACGATATCGAAAGCATCTTATTCCTTGATATCGAAACGATATTACAAATAATAACCATCCGGAGATTTGAGCCTCTGACGCGTGCGTGTCAGTCCATCAGCTTATCCATTTTATTATCGCAATTATTAACTTATCGTCACTTAATTTGCTTCATTTAGAATGAAAGCTAGCCTTTTTTGATTTTTTAGCAACATTATTTTTTGTTGTGCTGTTTTAAAATGTAGTTTTTTATACAAATTTTTTTTTAACGAAAGTTTGAAATGTTATTTTTTTATAAATTTTTTTCTAAAATGTTATTTTTTTTTAGAACAAAAAATTTTTTTGCTTAAAACATGTAACAATAGCTGCGAACTTTAAATAAATGATTTATTTTTAAAAGTTTTTATACAATCATGATGCTATCTAGAAATTTGTAAGATAGATTTCGTTATGATATCGAAATGCTATTGTAATCTGTACTATCGGGAGGATATCGCGTATTTGTGTGTTTATACCCTGGTATGAAAAAATAGAACGATCGATGATTTATGAAAAAGTCGTTGTGTTGAAAATTTCTACAATTTTGAATATATGTGAGTGTTTTTGATGTCAAAACAACAAAAAATTTTTTAAATTAAATGCACAAAAAACTCCAATGCTAAAAAGTATTATAGAAACAAAATTACCGTTAGTTGAAAAATTTCGGAGGGGCGTGGCAAAAACTAAGTATGCAACATTTTAACATAGGATACAATTAATTTGTTTACCTAGTTTGAGTGAAATCCGTTGAGCCGTTTAGATTTGTATAAAGACCAAACAAACAAACAAACAAACAAATAGAAAATTAGTTTTATTACTATAGATTATTATTTAGATGTTAAGATTGAGTACTGGATGGAGCGGCAGCAACTCAAACCAACTCACAATCTTTTGAATGTTTCCGTGCTAATAATATGAATCCTCTTAAAACTTTCTGTGCTGTTAGTGAATGGCACATTGACGGGAGCAATGATTGGAGCACTGGATGAAAAATTATCTTTATATATATACTCGTTGGTATAAACTCAAAGCTTTAAAAATTTACCTAAAAGTATGCACTAAATTGGTCTGAGTTGCTTATTCTGACATTCAACAGCTACTGCAACGTTTCAAAATGTCTTTGAAATTGGTTTGTGTGCATACTAAATCATATAGATGAATATGTTTTCTTAAATTGAAAAATTAAATTGAAATTAAATTGAAAAATTACCATTATCCAGAGACCTTATTATTACCATTATTATTGAACCTCGGCCGTGCATTGGCTTATCCATTTGATCATCGCAGATGTTAATCAATCGTCGCCTAATTTTCTTCATTAAGAATAAGCGTGTTCTCGTGTGTTTATAAGAAATTTGTTTGAATTTATTAAAATAATTTGAGCTTATTAGTAAATAGTAAAGAAAATGTACTTAATAAAGGGTGTTTTTTACAGAGTGATACAAGCTTAAATCATAGAAAAACATAGTAACATATTTTAAATATCAATAAAACGGGCTTTATTGGATAGAAAATTTTATGGCATTAATTTTTAAATATGATTTCGGCCATGTAGCCGCCACGGCTGGCGCGTACAAGGCGCAATCTGGAACACCAATTTTCACAAACTTTTCGCAGCATTTGCGGCCGTATCCCGCCGATAACTCTTCGAATGTTGATTTCCAGGAGTTCAATTGCTTATGGTTTATCGACGTAGACAAGTGACTTTACATAACCCCAAAGAAAATAATCCAATGGGGTTAAATCACACGATCTTGGTGGCCAATTAATTGGGCCATTTCGTGAAATTATTTTTTTGTCAAAAGTTTCCTTGAGTAAATCAATTGTAGCGCCCGCTGTGTGGCATGTGGTTCCATTCTGTTGGAACCACATATCAGCAAGATTAATGCCAGCTAATTGAGGCACGAAAAATCTTCGAATCATGTTCCTATGCCGTTCACCATTGACAGTAACATTCTGACCATCATCGTTTTTGAAGACATATGGGCCAATGACTCCGCCATCCCATACAGCGCACCAAACAGTAATTTTCTGTGGATGTAATGGTGTTTCGACAAAAGCTTGTGGATTCTCCTCACACCAAATACGATAATTCAGTTTATTTACGTACACATTCAACCAAAAATGGGCTTCATCGGAAAATAAAATTTTCCATGGAAATTCAAAATCAATATCAATTTGAGCTTCAGCCCATTCGCCGAATTGGCGGCGCATGCGATGGTCGTTTGGCTTTAATTTCTGCACAAGTTGAATGAATCTTGAAAGGTTTTAAGCCAAGTTCTTTTCGTAAAATCTTCCATAAAATGGAAGGACACAAACCCAGTTGCTGAGAACGGTGAAGAATTGATTGATGAGGATCATCTTCAATGCTTTCCTGTACAGCAGCTACAGATTCTTCAGTGAGCACTGTTCGGCGTCTCACGGGATGCCCATTATCAGTAACAGTAAATGTGGTTCGAAAACGATATATTGTTCTTCGAATTAGCAGCTCTGAAGGACGATTATTTACGCCATAAAATGAACGAAGTGCACGATAAGTTTGACGGACAAAACCATTATTTTGATTAAAAATTTCCACAATTTGCACGCGTTGCTCTGATGTGAGTCGATTCATAATAAAATTCGAAGCAAACTAAACAAAAAGCAACTATCAGCTGTTAAATGGGTGGTCAAACAAAGCAGTGATGCTAACTCAAAGTAATATCACTCTATAAAAAACACCCAACTTGGCAAAATTTTGCTTGAATTCAATAAAAATGTTGCTGTTTCCTTAATACATGAGGAAAGATTTCAATTTAGCAATCTTTTTCTAAAATCACACCGGGAGTGAGCAAAGTTTTTACTTTTAAGCAAAAGATTTGCTTGATTCAAGCAAAATAATTATCTTCGTGTATATTCTTACTTTGAGGTTTTTTTAAAGATTCAACCACACTAAAATTTTTGCAACCTTTCAAGCTTTTAAAATATATATTTCTGCTCTAATTATTTCTGAATTCCAAAACTTTTCACACTTTAACCTGTCTTGATTTAGTTCTTAATGAAAACTTAATACTTATATTAAATGTTAAAAAATACTATCTATTACTGCTAATGTAAGGCAACTCATTCTAGCATCTAGTTGTGCTTAAACTTTAATAAAATAAGTTTTCATTCACTCAAAAAAACTCTGGCCAATATACTTTTGTACGTGGTTGTACGCTGATATCCTGGCGCAGCCAAGTCACTTGAGCTTAATTGGTCTTTAAAGATAAACTAAGTCGAGCGGCTTCACTCCACTCGTATCTTGTGTCGAATACATGCTATCACGCTTCACATTTTATTTCTACGAAAAAGAATAAAACTAGAACAAAAACAACATGAATGAATGACAGACATGAAAAAATGTTCAGCAACACAATAATGGAGAAAAAAAACTTGTTTTTGTGCAGAGCTTAGCGGCGATGAACATAAATGTGGTTACAATGTGAAGAATGGTGTAGGTGAAGAAATTTTCTAGAAAAGTTAACTAGAAATAAAGCTCAACTTGTTGGAATGTATGTTATTTTATCCAACAAAGCACAAACAAGAAGAGGCTAATTTTTAAAGGACTGCAAGGAATTACGGTGAATTAACAGTTGATTGAAGAGGATTAGGGGAGGATCCTGATAATTTTGTGCCACGTTGTGGGCGATGACAGTGACAGTGAGTAAGTGTGTTGAAGTAACTTAATGCCAAAAGATGCGTGTGAAATTTAATATTCTTTTTACCAAGAGCTCTTGTTTGAAAGTTGCAAAGAGTTTTGGAAAGTTTGCAGTCGGAGAAATGTTTGCGGGATAACTGATAGCTTCTTTTTCAAAGCAGCTTCAAAGTAAAACATCTTTAGCTTAAGTTGTTTTTAAATAAATTTTGTTAATGTTATTATTATGTTTTCATCCTATTGAAATAAAACTCTATGAAGTTTTTAAACAAAAATTAGTTTATTTTTCTTTAGTTTTCACACGTCAAAATTTACACACTGTTAAGCATAACAAAATAATAAATTCATACATTCACAAATCCATCAGAAAAGGTCAACCCCAAAAAATGGGCTTTCATATCGAAAATTCTTTCTATTTTATCGTTGGCATAAAAATGTTTTAATCCTTTCAAATATCGACACAGAACGACTATAAAACCAACGCACATACACAAACATAATAACGTCTCTATAATCTCAGTTTGATAGCTGAAATGTCGATATCGATTCGGTCAGCTATGCATATTTTTTTTTAAAATATATTGTGCTTTTGAGACACTTCAACGATTATGTATTATGACTATATCTGATAAAAAAAAAACTCTTGAAGTTAAAAAAGTAAGACTTGAACTTATTTGCTTGAATTTTGTTACATCACAAACACACACTTCAACAGCCACAATAAATGTTAAGATGACCACTTAAAAGCAAATCATGAGCTTGTTCAGATGGGCGCCAAAATGAAAGAAGGAGGTTGAATAGACTAGCAAACAGCCATTTTAATATTTATTCAATCACACACTTACATATTCACACGGAGACACTTAAAAGTACAAACAAAACAACTCTTACTTCCGGTTTGAGGGCTATTTTTAGTTGGGAACATTATAAAAAAGTGTAGTATTTTATGGCGAAATTTTAAAAGTAATAAAAAAAATTCTTTAAGATTTTTACTAATAATATATTAAAGTTAAAAAATAATTTATTTAAAAAACAAAAAAAAAAATTTTGGCGGTGTTGTAATACTTTGCACTTAATAATTTTTTCTTAACATTTTTGGATTTATATTTGTAAATAAACCAAAGTCGTTTTTTTTTGGCAAACAAATTCGTTTTTTAAAACGAATGAAAATTGTTTTGAATAGCTTAAATTCAAATTTCACGTCAATCAAATATAAACTATTTAAGTTCTGCTGCTGCATGCCTAAAAAAAAAACAATCTTAGTCCGAAGTGCTTTCAGCCGCCACAGTGCGTTGAGTCCATATAAAAAAGTCGGCATACATTTTTTATTTTTTTCACAAATGACGTTTAAAAATCGTTTTTTTATGTTGTTTCAGGAATTATTATAAAATAATGCAATACAGATTTTAATGATTTTTATATTTTATGAATAATCACAGTTTTGTTATTTTGATAAAAATTCTGTTATGTTTAAAAAGAAAGTTTTAAAATGGCGCAAAACATTTTAATTAACTCTAAAATAAATTAAAAGTGTATATTTCCTGCAATTTGTTTATCTTTCTTGTCAACCCGTTATTAAATAAATAATTAAAAAAAAGGAAAATAAATTCATAAATGCTTTTGTATTAAACGAATGTAGATTATTGAGTAGCATTTCTTCACTATGCGGATTATCACCGATTTTTTGTTTTCAACTGCATGTATAAAATCTATCCTTTTTATTCTGACTTTTATTATAAAGAAACATTGGTTGTTGTTATTTATATTAGCAAGCAATCGTTCGACAACGACTTGATGAATCTGTAATGTACAATTATTAAGAAAACAAAGAGGAAGAATGTTGAAGAGGAACCATTGCTGTCTCAGAAATCATTACAACAATCTTTAAGCAATTATTTAAAACAGTTAATTTTTTCAACCAAAATATTTTGTTTTGAATTCTCTACTGCAGTACTCACCAGATAATGCAAAAAAAAAGTAATGAGAAACATAGAAACCCAGCAGAAAGTGGACCAAAATTGAACTAGTTCTGAACTAGTTCCAAAAAGAACCAGTATTGTACCAGTATTCTTTCCTCTACAATACCCTTTAACACTAAAAGAACTGACGCTTTTTGCGGGTTGTTGTCACCGGAAAGGACAATTGTCCCCATAATCACCCCTTTTTCCCAATATTTGAACTAGTTGCATTAGGAACATTTTTAAACTGGTTGCTTTCGCTATAGCCTGAAAAGGATTCTTTTTTAAATAGTTTTAAAGTGAACATTTTAAAAGTGTAAAAACTTAGTGTACTGAAGCAAAGGTCCTAAAGACCTGATTTGTACGATCTTTTCCATCCACAAGATTTATTAAAGAAGAAATTTTGTTTATAAATTTTTATAAACATTTTTATTTCTTTAAAGTAACGCAAATAATTAAAATTATTATTAATTGAAATTGTATTAAACAAAAACTCATTAATCATATTTTATTTGCCAATCAATAGAAAAACTAATAATATTTAATTTTAAACTAAAATAACAAAAAAAAAAAACAAATATGTGAACTACGCAGGATTTTACAGAGTTCTAATTCAGCCCTATTATAAATAAAATTTCCCCCGAAATTGAAAAAGAGAACTTTCATTTCTTTGACAGGGATATACCTTTTAAAGATTAATTTTTTTTGTGAATTTAAAAATTGACGATAAGTGAACATTTTCCAAAAATTCCGTGAACTTTGTTAATAAAACGACAATTCCCTTTTTTAATTCCGGGTGAAATTTTATTCACAATAGGGCTAGTCATTGGCGTCGGAAGCGGGGGGGGGGGGGGGCAAGGTGGGCAGTTGCCCCCCACTTTTTTAGCTAGATAAACAATTTAAAAGGAAAAGTTATTCAAAATATCAGTTTTTTTGCAACGATAATATTTTTGTATTATATATTTTCCTCTTCTTTCTCTCTTCTTCATGTTTCATGTGAAGAAATTTTGGTGAACTTTTTTTGCACCAATATTTGTACTGCCCCCCATTTGTACTGCCCCCCCAGATGAAATTCGCTTCCGACGCGCTTGGGGCTAGTTAAATATTATTAATTTTTTTCTAATAAATATAAGTATAAGAAAAAAAAAACAATAAAAAAATAATAAAAAAATAATAAAAAACAAACAATAAAAAAATTAATGTTTCATTTTAATACAAAGTAACTAAAAGAATTGATCAAACTACACAGGTTTTCTTCTTTTTTTTTTAAAGTACACAGGAAAGAGTTTTTATATGTTATTAATTCTTTTGTCTCTTGACATTTTTTGAAGTGTTTTTTCTTGTTTTATTGAAGTGTTTTTCTTAATTGAACATCTGATGGCAATGTTGTTATAACAGTTGTAAAGGAAAATAAAATATTAGTACATAAATTAGATAGTATTAGATAAATTAGCAGATAAATCTTATCTTATGTAATTTTAAAGGTAACAGGCAAGATATGTGTTTTTTACCTTAAGTTATTAACATTTTTTAACATATATAAATAAACTATTTAATGATAATTTAATGGTTGCATCGAGCTAATTTTATTTTAATACCCTTAGTTGCTGTGTAACTTTACAACGAAATCCAAGAATAAAGGATAACACTGTGCCACAATTTAAGGGTCGTAAAATCTAACGAAAAAAAGACCAACACAGATCGATAGTACTGATTTAGACCAACAAAACCCTAAGAAGGTTTTGCAAAATTATTTATTTATTTTATTTATTTATTCGTTAAGCTTAATACAAGCTGATTAACTAAGAACTAATCTTATTCTAACAGGGTCTTAACTTATTCTAACAGGGTTTATTTATTTATTTTTTTTCTCTCCTTTCCTTGTTTTAGTGTTCGAAAGATATCCAATTTGTGGTGGGCGTAATCCGCCCACCAGAAAAACGTAATTATAAGAACACTTAAAAAAGGAAATACGGGGAGAAAAGTAATAAAGGGAACTTACAATAATTAACAGGGAATATGTATCATATCTTAATTGTATGAAAAAGATTATAGAAGGGGAAAAAATGGCGTTGGAGTTAAGAATAAGTGGCGTTGGAGTTTAGAAGGGCGTTTCGGAGTCGAGATCTGCTCAGATGAAAATCAAATTCGGTGATCAAATTGTTAGTTACACGAAGCATCCTGGTTACAGGTTCACTGCAACCATAGTCGGTACGATGGAAGTTGAGGTGGAAGAGAGGAATAGACCTAAGGTTACGTGGGTTGGTATTAAAGGATATTAATTGGAGTAGTGCAGGGCAGTTAATGGTACCGCATACAAGTTGATGAATGAAGAGTACATCTGCAACTTCTCTTCGTTTTGCAAGAGATTGCATGTTAATCAACTTCAGGTGGTCTGCATAAGGAGGTAAGCTAAAACTGTCAGAACCAGGAAGACCACGTAGTGCGAACCTAATGAATCTTCGTTGAACGGCTTCGATTCGCACAGAATGGATGTTGTAGATAGGAGACCAAACCTTGCTGGCATATTCGAGGATGGGTCTAACAAAGGTAAGGTAGAGAGATTATGTAAAGTAAGGGTTGGAGAATTCTCTTGACCAGTGTTTCACAAAACCCAGTGCAGAATTGGCTCTACTAATGATATTATCAATATGAGACCTAAAATTAAGTTCCTTGTCACATATTACACCTAAGTCCCGTAAAAAGCTTACAGGAGGAACTGGCTTGCCGAGTAAGTAATAAGTTCTAGGGGGAAGCTGGAGACGCTTGCGTGAATATGTAATAGCTTGACATTTACTAACGTTGAGCTTTAGAAGATTTTTTTTACACCAAGTGGAAAAACTAACTAGATCTTCTTGAAGATAGTGAGAATCGTCGTTAGTTTGTATGTGCCGATAGATTTTCATATCATCAGCATACACAGAGAGATTGGATTCTTTGATGATGCCATCTACATCAGAGATTGTTAAGACAAACAACAAAGGACCAAGGTGACTACCTTGTGGGACACCAGAGGTAGCTGAAAAAGAATCTGAATTGGAAAATCTAAAGATGACATTATAACAGCGTTCTTCGAGATATGATTTAATCCAAGATATAAAGAGTGATGGAAAACCAAAGGCTTTAAGCTTAAGAAGAATGATAGTGTGTGAGATTTTGTCGAACGCTTTACTAAAGTCGGTAGACACTACATCAACTTCGTACCCGCTTTCCAACGAGCATAGAGCGTTTGAAACAAATTCTGCAAGGTTAGTGGTAGTCGATCTTCCCTCGAGGAAGCCGTGTTGGCTGGGAGGAAAGATAGATTTGCAATGGAAAAAGAGAATGTCATAAATAATGCTTTAAAACATTTTTGGAGTACATGAAAGTTTCGCAATAGGTCTGTAATTGGAAATATCATTTCTTGGTCCTTTCTTATGCAGAGGTATTATGTATGAGCTCTTCCACAACTAAGGAAAAACGGAATTAGAAATAGAAAGTTGAAAAAGAGCCAATAGGGAATGAGCCAACACGTCCGCGAATTTTTTTATAACAATAGCAGGCAAGCCATCGGGTCCTGGAGAATAATCGTCCTTCAGATTATTTATCTTTTCTAACACATCAGCTAGTGTAATATCAACAGAAGTTAGCGACGTTTGAGGACAGTCCCTTAACAAAGAAAAATACTCGTAGTCTAGTTCGTCGTTATGATTAGTGTATGACTGACTGAAAAAATTTGCAAATAGGTTTGCAATTATTTCCGGATTGTCTGAGGAGATGTCCGAAAAAGTAAGGGTAGATGGGTAGTTGTCAGATTTTCTTTTAATATTTATAAACTTGTTGAAGCTTTTAGGATCCAACAGCAATTTAGTTTGCATATGAGCAAGATAAGATTCGTATAGCGTTTCACAGAGTGCGGAAAATAGGTTAAAGGCGTGAAGATAATTTGTGAGATCCTTTTGTTGCGGAGTCCACGTAGTTCCTTATTGTACCAAGGAGGACATGACGAAAAGTTGTTCTGCCTGGTGAAGGGGACAAAATGTGTGAATCAGTCGAAAAGCAGTTAGCAGCAGCTAGCTCGCTTTTAAATGTTATAGCCTTTGAAAGATGAGCTGATTATAATATTTTAAAAAAATACTTGCTATCATGTAATTTTACAATTTTGTTCATATTTCCTTTATGGTTATTATTTCTTTAAAACACATCTAAACAACAATTGTTAAATCAATTAAGACCCATCGAACGGGAAGCTCAAAAACTCAACACTTTAGTTTAACATTTTTGTCAATGCTTAGGTAAGTTGTTTTGACGAAATAATATGTAAATTTCACGCCAGGAAGAACAATTTTTTAACCTCGGTATTAACCGTGGTATTAACCTCGTGTTTTAAAAATTTACTATCAAAAATATTTGAAGAATCCAAATTCAGAAAGTTATCTTCGGTTCCGCTTCTGATGCCCGAGATAAAATATCTAATATTAATTAATTTGTATAAGTTATAAAATTGCATTTACGTATACATTGCTCAAAAACAAGAAAATTCATTGGCGAAAATTATGCAAATTTTTAATGGCCAAATTTAAGGAAAACGTTAACACTTCCATACCACCAAAATTTAGACAATCAGATAACAATCAAAACTTCTGTGCTATTTCGAGTGTACCTGTAGACTTTCATATCATTCACACAGAACACTGAGGGTAGAAATCGAGAGTGACTGTTTTTCTCAAAAAGCAACTTTGTCCTTGCGGGAGAGGAAGCATCCTTTTTTCTTTAAATTTGTTCCCAATGCATCTTTTGAGACCTCTTAGAATACGAATTTCGACAAAAAAATTGTGATTTGATACGCCCTATTGAGCACTTCATTTTTAAAAAATACTCTGCAAGAGGTAAACTTGCAATGCCTATATCTTTTAAAAGCGAGCTAACTTGTAAAACCCTTTTAGGGTTTTGTTTTTACTATAAACCAGTACTATCATCCTGTATTGTCCGCTTTTCCGTTAGAAAAATGTGTTGCACAGTGTAATTTGTTGATCTTTGTCAATAATGATAGAAATTGTCTATCATTCTTGGCAAAGATCAGCTGTTGTACGAGTAATATTTATAAGCTTCTTTAATTGAAAGGGTGTTGAATTTTAATTTCCAAGTTATATGGAGGTTGTTTTAAAGCAACCGGTCAAGAAAGGATTAGTAAAAAACATTGTGTAATTTATTTACGAGACTTACCCGATAACACATCATAAATATTTTCGAAAGATTTTTGACGGTTTTTTCCGTGAGTGCCGTCTACATTGAAGTCTATTATGATCGCTTAAAATTTTGTTAAAATTTTTATATAAATCATTTCGCAATAAAGATGATAAGGCCGATTTCTGTTTAAAAAATGGTTTTTATATAAATACATGTAATCAAATGTATATATTAACTAAGAATCTTACATATAAGTATGTCTCGATTCTCAGGTATTATTTTAGAGTTAATATCATTCAATTGCTCATTCGACTTAATTGAAAAAAGTGATATCGTCGCCGCTAGGCCAGAAGGTGCTATATCCACTTTTGCTAATTTTGAGAAAATTGCAAAATACTATTGAAACGGCTAGCTAAAATTAAAATTATTTTGATATGCAGTGATACTTTCAAATTATGTGTAGTTAACACTTGCCTAAAATTATACATACTTTGTCAGATGAAAACTTTACACCATCAGTTGATCTCGTCATATAGCCGGTGACGGTCGTTTATCTTGTGTTGTTTTTGTTATTGTAATTTGTTTATATCAGTTTTTATAAATCTCCGTGTGTGCTGTTTTGTGATTGAAAATTAATTTTAGTGTTAATAAAGTGAAGTTCATTTTTTTATGGTGTAGTATATTAATTTTTTTAATGTTTATTGTGGTACATATATCGTTTTATTTATCGTCATAGTTTGATAGTTGAGCTGCTGCTTAAGTATATACTTTTTTCTTTCTCTTTTTTTTCTTTGCGTTCCTCTTTGTGCTTTATTTGTTTATTTGCATAAACTAAGCACTACGAATTGTTGCAGTTGCTTTTAAACTGTAACATTTTATATTAACCCATTAGCACTTAGTGGACATTATATTTTGCACACATATAATTTTTAACTTTATTTTTTCGCTATGGAATATTTTTCCGTAGAAAATTTTGCTGCTTGTTCTTTAGACGAGCTTTGCAAAAGTCAAAACATTCTGAACCGTATGTTCAGTTGTTCTGGCCCATGTGGGCGTTTGTTCCATACTTCATGTGCTGGGATCTCTAAGTCGTGTCTTGATGATTTAATCTCACCACGATTAGGTCTTCGCTGGTATTGTGCTTCGTGTAGGGTTCTTTCACCAGATGAGTTTTTCTCAAAAATTAAGCTTTTCGGTGATAGTCTTAACGCTTTAAATAACAATTTTAAAGAAATTGTTACATTTTTTAATGAAGTAAGCACCTCATCCAGCACTAGCATTTATGATGAAAAGTCTTCATCGGTAAATATTTCGACCGCATTGTCTCAGAGTCTTCCAGCCTCTTCTTCTGAGACTCAAACAATTTCATCTAAAAAAGACCTAAATATTTCGAAAAAAAAGAGAAATAATTCAAAAAATAAAAATAATAAGCGGCGCATGACGCTTCCAGCCACTTTAGAAACGAAGCAGATCTCGGCTAAACCAGTGTTTACGCCAGTGAGAATGGATAATATAGATATCACTCCATCTCCTCTATCTCTTTCTCCCCCGGCTAGTGACATAACTAATGAGCGCAATAGTTCATTAAATTTAAGAGCGTTGTCGAGAAAAAAAAGGTTTTCATTTCACGCCTTCAGCCCGACACAACAAGTGATAACGTATTGACGTTTGTCAAACATAACCGTTTAGTAAGTCAGACTGCTTTCTGCTCATGCAAAAAAATTGGCAATAAACCGTCCCGCGCATCATTTATTCTCACAGTGGCTGCTGAAGAGTTTGCAACTGTTCTGAGCTCTAATCTGTGGGCTGATAATATCTTTGTTTCTGAGTTTAAGCCTAAACACAGGTCTAGAACGACGAATAATATCGCCAGTCAGACCCAAAAAAACTAAATAGGCTTCCTCTTTACTATCAAAATGTAAGGGGATTGCGTTCAAAGACGAGCGACATTTTTTTGTCAACTCAGAATTTTTCTGAAGATATTATCGCGTTAACTGAAACTTGGTTGAACGGAGCAATTACTGACTTAGAACTGTTTGACAATAGTTTTCAAGGATATAGGAAGGACAGACACGCTAACAATAATTCTGCAGTTGCTGGTGGTGTCCTATTAGCTGTAAGGAACTCCTGTGTTAGTTCCTTTATTGATATTCCCTGCTCTGCTAGCATCGAACTTATATGCGTTAAGGTTGTACATTGCAATTCTAATGTATATGTTATAAATGCATACGTTCCTCCCAAGAGCAGTGTAGAGGTCTATGCAAGCCTTGCGGATTGCATAGAATTTATATTAAATTTACTTGACGTTAATGACGACATTTTATTGCTGGGCGATTTTAATTTGCTTGACTTAAAATGGTATTCTTCTGACGATGAAACACATTTTTGTGCATCTAATTCGAAGACACGCCAAGAACATATATTTGTTGACAATATATGTTCTGACTTACAACAAGTTAGTTGTATTTATAATAGTCTGGAAAGGCTGCTTGACGTAGTCTTAACTACAGACAGTAACAATGTCATTGTTCAGAAGGCACTTCATGCTTTGACTACTATTGATAATTACCATCCACCGTAATTTGGTATAAATCCGATAGGGAGAATATGGTAAATTCAAGCTCTGTTGACACAGTTTATGAATTCAATTTCAAAAAAGCTGACTTTTTGGGGTTGAATCATTTACTTTATAGTAAATTAAATATAATTACAGAGTACATAAATAATAATAGTCTTAATAGTTCAATAAATTTTTTCTATACGGAGCTCTATGCTATTCTTTCTCAGTCTGTACCATATAGTCTCAAATTTGCGAAAAATTCTGCGTACCCTTGGTACACAAAGGATTTAAAGACTCTTCGCAACAATAGGAATAGGGCATGGAAGAAATATGTTTGTAGTTTTGACATACAAATGTTTGTTTCTGGAATTTGAGAATTGCTCAGCTGCATTATATAATGAGTATTTGGATAATATGAAGCTGAGTATTTTGTCTGATCCAAGAAAATTTTGGGGATTTATTAATGTTAAGAAGAAGACTGATGCATTTCCTTCTTCTTTCAAACTTCAGGATGGATTTACTGACGATTCCACCATTATTTGTGGCTTATTTGCCAATCTTTTTAAAGAATCATTTTGTTCAGATTCTTTTAATCCTGATTTAGCGTATTTTGATTATATGAACAACGCATCCAGAGTTTCTTTGGGGCATATATCTTTTACCTCAGAGGATATTTTTAAGTATATTGAATCAATCGATTTGGATTTTAGCGCTGGACCAGATGGAATTCCTGCCGCTGTGTTAAAACAATGCGGCTCCATTTTATGTCAGCCACTTTCGTTACTTTTTAATAAATCAATTAATGAAAGTAATTTTCCTCTTTTTTGGCAAAAATCTTATATCAGTCCTATTTACAAAAAAGGTTGCAGGAATGACGTCACTAATTATAGGCCTAGGGCTAAATTGTCTTCGATTCCTAAACTTTTTGAGCGAATAGTGCACGATCGAGTGAAAATTCACTGTGGGCAAGTCATGACAACTCGTCAGCATGGTTTTGTTACTGGCAGATCCACTGTGTCTAATCTCCTTGATTTCACTACATTCTGCTTAAAATCTATTGATTCTGGTAGCCAAGTCGATTGTATTTATACTGACTTTAGCAAAGCATTTGATAAATTACCACATAATCTAATTTTATTTAAACTTAAATTAATGGGATTTCCACAATATTTTGTAAACTGGATCAAATCGTATTTGATGCAGCGATCTTATCAAATACGGTTCCGAAGCGTGTTGTCTTCTGAATTTGTTGCAGAATCGGGTGTTCCTCAAGGAAGCCACCTGGGTCCACTTCTGTTTATTTTGGCAATTAATGATGTTACCCACGTCATCAAACACTCTCATTTGCTTATTTATGCAGATGATATGAAAATATAGAGAACAATTGATTCTAATGACAATTCAGACCTACTCCAGTCAGACTTGAACTCCTTTGAGGTTTGGTGTTCTAAAAATAACATGTTTTTAAATCCAGATAAATGCCAAACTATGACCTTTTCGCGTAAAAGGAACAATTTTATTTTTGATTACAAAATTAAAGATACTGCTTTAAGTCGTGTAACTACCGTCAAAGACCTTGGTATATGCATGGATTCTAAATTGTCGTTTAACATGCATATTGATACAATTTGTAAAAAAGCGTCTTCTATGCTTGGTTTTATAAAACGGTGGGCCAAAGAGTTTGATAGTTTAATAACAACTACAACTCTTTACTATTCAATCGTGCGTCCTCACTTGGAGTACGCAAGTCAAGTATGGTCCCCACATTACAATGTGCATGTTGATCGTATAGAAAGAATTCAAAAACATTTTGTTCGGTTTGCTCTAAGAGGCTTGAGTGGAACTGACACATTTAATCTTCCTCCATATGAGGATCGTTTAAAATTATTAAAGATGCAATCTTTAAGTGAGAGAAGAAAATCTGCTGATATCGTCTACTTACACCAACTCATAACTGGCGTATTCGACTCTCCAGAGCTTCTTTCTCTTTTAAATTTTAACACTAACCGTAGAAGCAGTAGAAACTCTAACAACTTGATTTATTTACCATTTAGTAGAACAAAATATATGTTAACTGCTCCATTAAATCGCATGAGTACCTTTGTTAACAACTGTAACGTGTTTGATGTTAACTTGTCGAAAGGTCAACTCAAAAGTAGATTAAAAACTAATGAAGGATAAGATCTATGTAAACGCATGGTTAGTTTTTATGTCTTGTGTTTGTCCCTGAGCCCAACCCATATTATGGTGGGTAAATTTTTCTCCCTTTTGGTTTTTTTTTTTGACCACTTCTATCGATATCTTTGAGATATTTCAATGATACAATATTTGGATTGGTTCTTAAAATGATCTATTGCGGAGAAAGTGTGAAAAAGCTGTAGTAGCTGAACTCTATTGTTATTGCATGTATCATTGGATTACTGTAAAAATTGGATATAACACTTTTTGGCATATTATTGGTTTATTAATGTTACACAAAAGAATGGATATAAAACCCTGGTAATTCTCAAAAAACACACTATTCAAATAACATTTATTTCAAAACAAGGAATGTTAACGAAAAACAAATATAGTAATATACTAATGAACAAAAGGTTGAAAAATTAATTATCCTCTGATTCGGAATTCGATTCAACGGTTTCATTTCCAATTGGCAATGAGCTGAAAGAAAGCATTTTTTAACTTTGGTGTTTGCGCTAAATACTAAAAGACATGTTTCTCACTCAATCCAAGCATGGAATTTATGTGGCATAAGCTTTTGAGCACATAAACTTTGCAAGTCTCGTTTTTTTGCTACTTTTATAGGCAAGAGATGTTCGTAAAGTAATGGCCAACTAATAGCTGGCCTTCCTCTGACTTTACGTACTTCAACATTAACAAACTAAAAATAAAAACTATACTTGTAAATAAACTCACTGATTTATAAGCAAATGAATTGTTTTCGTACCTTATATTCTTGTTCATCATGGTTGTATTTAACACCAATTTGCCCAGGCATCGATTTGCAAAACATCAATGATTTTGTATTTAACCAATTCAATTTTTCTCCGTCATTGAACTCAATAACTTTTTTCATTGATCTGGCACTGACCAATTTTAAATCAATGAAATCACTATGTGACATTCGTACCACATGGTATGGATGCTTACGCCGAGCTTGACGAATAACGTTTGACCAATCATTCATGGACAAAAGAGAACAGTTTTTGGCCGAATGTTCAATAGCAGAATGCATACTGTCGACGTCCATTTGAGTGTGGCCCACTTCTAGATAATTTTGTTTGATGATTTCAATGGGAGATTCTTGTACTAACTGCCCACTACAATTATCAGACCACAAAACAATTTTTCGGTACCCTTTTCGCATTTCTCCTTCAATGAATGTTTTCACACAAGATCCGATTTCACTACTTCCTCTTTTGCCATCAACTTCAGACCAAATGTAGCAAGTTCCATCATGAGTTGCTTCATTATAAACAGTGAAGTTGTATACACATAGTTTTCTTTTGTAATAGAATGGGCTTGCTTCAGCCTGTGGTATCTGCAAAACTGCTTGCAAAACCATCGTAGAAACTATCAACTCTTTATCCATTGCACAACTTTCAATGTCTGATCTCATTGCAGCACGGCTTAATTCTTTTCGTTTAATGTGTGCTTCGAAATCAGATTTTTGTTCTTCTGATGGTTCAATGACAAGCACATACATCTTTTTAGGGCTTGTGAAATGCCATGTTGTAATCCTGACCGAAAACTTGTTTGTACTTTTCATAACTGACTTTTCTTTGAAAAGATCAAACATTTTCGAAATACTTAAACTACAGCTTAAATACAATCTTTTTGATGATTTTCGGCAATAGTGTGACTCTATTGGTGGGAAAGATTCAATATGATTCTTGATGGCAGCAATTACCTCTGGCTTCAATTTGTTGTGAGGTTCATGTTTTCCTCTTTGATCTTCGCCCAAAAATTCATCAGTGTTTGATCGATCTTTGTTTGCCAAAAGCAATGGGCTTGTACGAAATTGCAAGGGTCGCACAGAAGAATTCACGGCACACTTTTAAATTTTCATTGTTTTTTGGTAAAACGTATTCATAAGCCAAATTCTTTCGGAAATTTACTTCTTTTTCGGATCTTCTTCTTTTCTCTGGAATGGCTTTGGTAAATTTCAGAAGGAAGTTGCGTTTAGCTTTAAAGGTATCTCTTTTTTTCCAATAATCATTGAATATTTCCAGACGATTTTCCTTTGTAAATAAACTGAATTGTAATTCGTTGGTTTTTTGTGAGAGTGATTTATCAAAAGATTCATCATCTTCGCCATTTTCATCTTTCCTTTTTCATCAAAATGCTTTTCACCCCGAGAACACGCCTTTTTTCTTAGATTCTTCTTCCATTCTTCAGGCTTCCGCTGCTTCCATCTTGAACGTTTTTTACTTGGACCGGGCACATCTACAAGGACAAGGACAGTTAAATTGACATAAACTACTGTTAATTTCAGAAAAGTTATACCTACCCTGATCACTTTCATTTAGCTGTCCTATGGCAGCTTCTTCTAACTCCATTTCTATTGATTCAGCTTCTTCTAACTCCATTTCTATTGATTCGTCACCTGTCGGATACAGAACAGAGATCTAAGCCGTCCATAATTATTGGCGGCGGCTTAAAACCAGCGTGCGCCGATTGAATTTTGTTTTTTAATTTTTCCAAATGAAATGTTATTGCGAAACCAAAAACCAAAAAAAATAATTAATTTTGAGGAAAAACTTAAAACTATAAATTCTTAAAACAAAGAATGATTTTGCCCGTTTTACCCGGTTTTACAATGCTTATGGCGCTTTTCTTCTTCCAAAATTGGTATGGCAAAAAGTTCTACATCCACATAGCACCTTTTGGCATACCAAGGAAGACAAAATGGATATAGAACTTTGCTTGTTATGCAACCAAAAATTAAAACAAGGATGTAGGACTTTTTGGCAGAACACAGAATGGTTTGTGAAACATAAATATACTAATAACTCTAATATTGTGAATTTTGGGTGTAGCACCTTATGGCATACCACCGACGATATAATTGGAGCTGCAACTGACTCCTGTCGCACCAATTTTTGAGTAACAACTTTATTTTCAGCCAATGCTTCCATGATAGCAATATTTTGTCTCTATATTTTAAAGAGAAGAACATTTAGCATTTGTATTAAAAACATTACTTTGAATTTTTTTTATTGTCGTATCAAATTGCGCCCGCCACTGTGTATCACAGTTTTCACAGGTTGGAAGTGATTGTGATATTTCATTTAACTTGCCTATTTTAATTGAGACATATTTCTCTTGTGATTCTCGGCGTTTAAATGACATCATAATATGTATCTTTGAATAAAGAAGTTATAAGAATGTAAGTAAATTTTTTCCAAATTTCAGAATATATCGGCATTATTGTGTTAACAGCATCCATGCAAGATTGGAATAAGGACTTATACCTCAAATCGTCTAACGAAAATGTGTCTTCGAGCTCTGATGGTATCGAATCCGTAAGGCATATTTCCATCTTTATGGACTCAAATGGGTCATTAAAAAAATTTTTAACATTGTAAAGTTTTCTACCAGTAATAAAATTTGTTTCGCTTTTAATAAAACTTTCTAATTTTATTGGTGACAAGGGTCTTATACAGCAGTAATTGTCTGATCTCTTGTTAGTGTAGGTGCATTCATTAACACGATAGCTTTTGATTATGTTGTTTTTTATTTCAAATCCATTTTCTTTTAAATCTAACTTCAGGCTCTCATGTTTATAAATATTATAAACTTTGTTATAAATTTGCTGCAGAATATGAGAATTCTTCACGTATTTTTTTTTTTAATGTGTATAAACAATTTTCGAACGGATATGCAGTCGAAGAAGACAGTAATCCTGCTTGTTTGATGTTTTTTGTTAAGTGCAGTAAGCTATGCAGATTGTGCGAAATGCTTTTATTTCCAAATAGCAAACTAAAATTTTCGACAAACAGTCCTAACATGCTTTTAGCAACATCCACATTTTCCATGTAGGTTTCTGGACAAAATAAACATCTTCAAGAACAATTTCAAAACAAAGAAATTCGTAATAAAGATCATCCGAAATACAATTGTTTAAGACAAAAATTCCTGTGGCCGGTGGCGGCCGTAGCCTAGTGGGTAGAGTGTGTGGCCCCTAAGCTATAGAACCGCCCGGGTTCAATTCCAGCTCAGACAGAAAGTTTTTTCAACTGAAATAATTTTTCTGTTCGGTCGTCACCTCTCTGCAGACAATGGCAAACCTCAGAGAGTAAAAATTGCCATGTAAAGCTTCTTGAGAACATAAGCCATTCGGAGTCGGCATAAAACACGTAGGTCCAGTTCTCGATCATTTGTGATCAAACATTTAATAACACGCACAACACAATTGATCAATAGAAGCTAGGTCAAAGTCCTTCTAAGGGCTGAAATGACCAGTTTATTTTTTTTTTTTTTATAAGACAAAAATTCCAGTATACAGTAATAATTGTAGAAATTCTGTGGCTTTCCAATTCAAGATTTCATCTAAAGTTCGTGCCTTTCGTACCAATTCCTTGGAAATGTATGGTGTTATGAATTTAAGTTTTTCAGAAATGTTGTCCTTATTTTCTTTAGCAATTTTAACATTCACCTTGCCATTTAAAATACGTAGCATAAATTTTCTTGTTATTCCTAAGTCAAGCAGATGCATGCTGTTAAGTGGAACTTGAGTAACCATTCTTATATTTATTTGTTCTAAAGGTGTTTGTTTATTTTGGAATTTTGTTAAATGATGGTTCAAATACTTTCTTTCGGAAAAATCTTCGTCAGTTATAATTCCTTCAGAGATTGAACAATGCGTCAGAATGTTGTCAACTTTTTTTCGATTTGAGTGCACTTTGAACAGCCTGGAATGCCACATTGAAAAGCCTTTGCGGGGGAATCTCAAATAAAGGCTCTTATTTCAATTTTAAAAACTTTTTCACCAATCTTTATTCCATTTTCTTGTGTTTTTTTTATATCCTTTACCAACATCAAATAAATATGGATCAATACAATCAGGTTTTTTGTGACCTAAAAAAAATTCCAATTGGGAAAACAGAAATATTGGAAATGTCGACAGTTTTTGCCAAAATGGGCCACAGTTGCACCCTAGAACTTTTATTTAATGGCAATCCATCGATATTAATATCAATTACTATGACGTCATAGCTTATTATTATATCCGAAATTTTGATTAAATGGTCTCCAATACTGAAGTGGCAATAAAAGCCACCAGAAACAGAATTAATTAGTGCTTTATCTGAATTTTTCATTAAGGTACATCCAAATTTTCTTCAGCTAAAATATTTAGCAGTTCATCAACGCATTTGCGGGAAGGCCTGTTACGAATAATCCATTTTCGCAGTTCTTCTGCTTAAAACATTTGGGTATTCTTATTTATGCTAAAACTAGTTTCTGTATTTGTAGTTAAAGTTTCCTCTTGATTCCAATCATCTTCTTGATTAATATTTTCAGCTCCCTGATTTTCAACTTCCACTTTGTTGTCTTAATTTTCATAAGACATTTCCGTAATTTTTTTTACTTTGATCTATACCTGTCTTTTTCAAGTTTAAATTTTCTTTTGAGACTCCGTTTGGACATTTCATTCATTTTTAAAAAACACCGTTTAAAACTGAACGAAATTTCAATATCTTCCTTTGTTCCCTGTTAAATTAAAGTTTTGCGATAACACATTATCCAAATTAAAGTCAAAAATTCACCAAATGCACCCAATGGGACCCTCACCTGAAAGCGCTGAAAGTCATAAAAATTAACCGATTCTAATATTTACTTTATTTCACACCATGAATTTGTAAAGTTTCATCTATCGAAGTGTGCAATTCTTTAAACCATCAAATTTATTATTTTTCACTTAGCGATCTCCTTAACGCAAATGACTAACATATGTTTAATCATGAATGCAACAGATTCTTGCTTTTTACGCTTAGCCTTACGTAAACTGATTGCCCAGCAGTACCACCATTTTTGTTTTGTGTTAAATTGGGAACCTGGTAATGTTCATGAGTCCATTTTCACGGAGGTTTCAACACCTATAAAAATGCACTGAACATTATTTTGGAAGCAAACTTTCGTACAATTTCCGAATCCTTCTTATCCCCAGAGAGCGGCCTTAAAAGTCTAGTGGTTCGAGTCCTGGCTGGGCTATGGTCCTACGCTTTACCCTTTCTTTTCTAATTTCTAATCAAAATAACGTTAAACAAATCTATTTACGATGAAAAAGTTGGTAGGAAAGTTTTTTTAGAGGAACGCTGCTATTCCAGGAAACAATTTATGTCCGTACCAAACTACTCAGACACAAAAGTCCAGAGAATCGGACTCAATTTTATTTTTAAAAGCTACGAGTAGTAACGAAAAACTGCGAAGTTTTTGTGAACAGGACCCGAGAACAAAATTCATATATCGTGTCAAAGTACCTGATATGTATCGAAACTGGCCCGAGTCTAAACTATAATATACCCGAAACAAACCCAACAAGTACCTCGAAAGTCACCTGAAATAGTACAGTTATAAGTCTGCATTATGTCAATAAATTGCTCAAAAACGAGCGACTATATTCGGACACAATAAACTGACGAGTGCCCGAATCGGTCTTCGTTCGTACATTGTGCTTTCCCAGGGAGTTACAGAACTAGAACTTCTTTCGGTGAAAAGGTCGGACATTTACCGACACGGGCACCGGACATATATTAGACACTTTATAGACACAAAATATGAAATTGTTTCTCGGGAATGTAACTTGATTTGACTGCGGTCAAGGCATAACACTTGCTTCAGATTCAATATCACATGTTTCTGCAGCTTCTGCTACATTAAGAACCTCCTACACAAAAGCTTCACTTGATTGCTCTCTTCTTTCATTCCTTGGTATCACAACTAACCGATAATTTGGTCTAAGTGGGCTAAGTTGAATATTTGCCGCCACCTTTACCTAACCTACCCTAACTTTTCACTTTTTTGGGTACTTTTTGTTTTTTGTACGTTTTTAGGTTAAGTCTATGTTTTATGATGAATTAATGTGTACCTACATCAATTTGTTTTATGTGAGTACCTGTATTGTAATTGAATTTAGTACTGCAGTTGAAAAATGGTAATACTTTTGCACCGTACGCTCAGAAGCTATTACAATCACGTTTGCCAACAATTTGACCCAAGATCAATAAGAATGGCTGCTCTTCGATCATTTCCGGCAAATGATTTTCCCTTTTATAATTTGGACATCACATGGTGAAGTTGCTTAAATTCTAAAATTTGTTAGATTTAAATATAAAGTTGCCAATAAAACTGAACTCCACTGGATCAAGATTTTTAGTACCAAAATAAAATATTATTTTTTTTTGGTAAACAAGTATTTTTAGTATCACTATAGTTATTTGAAAGAAAGGAAAAAAAAGGTACGTAAATTATCAAGTAAGGTAACATGGAGATCATAGGTTTCATGCTTAATTCTGTGCAGGTAAAATTTGGGAGCTGTTTGAAGTGATGGTAATGCCAATACATCTGGCTGGAACTCAGGTTGGCTCTTCGGCGCATCAAAAACCTGCATCAACTTCATCTTCATTCTTCATTCTTTTAAGCGCGTGGAGCAGCAAGAACAGAAACGACAAAATGCAAAAACATGCAGTTCAATTAAAATTCTAAAATATTATTGACCAATACTTAACTAAAAGCAGAGAAAGAATTAAAACATATTTGGTAAAATCATGCAGACGTGCGTTAATATAAAGTGATCAAAATTAAAACAAAACTAGTAAGGAAAAAATGTGATTAAAATACATACTTACAATTATATTGCACAAAACGGGAAAAAAACAAAAACTATATTACAAGTTAACTAAAATCTTATTTAAAAAAAAAAAAATCCATAATTTACTACTATATACTACTGACTAAATTGCACTAAATAGTTTGATTAGTTAATTATCTTAAAGCTAGTGTTAAATAATTAAATAACATTTAAAAAAAAAATCTAAAACTAATTACTTATAATATTGTAAAACGTACATAAATAATCTAAAAGAGTCTATTAATAATCAATATACAATACATAAGCAGCTATCTGAATATATAAGCAGCTGAATTTTGGTATACCTAAATAAATTTTTTTTTGTAGTGAGAGTGCACGCACAATATTACGGTGGTCTTAAAATTTTTTTTTGAACATGCTTAAAGTTTAAAACATTTATTTTTTTTTTTTACTATCAACAGCAAAACACAAATGAAGGGCCTTTCATCGTAGGATGTTAAGTTGTGGTGAGTTTCATGCATATAAAAAAATAGTTTCCTTTTACTCTTTTACATTTAAAAAAATATAACAATTTAAAAATTTAAAAAAAAACAAATAAGTGAACTCAAATTAATTATCACGTTTAAAGTAAAATAAATTAAATTACTACTAAGGTTTAACACTGTGTTAATGTATTGGCCATGTTAAGTTAGTAAAGCTGTTAAGTTAACAAAAGGTTTTAAAAACATGGTCAATGGGCCTTTGCCCATGTTAACATAAGTGATTAGTGATTAGTATACGGTGCAGCTGCGGCGCAGTTAACTACATGTAAAATAAATAACGCAGCGCACTCTCTCTGCTTTGCATATTTTTGGCGTAGCATAAGCGAACACCTTGCAAGAGCGGCTTACGCATTTTGTTTTAGCGAAATTAATTTTACATACATTGCAATGTAACTCATTTCCATTTAGATCAGTCATTGTTTTGTTTTCTTTTATGACTCTCTTATTCTATTTAACGTTGATTCTATAAAACCTTTGCAATAATCTGACAACTTTTAAGTGTTGGAAAACGTAATAATGTCGCGATTCAATATATAATATTTTTTTGGGTATTTAATATTTTAGAATAATATAAACCGAAATGATTATCAAGAAAATGTAAATGGTGCGTTAAAATATAATGAATTTAGCTATAAATTTTTGGTCTTATAAACTAACGAATTAAATATGAATTTTTTAAAATTAAAGATTTTGTTAACATAATGAGTGTGGAATAAAATTTATAGGTTGCGAATGTAATCAACCCGTTGGTATTGCTTTGGTTGGGACGGGGGAGAAGATAAGATCTCTCGCAGTTATGGTTGGGTAGGGAAAAAGTGAGATCAATGGCATCTTAATAACACCTGGTGTCATCTCATATTGTTTATCTATATGGTCAATATTTTGTGTATATTTTATTTTTAAATTTGCTGATTTGATAGTTATGGAATTGTGCATGAATAATTTCTTTTTTTTTTGTGATCATAAGGCGTACTGCAAAAGGTGTATAGAGCACGAACTCTACCCAATACGACGAGCTCAAGCCTGGAACCGAAATCATGCACATCGCTCCTTACACGCATTACATTTCCGGTCTATGACAGTTTCACAGTTTGAATTATTGTAACACTGGTTCTAGCTTCTTTTTTTTTGCCAAATCTCGCATAGACATTAATTTATTTTGGTTTATCAAGGGGGCACAACTAGTTAGAATTTTGGAAAAAATTCCCATCTATACATCCCCATTTTCTATAAGAAGAATATTTCAAATGTATTCTCTAAAAATTTCAGACTAATCAGATTATTAGTTATGGAAACAAATTACTTTTAATAGGGGTTTTTTATATGCATGCACATTGTAGCCAAAATTTTACACGCGCTTTACTGATCGGTTTCAAATTTTTTTCACTTGTTATATAGATTAGGGCCGTCCACAATTCTTGTCCGTGCGTGGACACAGGGCAGGCAGTGCACTTTGTCATCCGCTAGATGAAATCGGGGGTAAGCGGAAAAAGGAGCGGAAAATTGTGAGAGGATAAAGAGCATAGATGTACAGAATCCATGAGAGTAAGAGCATGCTGTTATAAAAAAGCAATGTTGCACATTCTGTATATTAAGACGATTTTTCCTTAAAAGGGTTTTTATTGCTGGACATGGCAACAACAAACGATGTTGTTTTGACGTGTTATTACGTCTTAAAGCGCGGTTTTCAACAAATTTGTTTGTTTGTTTGTTTTTGTTTAAACTTTAGGGTAAACGTACAGCATTTAATATTGAACGTTCAAAGATAAAATATATGCCAAAATACCTGTTATGTGGCGAATATTGACCAAAGTGTATAACATTTTTAACTCGCAGATGCAAATGACAAAAAAAAATTTTTTTCCCCCAAAAATGTTGAGAGTCAAAAGGTTACTAAAATTGTTTGTTTTCAATGAGGAAATGCATACTCGATACGGTAACTGGAATTATTGCAAAGTATTTACGATTAAAGTAATAAAACGCCCGGTTTTTTATATCACTGAGGATGCAACATTGATTTTGGGCGGCTCTGAGCGCAATAAGAGCAATAATAATTTTCGCAATGCAGACGCTCATACTAGGGTTACCATGCCACTATGTTTTTGAGAATACAAACGATATAATTTTAATTCAATATTTGAATACTACTTCTATCAAATACGATTTCCAGAATACGATTTCAAACTATAGAAAACTTCTTCTTTAAACATGACATTAATGTGAAAAAATTTAGTTTATGAAATGAACAATTTAATTAAAGCGCTCAGTCAAAAATAGGTTTTTTGGAATCGCTAATTGGAAGAATATAGTATTAATATTCTATGATTTGAACATTTCAAAAAATAAATTTCAGTTATTTCAAACAAATAAATTATTACTGTGCTGACTGGTGTAATTAAAAGTACGAAAAGAAAGTAAAATAAATTTGCATACTTGATTTAAATTTTGTGTGTTGATTTAAATTTCCATGTAATAAAGCAATACAAATAAGTTTTACTTAAATTAAAAACAAACAAAATAATTTTAATTTTTAAAGACGCGTTTTCACAGTAAATTTCTATATATGTGGGATATAAGGACCTTTACCTTGACTACTTGTTTGTTTTTATATTATATTGTTTTTGGAAATTTCAATTTTATAAATCATATTGAAAAAATGTTTTAAGTCAGTTCGAAATTAAATTTTAAATAAAGAACTTATTGTTCTTATATAATTATTCCGGCATATATATGTTTATATACTATCTAACTTTTCTTGCGGAAAAAAATTGATTGTGAAATTGTGGTTTTACTTGAAGTAAATTAGGAATGTTAAAGTAGTTAAGAAAACAATTTTAAAACCACAATATTATTAAGCTCAATTTGATTTTACACACGAACTGTCAATTATAAGATGTTTTTATGACTTTTATAAGACATTGAGCTTAAATTTATAAAGAATTCAATAATAAAAATGAGGTAACCCTGAATACATTAATGAGCTCAATTCTGACTTTCGTAAAGCAGAATCTCACACCCACTATCACTAGTGCTGCCAGTTCAGCTATTTTATAGTTAGATTCAGTTTATTTTTCGAAAATTGTATTTCAGCTCCTAGCTACTTTTTTAGCTTTTTTCTTTTAGAGCTTAGCTGCTTCTAGCTACTACTTTTTTTGTTAATAACAAAAACTACTTTGTAACAAAAACGTTATAAAAAGTGGTTTTATAGAACACGAACCACATTTAATTTGTAATAAATGTTATTAAATGTATTATAAACAATAAAATTTGCAAAAACAATTATAAATTGATTTTCATAGACATACATGGAAATAGAAGCAGCAAAGGAGATATTAAAGAAATTAAAAAAAAGCACCAAACAGAGAATATACAAAAAAGTATATTGATGAAATAAAACGAAAGGTATATGATTTAAGACAAGCTATAGTCAAGACAGACAACACTAAAAGAAAATTAAACATAAAATACTTTGAAGAGATAGCTACAGCAATAGAGAAATTTTTAATAGAGAAAATTCAGCAAACAGCTAATAAAACCACAGAGGACAAGACTCTAGATATAAAAATGTCAGTCTTTAATATAGAAACGGCTATTAAAGCCATACCAACTTTTAACGGACAGCACAACGAATTAGAACCATTTTTAAAAATAATAGAATTGCTACACAATTCTTATACAACGGACGCACAAAAAACTTTAATAGAATTTGTTGTGAGTGTAAAACTCAGTGCAGTAGTTAGAACAGCATTAGGTTCAAATATTACATCTTTTCAAGATTTTAAAAACAAACTCCAAGGAAGGTACAAAAGCAACGTAACGATTGCTCAAGTACATACACAACTAGCATCTGTCACACAGCGAAATAACACTGTAACTAATTTCAAGGATAAGATCTTAAATTTAGTATCAGAATTAAATAAACTACAGATAAGTGACTTAGGCAATAATGTGACCAACGAACAAAGAACAGTAGTAGAATCTATGAACGAAAAATATGCTTTGACAATATTTAAAAATGGATTAAATGAACAGATAAAACCAACTTTTTTTGCGGCACAACCAATAGATTTAAACTCTGCAGTCAACATTGCACAAGAAATTGAGCGTGATAATCAAAACAATGGCTCAAGGATTTTAAACTATCGTGCACAGCACAACAGACAACAAACAATTACAACAACTACAGACCGCAGAACGTAAATAGATACAATAACACTAGAGCAAATAACAATCATAGGTACAACACAAACCTACAGAGTAATCACAACAACAACAACAGAAATTTGGTACATAGCAACAATAGGAATGCTGCACACAACAACAACAACAGAGGACGATTTGTTAACAACAACAATAGAAACAACAACAATAGGAATTTCAATCAAGGAAACAACCGACACCACATGCGCATAATAAATAACCAGGGAAACATGGATGGCCCGGAGGACAATTTCCATGCACCTCCGGAAGGCCAACACTAAATAATAGAAAAATTTGCCTAATAACAGAGAATCTCACTAACTACGTCACACTAAAATGCGCACAGACAAATCGAGCTTTAACATTTTTATTAGACACGGGAGCAGACATCTCTATATGCAAAGAGATGAACGCACATTTTGAAATAGATGCGGAGAACAAATGTAAATTATCAGGAATAACCAAGAATGAAGTACATTCTTTAGGAGTTGCAAAATTAACATTGTGCCTCGGAGAACACCGTGCTAACAATGAATTTCATATAGTGAATGACGATTTTCCCATCACTACGGACGGAATCCTAGGAAGAGATTTCTTTGTAAAATACATATGTAAGATAGATTACGAGACATTTACAATAACAATACCTATCGGCAACACCGATTATGTAGTACCTATAAGTACGAAACCACCAAAACAAACATGTTACAAAATAGCACCCAGATCCGAAGTAATTTTTCCAATTGAATTAAATATCACGGAAGACAGCGTTATACTAAATCAAGAACTTGCAAACGGAGTATTTTTAGCGAACTCTTTGGTTCCTGCTAAAGGCATTTGCCACATCAAAATTGTAAACATAAACAATGTAGAAGTTAAAATAAACGAGATCAAACCAAAAGTAGAGAAGCTAAGCGAATACAACATCATGACTTTTCAAAACAAACAGAAGACAGAAATAGACGAACAAAGATTTAGAAAACTTATAACTGAATTAAAACTGGACAAAAAGACAGAAACTGAACTAGGAGACATATTCAAAAAACATCAATCAATTTTTCATTTAGAAGGAGAAAATCTTTCAACCAATAACTTTTATACACAGAAATTGAATTTGTCTGACACAACTCCAGTATACATAAAAAATTACAGATTACCACACTCACAGTATGACGAAGTAGATAAACAAGTAAAAGAACTAATAGACAACGACATAATTGAACCATCTGTTAGCCCTTACAACGCACCATTACTGCTAGTACCCAAGAAAAGCAATGACGACAACAAGAAATGGCGTTTAGTAGTTGACTTCAGGAAACTCAATGAAAAAATTGTAAATGACAAGTTTCCACTGACAAGACTAGAAGACATTCTTGACATGTTAGGAAGAGCTAAATACTTTTCAACTTTAGACATGACCAGCTCATTCCACCAGATTCCTTTAGACAAACATTCTAGACCACTAACCGCATTTTCAACACAAGACGGACACTATCATTTCAAACGATTACCATTCGGACTTAAAATATCTTCGAATAGTTTTCAAAGAATGCTAACAATAGCTTTAAGCGGTTTAAATTCTGAAGCTTTCCTCTACGTAGATGACATAATAGTTTTTGGATGTTCTTTACAACATCACAACCAAAACTTAATAAAAGTATTTGATCGGTTACAAAAATACAACTTGAAATTAAACGCAAGTAAATGCCAATTTTTGAGGTCAGAAGTAGTATATCTTGGACATTTAATAACAGACAAAGGTATCAAAACAGATCCAGCGAAAAATGAAGCAATTTTAAATTACCCAGTACCAAAGAATGCAGACGAAGTAAGAAGGTTTGTAGCTTTCTGTAATTATTACAGACGCTTCATCCCTGATTTCGCAGCAATAGCAAAATGTTTAAATTCACTATTAAAGAAAGGGACACCTTTCATATGGTCAGATGAATGTGAGAAAGCATTCAAAACTCTAAAACAAAAACTTGTTGAACCCCCAATTCTGCAATATCCGAATTTTGATAAACATTTCATTCTAACGACTGATGCATCTGATTTTGCGTTAGGCGCGGTACTTTCGCAAGGCGAGATTGGACACGATCTTCCAATATCTTACGCTAGCAAGTCATTACAAAAACATGACATAAATAAACCAATCATTGAAAAAGAACTATTAGCCATACATTGGGGCATACATTTTTTTAAACCTTATTTGTACGGAAGAAAGTTCATAGTGGTCACTGACCATAGACCACTAGTCTCATTATTTTCGCATAAGAATCCATCATCCAAGATGACGAGAATACGATTAGATTTATCTGACTACGACTTCGAAATTGTGTATAAACAAGGTAAAATTAACACAAACGCTGACGCGCTATCTCGCATAAAAGTTGATAGCAGCGTATTAAAGAAATTAATTCCCACGAGCAATGAAAAAGAAATATTAGCTGTTACAAGAAGCAAATCTAAGAAAAATGATAACATAAATATAAGGAGCAACAATGAAATGAATAATAAAGCGAGTGAAAATATATTGAATAAGAATGCGCATGAGATAAGAAATAAAGGTACCCACCACAACCCGAGTCAACACCTCCAAGGAAGTGCTAAAAAGAACACCACATCTCATAATGAGTCTGATCAACTCTATATTTGGGAGTGTACATCTTTTAATGACGTAAGGAAATTAGTGAAATTAAAGTTTATTACTAAAGAAAAAAGTAACGTTACAATGAATAAAATTAATAATGAAGTGCACATAACATGTAGTGATGACCCTTCGAAACTAGATTCGATGATGGAGAAACTACATAGTTTATTAAAAAGATCACAGATGAAGGAGCTAGCCCTTTGTGATAAAGATTTTATATTTAAAAATATCGATATGAAAATGTTTAAAGAAAAATACAATGCATTGAAAGAAAATGAAACCTCGCCAGTAAAAATAATTATATACAAAGCTCCACTACAAATAAACAGCATGCTCAAACAATACAAATTGATAGAAGAATTTCACAACTCAAGTACTTCTGGACACATGGGAATACGAAAAACCATTTCAAAAATAAAACAAAGATACATTTGGAAAGGGATGAGAAAAATGGTAAAAGAACTAATAAACAGTTGTGAGATATGCAACAAAAATAAAATAACACAATACAGCAAAGAAGGCTTAGTGTTGACAGATACACCAGCCACAAGTTTTGAGAAAATCTCAATTGACACAGTAGGTCCGCTACGAATTTCGAACGGATATAGATACATTTTAACAATGCAATGCGAGCTAACTAAATTTATAATCGCACACCCAATTGAAACAAAAGACGCTCGGACAGTCGCATCAACCCTTGTTGAACAACTCATACTCAAGTACGGTTGTTTTAAAACACTTTTGTCTGACCGTGGGACTGAATTTACTAATGAGCTAATGTCAAGTGTGTGTAAACTACTTGACACTCGCCAAGTGTTTTCAACCCCTTATCACCATCAAACGATCGGAGCACTCGAAAGAAATCACAGAGTACTTAATCAGTACATGCTTTCCTTTGCAGAAGACTACGAATGGGATAAGTGGATACCCTATTATACTTTTGCTTATAATACGACACCTCATGTCGACACAGACTACTCTCCGTATGAGCTAGTTTTTGGGAAACTTCCTTCGTTACCAAGCGATGAAATAAAACAAACCAAACAAACTTATAACTTAGACAATTACGTTAATGAGCTAAGAATTAGACTAAGCACTTCAATAAACAAAGCTAGAGATTTAATAAACACAGTAAAAGATAAGAGAAAACTAGACTACGATAAAAATAAGAATGTTACAATACTAGAAATAGGAGATTTAGTTTTCGTAAAAGTAGAAAGTAGGAAAAAATTACAGAGCCCTTATGAGGGACCATTCAAAATTGTTGAAAGAAAAGAAGTCAATTCGGTAATTGAAATAAATGGCAAAACCAAAGAACTCCACAATAATCTATTGAAAAAGTTTGAGAGAACAATTTAATGTTCTGATGTATTAATATTACACAACCATAGAAAGTGAAAATCAAAATTTTTTTTATATTCAAAAATATGTAAATAAATATTATATTTCGGTACTTAAGACAATAACTTTAAAACATTTATATAAGTCAACAATATTATATATTATATAACCTATTATGTAACAATACTATAGAAATAACTTAATAATTTAATTTTTAACCAAACATTTCTAAATATGAAAAAGTACTGACTAAATTAGAATACACTGTAAATTTATTCACAAATGCATATGTAAGTAATATTTTCTTGAAATCCTCCACTCTTTAAAAATTAATTCCAGAAATAATTTTTCGCTTAAGGGTAAGGGTGTAGTGGTATCACGAAACCGCAACACACCAGCTAAAAATATGTAGCGACACTTATTGTTTTTCTTTCTTTTCTTTGTCACACACAACGCTTATCGAATAACATTGGGTCAAGTCTAACATTGCGTCATGAGCAAATGTAAACAATGCGCTCACTGGCCAGCTAACCCAATTAGCTGCTCAAGTGCAGGCGTAGCGTAGAATTTCCAATGTTAATCGATGAGTCAAAGAGGAAGCGAAAGAAAAACAAATTGTAAAGCAAATTTGTAAGACACATGAACTCTAATTCATGGAACAATATGAAAAAATGAAATAGTGGGGAGGAGCCCAAGAAACAATGTAAGAATAATAACAAAATTTATACTGGTATTTTTGATATAAATACCAGCTGTTTTGAGAAATAAAGGAATCAAGATTTGAGTCTTAAAATAAAATGATGTCTTGAGTTTTATTTAACCTTTTACTTCCTTTTTATCAGTACGGCAAATTTGGCCATCAAATTATAGCAGCCTTATCTTTGGCAACATTTATTTTTCCTGTTCAGTTAAATAAACTGAAACTGTATTACCAAGCTTATTACAAATGGCCAAAAACTAAATTTGAAAATTAAAAAAAGAAAATAATCAAAAATACCTTTATTATATTTAATATACATACAATTTTATCAATTTTCTTTAATTTTGTGTGTATAAAATTGAATAAAAATGGTTTTTAATAATTTTTTATGCAGCAATACATTGCATTCACAAATCAATCAATATTATTGATAACCTGATTAATCTGATAAACTAATTAAATATAGCAGTTGTTTTTTTAACTATTTTCCTTTTTTAGCTTAAAAAAACTGTTTAGCTCTTTAAGCTACTTTTGTTAGCAATTTTAGCTACAGGCTCAACAATTTTCTGGCAACACCGATTATGATATAAATGGCGCTTTTTTGTACGCTCTTTCTCATTCTTTTCGTGCATGTCACTCGTTTATTTTACCCCCGAATTCCTCCAGCATATGCTGTTGCCTATGCTGCTTGCTGCGGGCAGGCAGAACGCCCGTATGGGCAAAACGACCGTACGGGCGACTTTGGACACCCCTAATACAGATAATTGTCCTCCTGACAAAGGAAGGGTTTTTGATATGTTTTTTTTAGTCGAAAATATGAGTGAAATTTTTGTCAAATAAACAATTTTGAATTTAAACATCCGCCGTTTTTCGAAAAATTAAAATTTTTCAAATGCCCTTCATCAGAAGCATTATTTTATTAATTACTGATCCTAATATTTATTTTTAATGACGCAGTGATGAGCGCAGTGATAATTACAGCAAAGCATCTCATTTCAATCGTCGTCGAGTTCGGACGTTTTATCGTGCGCTCCTGAAATTATTTGTAAGCTCGTGTTTAATTATGCTTTCATGCTAAAAGAAAAACATAACGACACAATAAAAAAGTAAACAGAAACATTTTAATGTTTTATTTATGTCTGTAAAGAAACTCTTTAAGTAAAACGTGGTGAACATTGAGCAGTAATAATTGTTTAATTTAATAATTCTTTGTATTGAACTGGATTTGTGTTCGATCAATAAACGAATTGCTTTTTAATAAAATAAAAACAAATTCGCTCAAGAAAAAACATTTTAACCGCTAGAAAACAAAATAAAGATTAATAACAACCCGAAGTTAAAAACAACAAGCAAGCTTGTGACTCAACATATTTCGGCTTATTTCAACTGATACACTGCAGACTGATTGATTTCTGCTGTATGCTGATTCTTACTCCATCTGCTCTGCTGTTGTTTTGCTTGATTCTTCTCTGTGCTTGAAGGAAATGGAAGAGCGATTATTTAATAATATGAAAACTGAATTTCGTCAACTAGAGGATCGTCTGCAAGAACTCTTTGATAGATCGTTCAATCAACTCGCTGCAGATATTGTGAGTATTGAAAACAAACTCACCTCTAAAATTGAGATGGAAGTCAGTGCATTAAAAACTGATATAAAAGCATTTGATGTCAAAATCAACACTATTAATACACAACTTGGTGCTCTTTTCTACCGCTGTGACGAGCTGGAGAAAATTAGATTAGATCAGCTAAATAACAGCAAAAACACTGTCTCAGATGCTTCATCGGATGCTTTCTTGTTTGGAGTACCGTGTTCGACTGATGAAAATTTGAAAAGTATTTTCAACAAAATCTGCCTCTTTATAGAGTTTCAGCCACCCCAAATTAAAGACATATTTCGTGTCAAGCAAACATTCGGTATCCAAATTCTCTTATCATCATAAAATATTTCTCTCCTTACGATCGCAATCGTATTCTGAAAGCCTTTAGTGCTTATCGGAGACGTACCAAATCTGCGGTTAATCTGAGAGCTGCAGGATTTGACTCGGACAATAATGTGTTTATACACGAAAGTTTGGACGCTGAATGTCGTAAAATTTTACAAGCTGCCATTGCTTGTAAGCGACAGAAGCGCATTTATAATGCGTTTACGTTTCGGAGCTCAGTGCTTATTAGAATGGAAAAGAATGCTGCTGGAATACATATATGTAGTATGGATGAACTTCACAGTGCAATCCATGGCAACAACCTGCAAGTTGAATCACCTGCCAGTTAATCTGTTTCTGCTTATGTTTATTTTTAAAAGTTTATCTATTTTCTTTGATCTTGCAGTTTTAATTTCTCTCTGTTTTTCTCTTTCTATTTATCTTTTCTCTCTATTGTTATTGTTTATAATTATGAATATATTTACTTTATTTTACCACTCAGGCCTAATTTCTTGGTTTATATATCTCGCTATTTTCCTTTTCTTTACTTCTTCATTGTCTAAAAATCTGCCTCGATTGAAATATTCTTATGCTAGGCTCTAGCATATTTTCCACTGGCACCAATGAAAATCAGAAAACCTTAATTCAGGTATTGCGTAAACAACATGGTGGACTTAATATAGTACACTTTAATGACCGAAGTCTGAATATTGGTAAATTGGATTATATTAAGTATATCTTTGGGGAGTCTTTAGTTGATATTATTTGTGTAACTGAAACGTGGTTGTCTTCGAACATAAGTGATAAAATCTGTGATATAAATGGTTATAATTTATTTAGGAATGATAGATTTAATAAAAAGGGTGGAGGAGTTGCCATTTACTGTAAAAATAACCTCAATGCCAAAGTTCTTAGTAAATCGTGTGGACTGGGAATTGAGTATATTAATATATGTATATCTGATAATAGCAATAAAATTTGTTAGTCTTGTGTGTATAATTCACATAAATGTCGTCCGGTCGACCCTTTGTTTACTGTTTTGTCAAACTATATCCTTAATCATGACATCATATTCTTATGTGGCGAATTTAACATCAATCTTTTGACAAGCGACGTTGCTCAACAGTGTATGTATGACAAGATATCCTCTTTGGGTCTTTCTGTTGTAAATGATACTGAGCCCACTCGGTTTTCTAATAACCCTACTCCCAGCCTTCTGGACTATTTCATTGTTTCTGATCTCTCCTTAGTTTCTATATTTGATCAAATATATTTCATATCTGATCATGACTTAATTTTTTGTTCGCTAAATGTAAATTTATGTCGTAATGGGACTCCAACTACTTATTCATATCACGATTTTAAAAACATAAATTTTCCATCACTGTATCATGACTTGTCTTTGTTTTCTTTTAATGACTGTTGGCGTCTTTCCACTGTAAATGATAAGCTTGGCTCTCTCTTAAACCCTGTCAAATATCTGTTTGAAAAACATGTTCCACTAAAAACAATCAGAGTAAAAAATACATCTTGTCCCTGGTTCACCCATAATGTACTAAATGGAATAAAGAAGAGAAACAAATTGCATAAAAAATGGAAAAGAAACCCTACATCTGCAAACTAGGAAATTTATAGGTCAGCCAGAAATGATGCTATTCTTTTAACCAGACAGTCTAAGTCTCGCTATTTTGCTTCGAAGCTAAATCTTTCCTTTTCTACAAAAACATTATGGAAAAATATAAATAATCTTGGGGTTAGCAATAAGATTTCCTTTGAATGTCAAGTTGATCCTAATACACTAAATAATTTTTTCTGGATTGTGCTGATCCTATTTTTAGTAATAATAATAATAATAATTTATCTTTTCTATCAAGCTGGTCTACAAGTAATTTATTTGAATTTTCACCTGTATGTGAACTTGATGTTGGAAAATGTGTAATGCAGATAAGTTCAAACGCAATTGGCGAAGATGGAATCCCAATCAAGTTCATTAAACTAATTCTACCACACATAATCAGTGCATTAACACATGTTATTAATCATTGTTTTATATCATCATCATTCCCTGATATGTGGAAAATTGCAATTGTGTTGCCGGTAGCTAAAAAGTCTAATCCTTGTGGGTTAAATGATTTTAGGCCAATAAGCATATTGTCCCCATTACCTCAAGTATGTGAGAAATTAATGAGTCAACAAATAAATAAGTACTTAAATGAATCTGCGCTTCTGTCGCCTTATCAGTCTGGTTTTCGGGCAGGCCATGAATGTGCTTCGGCTGTCGTCAAAGTTTTAGACGATATTCGTCCCGAATATGACGCTGCCTCAATGACCTTGCTCTGTTTGCTTGACTTCTCTAAGGCTTTTGACAAAGCGAACCATAAATATTCTGAAGTCTGAAACTAAAGTATTTCTTTGGATTTAGTAATAGTGCGGTCAGCTTGATATCTAGTTATTTGTCGAATAGACTGCAAAGAGTTAAAGTTGCTCAATCATTTTCCCAAAATAAACCGGTACTAAATGGAGTTCCACAGGGTTCAATACTCGGTCCACTTCTCTTTTCTATATATATTAATGATATATTTGCTGTATGCAAACATGCTTCTGTACATGCGTATGCTGATGATATACAACTCTATCTTTCGAGAAGGACTGGTTTATTTGATGATCTGTGCTGCAGGCTGAATGAGGATCTCAGCAGTATTGACCAGTGGGCTAGCAGCAATGGACTGCAACTTAATGCTGCCTAGTCATATGTACTTCCTATTTGTAAGAATAAAACTCACCTTAATGTACTTCCTAACCTAAATTGTGAATCTTGGCTACTGTATAAATTCTTCCCTTTCCTGTGTTGATCACGTAAACAGTGTTGTCCAGAAAGTTTATTATATCCTACGTAATTTAAGAATGTCTGCTAGTGTTTGTCCTCTTGACCTAAGGCGTATGCTGGTGAAGCAACTTGTCTTACCAGTAATTACATACTCAGATATAGTGTACAGTAAACTAGATTCTTCCTCTCAGCTAAAACTAAATGTTGCATATAACTATGCCACGCGTTTTGTGTATGGATTAAGAAAATTTGACCACCTTTCAAGCTTCAGAACTGCTATACTTGGTTGCGATTTGGCAAGTTACCTTAATGCTAGAAACTGTATTTACCTACATAAAATAATACATGAAAGAACGCCACACTATCTTGATGAAAAACTACAGTTCAGCATATCCAGAAGAAGTTGTGTTCTAATAGTTCCTAGACATTGTTCTTTAACTACTTCCAATCTTTTTTTCATTAATGCCGTAAGATTGTGGAATGCGTTACCTATTTTTTTGAGTGAGATAACAGGGAGGGGAAATCTTTAGGCAATCTGTATTTACTCACTTTTCTTCTCATTAATTTCTTCTATCACTATTTTCTTACTTTTTTTTCCTTTTTTCTGTTTTTTCTTTTTTCTATTTGAAACATTGTTAGTTATTAAGATTTTAATTTATTATTATTCACTCTTTGTCATTACACGCTTGATTTATTATCTAAATGTTTTAATTAAATATATTTTTTAAGTACTATTAATTTGTTGTTATATCCAACCAAAATTGTTTGATATCTATCTGTTGTACTGTAAAAGAACATAGTTCTTATTGTACTAATGTATACTCAATAAATTCAAAATTCAAATTCAAATTCAAATTAAAAAAACACATTTTTTTTGATACCTCGCAGATTTGCTGTATCCCATTAATTAATCCAGTATTTTGTCATAAAAAAAATATTTTTTTCAAACTTATATCTTCCATGAAAAAAAAATTGTTATTAAGTATTTTAATGTGTTTAAAAAAAACTCCTAAGCAAGATCATTTCTTGCACGTCCCAACTAGTTATGTCCCCTTAAAGCAAGTACCTTTTGCATTCATATTAATTCATTTATTTAAATATGTTTCAAGTTAAAATAAAGTGTTTCATATTAAATGCAGCAATTTAAAGAATAAAGTATGTTCATATTAATTTTTAGCATGCGGTTTTTCTCTGGGTGTATATAAATATTTTTGTAGAAAATGTTAGCTCCTAATTTTACATTTTAATGCCATTCTTGCATTCTTTGTAGGCTTTTCGTTAAATTTAAACTAAATATAAAGTGACTAAATGTTCCCAAAAATTATTTATTTATAATTTAATGAAAAAAGCGAAAATCAGTGATACCAGTATAAAAAAAATCGTCTCAAAAAGATTGATCCGCTCCAAAGTAGAGTATTTATATGCACAATATGCTAACATTTAGACTCAGTGTGATTTCAGGGCAGTGTTTAATGCACCACTTACTGTGTTGGTTGTTGTTGAACATTATTGCGGACACAGAAAATTGTATAGCAAAATGTGACATCCAAAAAATTGGTATCCAAAATCTTTGTCCCAAAAATAAATCCTTTGAATAATGACGCATTCTATCATATTATTGAATTTGCTTCATAAATCAAAAAATTCAATTGCATTTGTCTACACATCATTATTGCTGTTTGTATGTCATGGTAAAATTAAACATATCACTAATTTTAGATATTTCTAAAAAAACACCATAAATCTTATTCAAAACAATATTTCTATCGATGCTATATTTGTTGAATTCAATTCAATTCAATGTTTTTATTATCGCTTTTCATGTGTGCGTGCTTGTATTTATTTCAAAATGTCAAAAGATATGTGTGAATAGACGCAGTTGTGTTTGTGAGTGTGTGTACTTTTGCTTAAGCTCCATAAATCATTTGTTTAAAAGGTCAATTGAAAGAATTTTCAATAATTGATACATGTCTTTGAGTTGCGAATCAAAAATGGCTTGTTATGAAAAAGCACTAAACCTAATATAAAAATGAATTTGATATAAAGAATGAAAAATGTGGTATTCAAGACCTATAAATAATTGTCTTCAACTTAACAAGTTGTCTTAACTTAGGTGACTAAGACACAGATGGTATGAAGATAACATTGTAAGCAGGAATCATAGTAGGTTTGCTTGATAAGCAACAGAAATAATTGATTTATATTCCATTTTTTAAGCTAAGTTTAATCATTAAATATCTAATGCATTCAATAATTTACGCAGCAGCTCTATTCTCTATTAATTAAATTACCTTTTCTTCCGCTTATTTTCAGATCTCTCACGTTAAATAACATCATTATCAGTATAGAGAAAAAAACTTCGAGACATTCAATCAAAGAATATTGATTGCCTCAACAACCTGACATCTTTCATTTCATCACCAGTACATGACACTAAAACACAGCACTCTTACCGCGACACTTCCAAAGATACCGAAACTACACAACCATGAAGAGTAGTAATCAAAGTATATTTTATGTTGAATTGATGTTATCTGCGTCAGCGAACAACTGAATATGATGAAACGGAAGAAATCATCAATCCTGTCACAAACACACAAGAAGCAAAAACTACAACAAATAGCTGCAATAAATGAAGAAATAATGCAAATTGAGGCGAACAACTGTGGATTCTTATAGTATTAAGTGTGTACGAAATGGAGGAACACACCGGAAAAAGTGCCGTTGAGTGGTCGAAAGTGGGCAAGGAGGAAATGTTGGAAACAACAGCAACAACGTTGGGGACATTGGATGATGTCATCATTGATGCCAGCAAGGATGATGAGGCGCTCGTGATGACCAAATCGGATAAGGCAGTCTGCACCAACGATACACTCGAGGACCTACAACGAGCGCTTACCTACGAGGCTGTCTTCAGCACGCTGATCGAAAACAAAATGTTGGCAATGAAGCGTGACTGTGAGGAGCGGAAGAGAATAAAGCGTATGAAGCGAAAATCAATCGGCAGGATATTGTTTAGCAAAAAGCTCTTCGGTGGTGGTCCCAGAAAGAGCACCAGCCTGGGTGGTATTGCGTTGAATGCTGAGACAGCGCCTGTCACTGAACTGAATGAGGGTAGAGTGCGTAAGGTGTCGCCACAACAAAGCGGATATTTGAAATCGGAAAAGTCTAGGGAAACGCTTCAGAAAGCAAGTGATGATATTGAGATTGCCTCCGACTCAACTGCTTCCAGCCAGCAAGCGCAAAGAGTAAAACTGAAGACAGGTCTAATCGCCGTAGCCCCCGAAACACCCTTAGCTGCCGATGATAGCTTGACGAGCACGTTCAGCAATGACAACCCAAGCAACTCGTCGGCCGACAAAAATATATCGGTATCCAAGGTAAAGCGTAGTTTGCTCGTCAAGGCGCAGACGCATGCACCAGCAACGGCAGCCGAGGTTGTGACATCGAGTTCTTCCGGGGACTCCAGAGACGTGGCAACACGTCTCTCCGCAAACGATACTGCGCTGCCGCTTTCATCGCTCATCGATGGGATCTCGCTAGCCAGTGGCTACGACAACGGCGGTGGAGCGCACCTTCATACATCGACCATGGCCGACGACAGCCTGACCTCGATACGAGACGACAGTATCGAGAGTCTCTCCTTTGCCAGTTCACGCTGCACCGTTAGTTTCGGTGGCACAGAAGTCATACCTGAAGACACTGCCTCGCTGCTGTATGAACGTGCACGTACAGCCAAACGTCTGCGCATCCTCGAAGCCAAGTCAATTAGTGCTCAGTGCAGTCCAATATTTCCGCGTCACGAGGTGAAGCCGTTGCCCCAACCACTGCCGCCATCACCGTTAACGAAGATACCGGTTGCCGCTCCCATAAAACTACCGCCTCCAATGACTGTGGCCAATTGCATCGCACAGACGCAGACGCAACAGCGTTTCCTACAAAGTCAAGCTTCTTACACGGACAGTTTTGGTGTTGGTGGTCTATCAGATGCTGCCCTGCGATTCTTCTCGCGACAAAACACTTCTGAGGAGAGCGCTAATCTGACCATAAGCACGTTGCTGAATGAGGGTGATTCCCTTTCGCTGCATGCGCCGATTCTTAATTCTTCGGGAAGTGGTGTCAGTGGTGTAGTTTCGAAAAAGCCTTTTGCCATAACTGATCGGTACAAATCGAAAAGCACCGGTCTGCTAATCGGTAATAACAATGCGCGGAGCGGTGTTCCACCACCCACAGAGCAGCTGCAGCAGCTTCAAATCTCGAGCAATATTAGTAATAATGGACGCCTAGTAGTTAGTCTCAATAATAATAGCAATAATAAAACTAATATTAAAAATATAGATACAAATATTGTTAGCAATGTCGAGCTGCCACAAGTTGCTCAACAAGCTACTACAGTTTCCTGCACTGCTTCGTCGCATTACTTTCCTGTGATCAGTCCGTCGGTCAGCGCGATAGCAACATCTGTTAATTTTGTCAGCAGTAATGGTGCCACGAAGAGTACGGCCAATGGCACAATTGTTACTAGTGGAACCGTGTCAGCCAACGTGGCGAAACTTAGCCGCATGACTTCGACATCGACCGGATCGAGTGTCGCTCCAACGGGTTGTTGCACCACAACTAAGTCTTCTTCGCGCGATAAGGAGAAGCAACGGTTTAAGCCGAGCTGGCCATCAGGGCAGACGGGCAGTGATGACGAGTACCGTAGGCGAAAGCGAAAATATAGTGAGTATTCAAAGTGTGTAACTTAAAAATATGAAATGGTATTAAGAGAATACTTTTTGTCTTGACTACTTGAAATTGAATTTTTGGATATTGTTTTTAGTAATTTGCCTTCGTTTTATGCACAAAGTTAAAGTTAGGATTCCAGTTTAGTTCTATGAATTCAAATGAAGAAGTCCTTAATATCATACAAGATTTTATCTTCCAATACATCTCCGACTAAATCTTCACGGCTTTATTCTTAATTTTATCCCCGACTTAATCAAAGTTTACGACTTTACTTAAGACTTATTGAACGAGTCGATAGCCTAGTATAATTTTGACTTATTCCTAAAAGTCTCTACTGTCTGAAATCCTCATGAGATACCAGCATTCGAAATTTTACTTTTTTTTTATTCAGAATATTTTTCAAAAATAATAAAAATGTTGAAGTGATTGACTCTATACAGAGTTGTTGTTCTTGCTGTTGCCTTTTTCAAAACTTACTTGATCTAAAGCTCACAATTAAATTCATGTAATAATTTCATAGATCATAAAACTAATTAACTAACTTTGGCGGAGCACGGCCAAATAAGTTTAATTAATGTCAAATTAATTAAATAATCTAATAATTGATCGATTTCGGTCAAAATCATGTGTAATTGAACATTTGGTTGTGAAAATAGCCACCTTTCAGTTAGAACACTAGCTTCTGGCGAAGCAAAAAACTCGTTTCATTTCTATGGTGCATTTCGACAAACTATCGAACACCAATGAATATTGAAATAAATAAAGAAGCAACTAGAACAGATGGCAACCTTGGTAGATTTTCCTAATAGATGCACACCTGTTGATTCCAAGACTGCTGACTTCCGGCATGATCATAGTTTAAGCCCCAGACTATATTTCTTACTACATCACTGCTTTAACTTGACCTGCGCTGACTTTTAACTTGACTTTTTATATATAATCGGCAACATGCTGAACTAAGCCCTGAATTGCTGCTTTAACATTATTTTTTACTGCCTTTATTTATTAGTTCTTAACAACATCCTGAATCTATTTAGTATGGGTACTTTTCCGACAATATCCTTGACTTCGATCATTATTATTTTACACATAACAACGTCGTCTTTGTCTCCGTTTACTTTTTCAAGTACGTCACTGACTATATCTCTCACTTAATATTCAGAATCATTCTTACCTATTTCCTCAACTTCACCTCCAATTGCATCTTTATCCCTGACTTTATCTATTAGTAAATATTTTAATACAGTCCACACTGCATCTCCCACTTCTAATTTTCTTCTCTTCTTAAGCCTGGTTTTCACTAAGTCAATTTCAATGACAACAATCACTGATGTCAGTAGGCATCTTGACCATATGACGTTAAGTGCGTTTTCATTGAAACCCAAAAACTGACATAAAATCGAATGACAAAGACTGACGTTGAATTTATATGTCAATTGATTGCCATACTGTTTTCACTTTCGATGTTATTTGGGAAATGCCATCGGTTTGTTCAGTTATGTTTTTTTCATTAACAACAGCTGAGATTGTTAGAAAATGTTTCTTTTTGGTGAAATTTATAAAATACTGTTAATTTTATTAGATTAATAGCAAAAGTGCACTTAAACAAAGGTTATCACAGTGGCCGGTGTTGGCTCAAAAGACACCATCGCCTAGTTCTATAGCAAGATACGTCTTCAAGATTCGCGCAAATGACAAATTCCTTGCAAAGCTAACACAACAACGTGAATCCCGAAAATGCGTCCTGCAACAAATCCCTTGGAAGCGATACCAGCCACTGCGATAATCCCTGTTTAAGTGCACTTTTCCTTTTAAACCAATTAAAATAACAATATTTAAAAAAATTTGCCAGCAGTGAAACAAAAAAAAAAAAAAATAAATTAAAACAAAATTTTTTGTAGGCAACAACTGACACAAAATGCCAACATGTTGGCATTTCGATTTTTCTTGTCATACAACGATATTTTAATTGACAAGCAAAATTCTATCTGTTCTCACTTGCTTGTGATTTGATATGACAATCAGTGGTCATATATGACAACAAAAGGAAATGAAAATACGTTTCCATTAGATTGACAACATTTGTGATTGAAAACTGACCTAGTGAAAACCAGGCTTTAGTTTCCTTTCATCCCTAGCGGAAAATAGGGACTCAATCATGGTATAATTATTTGACAAGGTAGCCGTGACAGCTTTTTAGCGAATGGTTATTGTCAAAAACAGCTAAAGGAGTTGTAGTTTGCTGCTGTTGACTGCTGTTGATTCATTAAATTTAATCGCGAAGTTTATTGGAATGTTTTTGGTTTGCTGAGATTGACTAGCTATGTTTAAGTCGTTGGTTATTTTTTCACATTTCTTTGATTAATTACATGAACAGCTTATTTTGACAACTACCTATCGCCGCTCATGAGAAATAAGCCAGTCTACGCTACTACCTTGTCAGTAGTTGTGCCATGGTCTCAATCATATCTACACGTCATCGTGCACGCAGAGAAAAAACATGGTTGAGACATGATTACTGCAATAATAATTTTTTTACTAAAATTATTGTATTATTTCTGCAAACACAAATTCTTGCCTTAATAAAATCATTATTTATTAACGATTGTACCAAAAATAACATTATAGTGTAAATCATAGCATCATTGAAATCGTCAACATACTATGATTGCCTCAATTTTTAGTTGCAACAAAAATGTTGTAGTTCTGTCAATCATGATAAATGTCAATATTATTATAGAGACAAACATATTAGAATTTTGAATGTTTGTCTGAACTATTCTTTGATTGTTGGCAAACGAAGCAGAACGTAACCAGAAATCGAAAGAATTTATTGAGTCTGAACAGTTTGCAGGAAAAACTTTCACTTCATTCAGTTTCACTTCAAGTTTTATCGATTCCTGGCTTTGTGCCGTTTCGTTTGTCAACTGTTGAATTATTGTGCTTTGTTTTTTATCGCCTTATACTAAAAACAGCAAGCAGAAAAGTGACATTTTCGACTTTAATTGTAGCAAACATGTTTCTATTTACCGTAAACATATATCGCAATTCTGACCATATTTTGTTTATCACAAATATTGCTATTTTTGTGACAATGCACTTAATGTACCATGTTTATGAATGGCATTAGTCAGTCGAGCGGTAGTAGCGGCTGTGGCTTACTGGTAGTGTGTGTGGCTCGTAAGCGAAAAAGCCACGGTTCAAACCCCAACTCGGACATACAATTTTATCAAAAAGATTTTCCGATTGAATTAATATTACTGTTCAGCCTTGACAATGGCAAACCTCTGGAGATATCTTAATTTAATAGCTGTGGAAATTGGAGTGCATAAATATAAAAAAAAAATAAAAATTTTTTCAATAATATTCTGGATCCTAAAAATAGTTTCATAATATAGTTGTTTGCAGTCATTTCTCTTTTTCACCCAAAAGAGAATAATGATTGTTTCAATAATATTTTGGTTCCTACAAAAAAGTTCCTTTTCTAAATATGGTTGTTGTAATCATTTTATCATGATCAAAGAAAATATTATATGTTTAAGAACATGTCAGCAACAATCAACATCTGAATCATACTATGATCCTCTTAAAACATGGTTGTTGCAACTATGTTTTTTCTCTGCGTGTGTTCAATCAAAGAGAGTATATATACCCAGCAGCAGACAAAGAGACAATTAGTACCCATTGAACTAGTTTTAGTTCTAGTTCCAAAAGAAGTAGTTACATTTTTGTCTATTAAGAGTAAGTAAGTAGAGCAATAACTATATACTTTACTGTATCTAAGCGGTTAGAAAGTAAATAGCGATAGTTTGTCAATCGTTGATTTATTATTCTTCGTTTCTGCTAAACGATGTTGAGCAGAATTACTTTGACAAATAATCGGGACATGTGTACTAAATAGCTATCAACATACTTATGCTGACCACTGTACTTGAGCACGTGCATAACAGAGATATTGAAAAAGTACCGTTTTGTATTTTTCGTTTATTTTCATTTCGCCGGTTGTTTTGCTTAGTTGAAATTTTAAAATCATCGTGTGTGCACCAAAAAAAAAAGCAGATAATTTCATTTAAACAAGCAAATAAATATAAATATAGTATAAATAATTTCGACATAATTTTTTGTAAGAAAACTATTATAAAAAATGGAGGCATCGCCAAAAACTTAAAACATATACTTTCAGCAGATGTCATTATTGCCTATAATTGGTATGGAATACATAGGAAAAGTCTTTAAAAGATATTACGAATTTTTATGGTGCTCTCAGAGGTTAAAAATAAATTATATTCAAATTTACTTTTTAATACTTACAAAACGTTATTTAAAGCAGATTCTATTGTGATGCTACCGGGTGCAAAAGACCAATCGCCTGATACTGTCTTACGCAACGCTTTTCGCTTGGAAAAAAGTTTTTTCAAAAACAAATCCGTGAAAAACAAGAACCAGAATACTATAACCTAGTAAAACCTGAAATGAAAACCTTTCCGGTTAATTTATTATAAATTCATGAATGCTCAACAAAAAAACCTTGAACCTTTTTTTATGAACTGAAATAAAATTGATTTTCTTTTTCTTACATTTTACGTGCGATATATATACTCTTATTTAGATAATGAGGGGAAATTCTACTACAGAGTGGTTAATAGAGATAGTTGTAACCTTTCTGACGCTTTGCATCCGATTAAGTAACTAACGTATATTCAACCACATAGTGGCTAGTAAAGAAACTAGTTACCTTTCCGACTCTATCCACCCAAGAACGAAGTCAATTGACCCCCTCCTAGGACATCACCATGTTAAATGCGACAGTAGAAAGCATTGCCGGGGGATTTGCGCGGAACTAGTCACTGACACTTAAGAGCTAGTTCGGAACTAGCTTCGTACTAGTTCCTTTCGCTGCTGGGTATCAAGAGGCCCAGAAACTCAAAGTTCGCTCTTGAGTATTATTTCAAAACTACAAAGATTGGGTTCTGCTGGCGCGCTGCTAATGTTGTTCTGCCGACGTTCTTGCTGACTGTTTCGGGCAGAGGTATTTTTAAAATAATGTGTGCACAAGCGAGCTGGCAATACGTTTGTTCTTTTTAGAATGCTTTGGTCCATGGCACAATTACTGACAAGGTAGTAGCGTAGACTGGCTTTTTTCTCACGAGCGGCGATGGGTAGTTGTCAAAATTAGCTGTTTATGCAATTAATCAAAGAAAAGTGAAAAAATAAGCGACGACTTAAGCATAGCTAGTCAAACGCAACAAACTAAAAACATTTCAATCAACTTCGCGAATAAATTTAATGAATCTAAAATAAGTTGAAAATAAGCACATAGCTAGTCAACAGCAGCAAACTACAACAATATTTAGCTGTTTTTGACAACTACCAATCGCCAAAAAACTGTCACGGCTACCTTGGCAAATAATTTTACCATGCTTTGGCCTTTTAATTCCTATTTGAACTGCGATCGTTTTGAATATTTTATTGAAATTAGGAAAATGCAAAAAAATTGTCATCTTTGTTTTGGCTGAGCTTTGTTTACATTTTTTTGTCCTACATTTCTAAAGGAAAGATTTCTGTGCAAAAGCAAGCGGCAACAAGTTTTGTTGTTCTTACCTTTTTCTTCCTAATAGAATTGCGATCATTTGCTATATTTAATGAATTATGAATTAAATGAAGCAGAATAAGATTTCCTTGAATTTAGCAATTTGTCGATATTCTAATGTTTTGATTCTCAACTATTTTTGGCTGAGTTGTATTTACATTTTTTTGCTACATTTCTAGCAAGGAAGTTTTCATGCAATTGCAATTATATTATATGAATATATTTTAATTATGTGTTATTACAGAATTTAAGCTTTCTTTATCGATCATTTGGTACATTGAAAGAAATATTGGTGAAATAAACCAAAATGCCTTCCTTTCAATTTACCAATATCGAACATATTATTGTATTTTTTATTTATATTTATTAATCAAATACTGCTCAACTATAAAATAGAAATTACAATTTCAGAAAATATTAAATTGCAATTCCAAGGTACTTTCAAATTCAAATTCAAATTCATTTATTTATTAATATGTAATTTTTTATTTGTGAAAAAGTTCCAAGTTGCCAATATAATTGCACACTTTTTTTTACCTGTACTTCAAGAAATAGTTGAAGAAAATATTTCCACAACATTGCATAGAAATTTGTTCTTGCGATTTGGTTTTTTAATCTGATACAACATGTGATACTTCAAATTATCGGACAATTCTAAGTTATGCTAAAATAATTGTAATTTTTTTAAAAAAATTCTGAAATAGATTTGAACAATGCAAAAAAGTAAGATTTGAGCAATTCAGAAAAGTAACAATTTATTTGAAGTGTTTGCAGGAATGTATTATAAATTAATTTAAAGGGGTATTCACACTGACTTGGGTAGTTGGGTAGAATGGCAAATGCCGTACATTTTGTTTTTGTAAAGTGCCATTCTACCCAAGTACCCATCTACTAATCTACTCTAGCTGACGCCCTGACTTGTTTGGGTAAATTATTTTCTTGTCAAATTGAGTACTTTTTCCATGTGTTACTACCTTTTGCAAAAATAGGCAATAATTGACCTCAGGGCATCAAATTTACAATATTTGTTGTCAAGGCTTATATCTCGAATAATACACAAAAAATATAGCCACACCCCCTATTTCCGCTCAAAAGTTAATAAAAACGCTATATTTCAGACGTATTCGGTTGTATGGGACTAACATTTTGTAATTTAGTTCGTAAGGCTACAATTCAACAAAAAATAGGCGCGGTCGAACTATAGCTACGCCTATAAATATAATATAAATAAACTTGCCATTTCAGCCCTTGGAAGGACTTTGACCTAGCTTCTACTGATCAATTGTGTTGTGCGTGTTATTAAATGTTTGATCACAAATGATCGAGAACTGGACCTACACGTGTTTTATGCCGACTCCGAACGGCTTATGTTCTCAAGAAGCTTTACAAGGTAATATTACTCTCTGAGGTTTGCCATTGTCTGCAGAGAGATAACGACCGAACAGAAAAATTAATTCATTTGAAACAATTTTCTGTCTGAGCTGGAATTGAACCCGGGCTGCCGCGGTTCTTTAGCTTAGGGGCCACGCACTCTACCCACTAGGCTACAGTCGTCACTACTACGCTGTAACTACGCCTGCTTTTCAGAAATTGTAATTTCTGAGTTGTGCCTGTTTTTATAAAGAAACTTGGTTTGAATTTGCTATAGGACCAAGTGGTGGTCACGTGATATAAAAATTGTGCCACGCCTACTCTTACCGCCCTTCTATATATAAAAAATCGTTCATGCGGTGTCTCTTAAGATCTCAGGAACTATATTTCGGTCGGTTTTAATCGTATCAGACTAAAATTTGGTAATTTAGTTTGTATAGTTACTGTCTGCAACTGTTGTAAAAATGGGTGTCCACGCCCTCTTTAACAGCCCTCAAAAAAAAAATATTTTATTTAAGACAATTTTTGTCCCATAAGTCTTAAATTTGGTAACTTATTTTGTATGGTTACATTCGGGAACAGTTCTAAAAATTATTAAAATTCATTAAAAAGTCATTAAAAGTCATTAAAATTGACTACTGGGCCGATTGCGCTGAAATTTTGGCAGTCGATTTGTTTCGCCTACGAGATAGTTTAGAATAATTTTGCCAAACACTTTTTTACCGCCAACAAATCAATAAAAATGCTTTATTTTAGGCGGTTTTGGTCGTATTAGACTAATATTTGGTAAATTAGTGCAAATAGTTACTTTCGGAAACTGAACTAAAAATGGGCGTAATCGCACTACAGTTATGCCAGTTCAGATATACCAAAAATTGCAATTTTTTTACGATTGGCATGAAAATTCTTATGTGGCAATAAGCCGGTATGCGACAGGACAACGTTTTCCCCTGGATTACTAGTAAAGGATAAGATGCTGTGAAGTTAACGTTAAAAATAACTCGTATTTAGAATAACTTTTTACGCCCAATTAATGGCTTACATTTTTCGCGCATAAAATGAAAAAAAAAATGATTTGGTGGCAACCCTTTTCCAGCTGTCAATCATCTATATAAGCCGGGGAGATCAAACAAGCATGCAGCACTGCCCAAAACTATTCTACAAAGTACTCAAATGCAATTTAGTGTGCTCGCAATAACCAAAAGTAGTCAATCTACCCATACCCAACTACCTAAGTCAGTGTGAATACTCCTTATATATTTTAATTTGATATGTCGCTTGTTTTATGAGATTATATAAAACTATTTTAAAATAATTAGTGCAATGAAACAAATTACTGAAAGTAATTGAATTAAAATATTGTGAGGTAAATACTTACTAATTCTATTTGCGCTGAAAACCTTATCTTTTCACTACTAAAATGAAAACTTTCAAACAAATAGTATTTGGCTTATTATTTAATATAATACTTACAAAATACATGGCTTAGTATATAATATAAGAACTTGCAAACTAAAATGTGCTCTTATTATTTAATATAATAAATTAAAACAAGATTGAGATCTTATTACATAATGTAATATGCTTAAAACTAAAATTTACTCTTATTATATAATATAATAATATACAAAATAACTACAAACTAACTTAAAAACTAAGGAGCGGCAAACATTTCCAAGTAATTATAATTAACCTAGCTAATCCTAATTTATAACCTATCCTTATGCAGTGAAAGCTCCCATAAGCGGACACCGATGGTTACCTACTTTTTGTCCGCATATGAGAGATGTCCGCTTATGGGAATGTCGTAAAAAACCATATTAAAATTCAAATTAAAAAAAATAAGTATTGCGATATTGTAATTTAAAATAATTTAAAATAATTTTTTTTCTTCAATAGACAAAAACAACACAAAATAAATTAAAATTTAAATATGTACATTAGAGTGGTCGTTTTCTTTAGAAAGTAACGAATTACTTACCGGGGTTTTATTCCTTCACAAAATAAAAGTAAAATTTTCAAAAAAACCTGATATTTAAACGTGCCGCTTGCAGGTCTTAAGTCTTAGTTGAAAAAAGGTCTTAAGTTGAAAATCAAATTTTTATGGGGGAAAAGTGCTCTTTTTTCAAACGGACAACGTCTGTCGAGCAATATTATACATCAATAAGAATGCTGTATATATCAGAAAATTCTGATCGTCATGCATTGATGTTTCAAACGGAAACGTCTAGCATGTGTTTTGTTCGAAGGTCAATTTACACTTTTACAAATTCATAAAACGATCATAAAAAATTCATTGAATTGGGTCAGGACAAATTCTACTATAACTATAACGTTAATTATAAATATAAAAAAAATGTAAATTAAAAAAATTTAAATTAAATAAATATGTACAACAAAAGCAACTCTTGGCCTATTTTTTAGTGCAAGTTGGATATTTTAGAGGATTATTTAAAGCAATATAAAACATTGCATTGATGAGGTAACGGTAAACCTTTTCTTATTTTCCCAATTTACTTAATTGAACTTTCAAACAAAGAAAATTGGATGAAAATCAATTTGAAAATGGCGGAAATGTTTGCTTGCTAAGTCAAAACATGAAATTTCAATCGTTTTTTCTCATTCTGAGTGTTATGAGTTATACTGAGAAAATTTATAGTTTTGAGATATAGCAAGAATTTTAATGTCATAATAACAGGTTTTTTAGAGCATACTTAATATCCGTACAAAAAATTTCCGAGAAGAAAAGAAAATTACTGTTAATTTTATTAATCAGTAAATAGTAAATACAAAAATGCATTGTTATGCATTGAGAAAGTTTATAGTTTTTGAGATATCGCCAAAAGTTTGATGTCATTATAACGGTTTTTTTAAATTTAAGAAGAATTGTTGTTTGGCTGAAGCCCAATAACAACAATTAATAACTGAAGAAGGCCGATTAACTACACCAATTTAAGAAGAATATATTTATTTTCAGAATATATGTAAAAATTACATTTTTGATTACTAATTTTAAAAATATTTTACCCAATTTTTTTTATAACGCTGTTATGCAGGACTTTTTCAAAAGTAAAAAAAAGAAAGCCAGGTAAATTTATGTCATCATAAAAATTACCGTTTAAATAAGTTATTCAAATTAAATAAATAATTTTTAAATATATATACCATTTTTTCATAATTAAACAAAGCAAACACAATAATTTTTATAGTTTGAATTTGTTTTAATACAACTAAATACATTTTAAGATTTAAAATTTTTACATGGTACTTATTTAATATTTTTATCGTAGGCGAAGCAGCGGGTATTTGCTAGTTATATAATAAGAGCAAACTTTAGTTTTAAGCGTATTACATTATGTAATAAGATCTCAGTTTAGTTTTGATTTATTATATTAAATAATAGGAGTACATTTTAGTTTGTAAGTTCTTATATTATATAATAAGCCATGTATTTCGTTAGTATTATATTAAATAATAAGCTGAATACTGATTTGTTTGGAAAGATAAACTTTTCAGCGCAAATATAATAAGTAAGTATTTACCTCCAAATATTTTAATTCAATTTCAATAAAACAAAAAGCATTTTGTTTCATTGCATTAATTATTTTAAAATATTTTTATATAATCTCGAAAAACAAAATCAAATTAAAATAAATAAATTAATTCATAGTACATTCCTGCAAACACTTCAAATAAATTGTTACTTTTCTGTATTGCTCAAATCTTACTATTCTGCATTGCTCAAATCTATTTCAGAATTTTTTAAAAAAAATTATTATTATTTGTCCGATAATTTGAAGTATCGCATGTTGTAACAGATTGAAAAACCAAATCGCAAAAATCCAAATTATAAAAAATTTGTATGAAATGTTGTAGAAATATTTTGTTCTTCTGTACCCAATACAGGAACAAAAAATTGTGCAATTATATTCGCAACTATGAGGTTTTTTGAAAATAAAAAATAATTATTAATAAATAAATTTCAATTAAAGTACCCTGGAATTGTAATTTAATATTTTTGAAGTTGTAATTTAAATTTTATAGTTGAGTATTTGATAAATAAATAAAAATTAAAAATTAAAAATACAGGTTTATTTCAACAAAAAGTTTTGGTTTATTTCAGCAATATTTATTTCAATGTACCAAATGATCGATATAGAAAGCTAAAATTCTGTAATAAAATATAATTGCAATTGCATGAAAAACTTCCTTGCTTGAAATGTAGAAAAAAAATGTAAATACAACTCAGCCAAAAAAATGGAGAATCAAAACATTAGAATATCGACAAATTGATAAATTCAAGTAAATTTTTTTCTGCTTCATTTTATTCATAATTCCTTAAATATACCAAATGATCGCAACTCTAGTAGAAAGAAAAAGGTAAAAAAAAAACAAAACTTGTTGCCGCTCGCTTTTGCATAGAAATCTTTCCTTTAGAAATGTAGGAAAAAAAATGTAAGCAAAGCTCAGCCAAAACAAAGCTGACAATTTTTTTGCAATTTCCTAATTTCAATAAAGTATTCAAAACGTTCGCAATTCTAATAGGAAGAAAAAGGCCAAAGCATTCTAAAAAGAACAAACGTATTGCCAGCTCACTTGTGCACACATAATTTTGAAAATACCTCTGCCCGAAACAGTCAGCAAGAACGTCGGCAGAACCCAATCTTTGTAGTTTTGAAATAATACTCAAGAGAGAACTTTGAGTTTCTGGCCATCTTGATATATACTCTCTTTGCAGCACGCGCAACGGCGATTTACCTTCTGACTTTATCCCTGAACAGACACCTGACTTAGTTTTTTTATTCTAAAGCTAAATTAAGCCAAATTCAGTATTAAATCGTTGACATACAAATTAAGAAACCAAACATAAAGCAGATGAACTGCGCATTTCTTTCAGCCTTATTTTTCTATATTCTTTTTCTATTTTACAGAGCGATACCATAGATGCTCAGATCCCGTATTGGTTTTTCCAACCCCGAGTGGACTGCAACATTGCATACTTAGTATGCCGCCTAATGATCCAATGTAAGTGAAATCAAATACGACAAAAAGTTAAAAATCAATTACATCCTTCTATACTTTCATCTTCAGTCATTTATCCAATCTTTTCCTTTTCATTCACAGACAATTCCATTATAATGAAGATTTCGTTTATGATATGCAACTGCAGGTTGAATCCGATAAAAACGATGACCTTCAAGAAATAGTTCCAAGCAACAAAAGCAATAGACATCGAAAGCATCGGTAAGTGATTTTGATGGATGTATTTGTGTATGCGCGTGTGTATGTTTCTGTGTGTTGATGTCTGTTTTGGGGCATACAAGATAATTGCACTTATTGAGTTATATCTGGAGTTAATGAAAGATGAAAAATGAATTGAAAGTTTTTTTTTTAAGAATTTTTTTTAGAAGAAAGTGAACCTTAAAATTATCTTGTAACTATAGTAGTACAAGGAAGTGTTTTGTAGGAAAATTTAATTTTTACAAATACTTTAAGATATAAAAAAAATATAATGAATAATTAGTTAATATTTTCAGAAAGTAGAAATATGTCATACAAATAAATATTCATGTCTTCACAAAAGATGTAATAATGACGATTAATAACGAGAAAACTTCTAACATTATATACACTCAAAGAAATATTTGTTCATATTGACAAATTCCTAGGTTTAGTTGATAAATATTTTGCCAATATACAGAAAACAAAAGCTTTTGTCAATTAGATTTAAGGAAATAAGTTGAAATCATATTGACAAAATTTTATTTTGTTGATTTGATAAATGGATACTTCAATTTGATATAAGCTTTTATCACGAATACAATCTCTCAGTATGAATACAGAATATTTCAACATGAAAAAATGGTTTGTTGAGTAGAAAAAGGCTTTTCTGTTGAAAACATATGTTTTCTAATACTAAATTTAATACAAAAATATTTTGTTGTTCTGACAAAAATATTTCATTACATTTTATATATAATAAATATATTACATTTGACGTATAGTAAGCACATTAGTTATAAATATAATTCTGGAATTCACAAAGGTTGATATTATCCATGCTATTCGTTATTAGCGCTGTTTACATTATTATAAATCACAGTTTGTTAACATTGCTGCTCACATTGTGAATTTTTATAGTGTGTACAGCACTAATAACGAATAGCACGGATAATCTTAACAAATAATGGAAATAAATAATAATGTAATGCAAATAAATAAATAACCAAAATTCCTGCCGAAATCATTGGAAAAAAACTCAATTTGTAGTCACCGCTAATGATTAATGCATTTAGAAACTCAGCCAAAAATGTAGAAGTTCTTCATATGTCGAAGTTGCATTGTGGCAAAATTGGTGCACTTGAAAACAAGAAAAATTTATTTCACAAGATCATATTTACTTATTTACTATTTAGGGTAATTAGCTTCCACACAGTTAAAAAATTGCAATGGACTTTTAAGCTTTCCCGCATTTTGTCTCCTTTACTTTATGTTGTACTTGATCTAAAAAGGCAAATGACGCCACCAAAATACTAAGCATTTCTTTCTGTTGTCATGATTAAGGTTTTTTGAAATTGATAATTCATTTTATCATTATGAAATGGAAATTTTGTCCATTTGACTCGATCGATTATCAATAACATTAATTATATCTTCAGTATAACAAATCTATTTATCAAGCCAACAAAGTAGTTTGTTAAAATTATTAATTAAAATGATGAAATTTTATTCCGATTGATTGACGAGTCTGTCAGCGTGAATAAGCTTAAATAAAGTTAACAAACTTATATTTCAAGCTTGTAAAACAATTTCTTCAAAACAACGCATTGAATTTGTTGCTGTTTTTAATCAAATGGATAAAGTTTATTTTGAATTGACGAAAAAATAATGCATTATTGATAAAATTGAATTGATTGGACAATTTGGTTTTGTAAGGGACTAACAAAAGTTATGTATCAAAGTTATGACTATCGCCGCCCTTGCCAAAAATCATTGGCTCAACCAGGACTCTCGCAACGGCACTGCAGAAAAAGATTACGCCTACAAAGCCACCCAGCAGTCGGTTGTCATACGTGCTGTTAAAAGTTGACACAATGTAGAGAGGAGAGAAAAGAGATATCATTTCAAGCAAAAAAAAAAAGATTCATGTTAAAGATACCCTGCAGTGTAGCCAACTAGTTAAAATTCTAGTAAATGTACTAGGTCAAAAAATACCAGTACTAGTTCAGCTCAAATGCTTTTTACACTGCGCAAACTGTGTTGATGTCATAGGAAAAGACAATTGTCCTATCAACGATATGAATATTTACTATTACTATTTTTACTGGCATAATTTGAACTAGTTCCGACAGTAGTAACTTTGAAACCAGTAAAATACTAGCATAATCAAAACTAGGCTTTTTACTGGCATGATTTAAGCCACCTTTGTGCTACTATATTTTTAACTAGTTAAATACTAGTTTAATATTGACCAGTTTCCTATTAGTATTATTGCAGCCAGTTCAATTCTAGTAGTTTTCATACTAAGTGTATGTAAGTGTTAGTTTTTTTTCTAGTCTTTTTTAAACTAGTTGCAGACTTGTACTATGTAATCTAGCTTTATACTTGTATTATTGAAACTATATTTGGATTTCTAATTTTAAGCATAATGTTATTTTTAACAATTTTGTTACACATTTATCTTACAAATTAAATTGAAAAAAACTTAAAATAATTGTGTTGAATTAAGGATTTAGTCCGGTGCTTCGCCCTAATTTTCAAAGTTTATTTTGGATTGATTTTTTTTATAAGAAAATAAAATACAATCGTTTAAATATTTTTTTATGGTTTTATTAACAGAGGTGCTCTCGACTATGTGCTGTAACTTCGTTAGTATTTTAAATGTTGATATCAAACGTTTACAGTATACTTAATATATTGTACTTTCATTGTAAAAATCGGTTATATCCTTAATACTAAATTTTTAACATATTTTATTAAGTCGAAAAACGTGACAAAAAATGTGACATCCGTCACATCCCCAATTGTTACTGTTTTTTGCAACTAAAAATTCAATTAATGTAAGGTTTTTAAGTTTATGCAGAGCTAGCTTGCAACTAGCAAAGAAGCTCGTACATTGATGACTACACGGTTGGAAATCTTGGAATAAATTTAAATACAAGCAAACTATTACAAAGATGTTTTAAAGTTTTTTCTAAATTTAATATGTTGATTTAATATGATTTAAATACAAATTCTAGATGTTTGATAGTTAAAATCATACTTGATTTTAAATACAAAATAATGTTATTTTTAACATTTTTGTTACACATTTATCTTACACGGCGTGTCACAAAAATTTCTGATGAAGCCTTTAGCAGGGCCAAAATTACAATAAAATCAGCTAGTGATTTTGTTCCTTTTCATATTAAAAAAACGTTGTTGTTTTGGTTGTTTAGTTGGAAAGATTCGTTAGAACAATTAATTGTTCTAACTTCGACCTAAAGCTCAATAAACGATTTTAAACTATCAAACAACTAGAATATGTATTTAATATCAAGTATGATTTAAACTATCAAACGTTAAGAATTTGTATTTAAATCATATTAAATCAACATATTAAATTTAGAAAAAACTTAAAAATATCAGAAAGTGATTTTTTCCTTTTCATATTGAAAAAAGTTGTTGTTTTTGCTGTTTCTTTGGAAAGATACGTTAGAACAATTAATTGTTCTAACTTCGACCTAAAGCTCAATAAACGATTTTAAACTATCAAACAACTAGAATTTGTATTTAAAATCAAGTATGATTTAAACTATCAAACAAGTAGAATTTGTATTTAAATCATATAAAATCAACATAAAAAAGATTTTTTTATTCAAAAACTATTAAATTTAATACTCCTCAAATGATAACGAAATTTTGTAATATATTTTGTTTTACATTTAAATAAAGCTCAAATATTATAACGATATTTTATACCCTATATATAATTTTTTAGACATTCTGTATTACATTTAATTATAATTCTGTATTAAATGTTAATACATTTAAAATATAACAACGATATGTTATACCCTTTGGAATCAATTTGATACTATATTTACTTTTATACCTAATTTTTAATTTAGGTAATTTAATTTTAATACAATTTTGGTGTGGTCATATATGGGGTCCAAAAGTATTAAAATTTATTCCAAGATTTCTAACCGTGTAGCAGTCGTAAGTTCGATGCTTTAGTAATAATTCAGCTATATTTTTTCTATCAACCATCGATACCTTTTTGTATGCAGCTTTATAAATTTTTTAATATTGCATGTAATACCAAAGCTATCAATGCTCTAACGATGCAAAAAAATATACAGGGTCCGCCATCTAACGTTTTTTTTTTTCAACTAGTGCTTATTTCGTGAATGGTAACATTTAGCTCATGTCTGATTTGACAGATAATTAGTTTTATCCTTCCGCTGAACGAACGCTGGGAAATATTGCGACATTACTTTGAAAATCATGGTAATGTTGCAGAATGTGTGCGAAAATTGCGTACGGATTTTGGAAGAAGAGAAACACCGTCAGCTCCGTATGTTCGTTATCTTGTGAAAAAAATGAAAGAAACTGGCATCCTTATCGATAAACCAAAGCGTGAAAAGCCAAAAGCAGTGCGTACACCCGAGAATATTGCTACTGTGGCAGAAAGTGTGCGTGAAGCGCCATCAACATCAATTCACCGTCGTTCTCAACAATTGAACATTTCGGAGACATCATTGAGACGAATTTTGCATAAAGACCTTGGTATGACGCCATACAAATTGGTCCAATTGGTTCAGGAGTTGAAGCCAACTGACCATCCAATGCGTTTTCGCTTCGCTAAGTGGGCCTGCGATCGACTTACAAAAGATGCCGATTTTGCAAAAAAAAATCATCTTTTCAGATGAAGCTCATTTTGATCTTGGCGGGTATGTAAACAAGCAAAATTGTCGCATTTGGGGCACAGAAAACCCGCACGCATACATTGAAAACCCGCTGCACTCAAAACGAGTCACTGTTTGGTGCGGATTTTGGTCCAGAGGCATAATTGGGCCATTTTTCTTCGAAAATGAGCAAGGAGTGGCCGTTACAGTCAATGGCGATCGTTATCGGGCCATGTTGAACGAAGCATTATCAGCCGCAGAGCTGATGTCGTTTGGCCACCTCGGAGCTGCGATTTGACACCGTTGGACTATTATTTGTGGGGTGCCCTCAAAGATAAGTGTTACTCCGACAAGCCAGAGACAATTGACGCTTTAAAAGACAATATTCGTGAAGCTATTGGTGAAATACAGCTGCACACAATCGATAATGTGGTTAAAAATTGGACCGATCGTGTAGGCTACTGCATGGCGAGCCGAGGCAGCCATTTGAATGAAATTATTTTCCATTATTAACTGGAAAGATTGTACTTATAAATAAAAAAATAAATTTGAGAAAATATCCAGTAGTTTTTTTTATAGCATTTTCAAAAAAAAGTTATTTGGCGGACCCTTTATAAAAAACACAAAAGTATTGCTTTTTTAATTCCAAGGAAGGTAAAGGGAAATAATATTGATCATTTTTAAATAAAATGAATGTGTGGAGAAAACGCAAATGCTATCATCACACGTCCAAAATCATCAAAATAAAATCAATTTTTCTGACACCAAGCAACCGAAAAATTTCAATTAAATCAATATTTCTGCTATAAAACAACCAAAGAATCAAAACAAAATGCTTAACGATGCTTCCAAGTAGGCAAAAAGATCTCAATATAAACATTACTGCTACCGCAATTCTGATAGCAACCAACCAAAAAATTGAAATTATTTCATTATTGCTGCCATTAAATAACCAAATAATCACCACAAAATCTTTACTGCTGCTTCCACGCAACCAAAAAATCTTATTATAAACACAACTGCTGCAACAATACTTCTGCAACAATCACAATATAATCAGCTTATAAAATTGCGCCCAATGCTTTTAAAATAAGTAAAACCACAGTAATAAAAATAATATTTTATTGAATAATTATATAATATTAAGATATTTTATAACAATTTAGAATTTTTAATGCCAAAAATTCAAAACTTTAATTTTTAACAGCATCTGTAAAATAAAAACGGAGATTTATTTAGGATTCAGGATTTTAAGCAATGTATGTTTAGCTAAGCTAACCAGAATATCAAATGGCCCAGGAGGACAACAAACGCAAGATACTTTTCGTGTGTTGAAGTGTATTCGTAGCACAATTTTTTTTGAATTAAAAAAATTTGTCGAAATATTTTTTTCGCAACGTTCTTTTCAAAGGCTTTTTTTGTTTAATTCTTACAAGCTTTCACAATTTTTAATATAGTATCAAATATATAAAGTTCTCATCATTGCTATGGTTCAGGCCAAAGACCAAATGTTGTTTGTATTAGGCGCATGACTTGATTACTTGATCTTAAAAAAAAAAAAATAAGGAAAGGGTTTTATATAATTCAAAGTCCAAATATGTAATATATAAGCTAATATGTAATATTAATAACAAGGATAAGAAATGAAAAGAAAAGAGAAGAAAAGAAAAGAATAGAAAAGAAAAGCTAATTATTCAGTTCAGTGTACAAGTAAAGTAACTTGTGAGTTACAAGAGTAACAGTTCCAAAATATAAATGGAATTTATTTCCAGGTTTTTTTATTAAACTTCAAAATTCAAAAACTAATTTGCATAGAGATAGAAGCGAGGCCTGAATATTTTTTCGAAAATGCATTACTCTTGGTTTCAAACCGGAGCCTCTAGCTGCAAGGATGAACGTAGGAATTTCATTCAGAATTCCAAATCCAACAAATAGTTTTACTTTTAATTTTGAACTCTAAACATAATTATATCTCATCATTCAATTAAACGCTACTCTGTTTTAACTACGTCTAATTTAAAAAATTTCGACAAACTTTGGAGATTTATAACTAAATAAATTATTGCTCGAAATTGCAACCCAAAATTAGCACACCCATAGACTAAAACAAAAGCATTAAAAAAACGCATAATAACGTTAAAGCAAAATTGATGACTTAAGCTATTGTTGCGCAAAAATGTCGACGAATGCGATCTTAACTGAAGCCAGCAGCCATCCAGCCAGCAAGCAAAGCGACCAAATAACCGGTACGGAACCACCCGCCGAGCAGGTCCTACAAACTGGAAATTAATTGAAATTGTTGGATGCTAACGAAGGGTTTCCCACGACGCACAGTGCTTTGTGTAGTGGCAATAATCATAGGATTTTTTGTCTCTAAATGACACAATTTTTATATTACTTCACAGATAATATTGAAGTTAATAAGTGTTTAAATTGTTTTTACTCAGAACTTACAGATTTTGAATGTTGACTTCTTTTTATGTATTTCAAAATACACTGAACAAAAATATGATTTCCTTAAATTAAGAAACTCAATTCATAAGCATGTTTTTGCTATATTCTAAAGAGGTTTCTCCTTAATGTAGAGAATTTTTACATGATTTGACGATCTCACGTCTTGAGTTCGTGGCATCGTTATCAAAACAGCTATTTAGTTTTAAACACAAGTTTTTACTTAAGTATAAGAAACGAAGGAATGATAAAAGTTGAATGATAAAATGAAAAAAGTCCAAAAATTGTATAAAAGCAGAAATAATTTGAAGAAAAACTGTATTGATATCAAGTCCTCTTGCAACATTTTACAGCATGATTTATTAAATTTGGAGAAATATAAGTACCAATACTCAGATATTTTTTCATAGAAATACATGTAAGTTTGTCTTTTTTTGTACACAACAAGTGATTTATTTTAAAGATACTTATCTTATATTTCTAGAAAAAATACTTTAAAAATACTTACAAAGCGAACGATTCTAAATGAAGCAAATTAAGCGACGATTGCTTAACAACTGCGATAGTCGAATGGATAAGCTGATGGACTTACACTCACGCGGCCGAGGTTCAAGTCTCCGAATAGTGGTAATCTTTCAATTTAATTTATTCAATAATACTAGCAGTTTTTCGACAGTATAAAAATAATAATTCAACAGGATGAATTTTTTTTTGCAAAAATTTCAAAATTTTTCCAAGGATTCGAAGAAAAATTTCTCTTAGTTATAGCCGATGATAAATAACAAATAGTAGAAAATTTCTTATTTTAAGAGAAAATTCTTACCTTAGTTATAGCCGATGGAAAATAAACGATAGAAAATTTTTTATTTAAGAGAAAATCGTTCTCTTACTTGATGATAAATAAACGGTAGAAAATTTTACTCAAAAGCCATAAGATTTCAACACAATTGGGTTAAGTTTCTTTAATTCAGCGAAATAGTTCATAAATGATTGGATAATTTTCCTAAACTATTATACACTTCTGGTGTCAATGTAACGAAAAATGTATACTTCATTTTTAGAAAATCGGCCTTTTAGCTAAATGAAGCTCCATTTTTTAACGATTGGATGCTATTCCTCTAGATTTTCTGGAAACATTTTTCTGAGTGTAGGTGCCAGATGTGTTTTTAATGTTCATATAGAAAATTCTTCTAAAATACATATTTCATCACAAATACAAAATTATACAAAATTTTAAAATTAAAAAAAAATTAAAAATTAAAAAGACATTTACTAAAATATTTAAGTATGATAAACACAAGACGCTGTATCTTTTTATTTAAAAAGAAAACCGAATAATACAACGAAATTTCTGAACACGCTTTGGGCTAAGTATTCGCAGCTTTTTATAAATTGTAAACATTTTTAGCTAATACAATCAATTTTTTTAATTTTTGTAACACTTTACTCAGTATTGATCTTATCACAATATTTCATATTTATTCTTTTTAATTTTCTGTTTTTTTGCACAACATTTTTTAATCATATATTTTTTATAAACACGAACTTTATATGATTAGTAAAAAATCGCAGTTATTTTTCTTTTTCTGCCTTAGAATCATATTTCTCAATTTAGGCCTGTAGCCAGACCAAGAAGACAGAAGGGGCAGGCATGAATTTTGGGGGGGAAATTTTTTGTTTTTCCATTAAAATAAAAAAAAAAAAATTTTAACAAGTGAAATGAATACATTACACATATTTATTAAAAAACAGTTAATTTTATAATATTGACATGGATATGTAGATCTTTTTATACATGAGATTAATACATAAAAAATAATATAAAAATTAATTCAGGACTTTGTAATAAAATGAAGGTAAAGATACAAGATTTATTTAAAGTGGCTACACAGTAAAAAATATGCGCATAAATTTTATACTATTTTGTATACATATAAATCCAAACCAAAAATGTTATAAAATTTATACCATCAAATCATATAAATTTTTCCAGACCATTTTTCTCGTCAGACCAATCGAAACCACTATATTTTTAAATTTCTCGATTTCGGTGAATTTTTTTCTTTCGAACCAGAATATATTTTGATTAACACATGATATCCATATGAAATTTTTCAATTATATTTGTTTTATTATTTTTATAATATTTAGTGGTATAAAATTTATAAATTATTTGGAATAAAAAAAGTTTATACCACACAGATGTTATAAAAAAGATAAAATTTACCCTCAAATTTTTTACTGTGTAGAAATAAAAGAAAGAGTAGCAAAATGAGCTAACATATGTATAATAGTGCATTCTCTTCTGAAAAAATTCTACATTTTTTCCGTTCTTTTCTAAAAAAAAATGTTGACTTCAAAATAAATCGTGTCCTTTTCTCGAAAATTCTGGCCGTAAAAGTATAACAACTGCAGAATTTTCTGACCTGTAAATTTCGGTGGTTCTGCATTCTACTATCTAGTAATACCAACATAAAAACAAAAAAAAAAAATAATTTTGACAGTAATATTATATGCTATGACAATAGTGAGTAGCAAAATGTTCCAATTTTGAAAATTTTTTTAAATTGTATCCAAATAATTTTGATTAAAGTGGTTACTTTTAATAAAATTTAACAGCTCGATGAGTATTTTTTAAAAATTCCATGCAGTACCGCCCTATACATAACCTCAATCGTAAATAAATCGGAATTCAAAACAACAGTGCAGCCAATATCAAATGAAAAAAAAACGTTGCATTTTTTCCGTTCTTTTCTCAGCTCAAAAGAAGTCAATAATAATTCTGTAAATTCAGGTCAGAATCTAAAAAATTCTGCATTCTGTGAGGTCAAAATTTTTTTTAGTAAGGAATGTGCTATAAGACATTTTTTTAAGTAAAACAAATAAAAAAAAATTAATTAACCCGCATCTGTCGTTTGCATCAAATTGATACTAATTTTTTAATCAGATTCATATATTAAGAACAAACATGCATGTTTTGATTTAAATATTTTGCTGTTTTAAATTTTTGCTGGAATTAAGATTTGCAGTTTTTTCTTATTTTAAAATTAATAAACATTTATCATGCATAAAAAAAAATTTAAAAATTAATAACATTTCAATGAATTATATATTCTTTTTTTAGCTGCATCAAATTGGTGCACAACGTGCTTTTCATTTCTAAAAAGTTCCTATGCATGCGGGTTAAAAAATTATAAAAATTCAAATCTTATTTTTTGGTAGCAAATGTTGGCGACCCAGTAGAAATTTGAATTTTGTTAAACAAATTTCATATACATATTCAAGTCATGAATAAGGTGAATGTGTATATTTTTTGTTATTTTAAACTAAACTAATTTTAAAGCAATAAACAAATATATCAACAAAATGCATATTAATTTTTCCATTTAAAGGTTGTCATTGTCTGATTTGGCCAGGGGGGAACACGGTTGAAGTAGGGGGCATTGCCCTCCTGGCCGCCTGGCTACAGGCCTGCTTCAATTTGTGACTGCTATGCAAAAATTATTTATTTAGTGTAAATGGACCATGAAGTGTTTAACTAGGAAATTATTTGGTTTGTTACACTTCTGTTGCACGCCCATACAAAGGGTTAAATATATGGCCATTTCATGGTCGCGCACGTAACGTTCGCACACTTTTTATGTTGCTAAAAATTAAAAAAAGCAAAGAAAAACTTAAACTTTTTTTGTCCTGTTTTGATTTTTGGAGAGCACTATAGTAGTACCTACTATATTAACCCTCTAATGCCAAACCCCGACTATAGGCTGTGTTCACACCGATCGCTTTAAAACTGTAGTCTATGGAAAGTTATTCAAATGGTTTCCTTCAGAGTCTAGACGAATCTTTAAGCTATATTTCAGTTTTTCTCGCTTGGAGCTAGCATGCTCTGTTTGGCAATTACGTTAATTTAAATTTAAATCTAATAAATTTTTTACGAATTCAATTAATTTTTACTTTAAATTTTTAGCTCGATTTTTGGCAAATAAAAAAAAAACATTAATTGAAGTGAGATCGAAGTGAAAAAAAGATACTGGTTAGCAAGAAGTTGTTTTTTCTTTAAATTGAGATAAAAAAATGTATAAAACAACAATGCAAGGTGTTAAAAAAAATCATTAACATTTTCACCTGTTGTGGACATTTTCTCCTGTAAAAAATGAACGAAGAACTAAAACTGAAAACGAACTTCAGATTCGTTTTTCTCGTCCCCAAATTAGTATAATCTGATTAGTATAATCTGATTTGGAGTTCAAACAAAAAATGAGGCATTAGAGGGTTAAGTGTAAAAGATGAAAGCGATCGAAAGTATTATTCAAAGATATAAGCAAATAAAAAAGGTTGCGTTACAATACAAAAAATAGAAGTGGTATTTGTCTGCATCAATTAGGGCATCCAATCCTGGGACCCCGGGATCCCGGACTTTTCTTAGTCCCGACACTCCTGAGATTGCAAGGCCTAAACTTCTGGGGTTTCGGGATGCCGGGATTGCTTCCACTGCAAAAAATTCAAAAATATTCCAACAAAAAATTCGATGATTCTACTACACTCTTAATAATAATTGCAAACTTACTATCAATATTATACTTATTTTTTTGTTGAAATTTCAACTAATGTGTAATTTTACTATTAATTTTATATTGATCTTTGAGTTTTTACCACTAAACACAATTCTTAGCACAATTAAACAACAAATGTTGAACTTTGTTGCAATATCAATTGCAATGTCTTATATTAATACATAAATTGAATTAAAATTGAGCAGATATTTTCAACACATGCTCATTCGAGTCGGCTTGTCAGTGAGTGAAGATCACTCTTCAAAAATTTTCTGGTTTTAATTAAAAAAGTTTAGTAAGAATACTTTTTCGATAGAAGTTTGTTAAGTGTTAAGTTGTTAACAGTAGAGTGAAAACAACATGTTATTAAATAAATAAAGATCCTTAAAAAAAAAAACAAAAAATACCTGGGTTTCATTTGTCTACCTCTTAAGGAAGTGTCTGTTCTGCGTTTTGGTATTTCAAGTACCAATTTATTTGAGAATTATCATTAAAAAAAAAAAATCAAAATATGATATATCTCTGCACTACCGCCAAAACTATGAAGTTAAAAGATATATTGAAATATGTTTTGATATATACATAATAGGGCGGGTCAATTTGTATGGACGAATTTTTTGGAGGTCTGGCTCAGCGAAATTCGTAAAATACATGTAATTTCAAGACTTTTTCTCCACTACAGCATATACAAATTCTGAAAAAAAGCCGTGCGGACTTTCGTAAATAGATTTTGTTCTCAATTATAAAATATGAATGTATGAATGTATGTGTATGAATCTATTTACGAAAGTCCGCACAGCTTTTTTTCAGAATTTGTATATGCTGTAGTGGAGAAAAAGTCTTGAAATTACATGTATTTTACGAATTTCGCTGAGCCAGAATTTGACCCGCCCTAATACATAATGTTATAAGGAATGTTTAAAAAAAATTTATTCGCTTGAATAACAGCAGAAATTTGTAAATACTACATGAATTGTATTAAAACTACGTAAAACTTGTTGAATTTTACTAACATAAGGGTAGTAATTTTAAAATAGTACTACATATATTATAGTAACATTAAATAATTTATGTTTAATTTCGCTACAATATCAATATTATTGCTTTAATATAACTATTTATATTTATCAAAATTAAACACTATTTGTTGAATTTCACTACGTATCAATTAACAAACAACATGTTGAATTAAATAAGGGTGCGTAAGCTTACTACAGTTATGGTAGCTAACCTGTTGCCTACAACTATTGTAGTAAATTTCAACAAAAACTTTTTAGAGTGTAAGTAAAAAATATGTGTGACATTGGGCATAACACATTGGGCATTACCAATAGTCGATTTAATACCTACTCTAAATTTAGTGTAAGCTTTTTTGACATTATTTCTATAGAATTGTCAAAAAGCTTACACTAAATTTATAGTCGGCATTAAAATTACTATTGGTAAGGCTTATTGTGTTATTTTGTACAGAAAATTTTTAAATAAAAAATATAATAAATAAAAAATAGAAAAATATAAAATTTCTTGAACTAACTGTAAAAAATATTACAAAATACTTAAAAAACTTAATCTAACTTAAGAAACTTTAACTTAAAAAAAAACTAAAATTTGACCTTAAAAATTTTTCAAAAATGAAATTTTTAAAAATTTTTAAATAAAATTTTTTTTAAATTTTTCTGTACAAAATAACACAATCAGCCTTACCAATAGTAATTTTAATGCCGACTATAAATTTAGTGTAAGCTTTTAGACAATTCTATAGAAATAATGTCAAAAAAGCTTACACTAAATTTAGAGTAGGTATTAAATCGACTATTGGTAATGCCCAATGTGTTAAACACATGATACTTCTTTAGAAATACTGAAATGTGATTTTAATAATACAAAAATAAAAATCTTTGTTAACTAGCTGCACAATATATGACGAGAAAGTACTCAAATGTGACCTTAAAATTAAAAAAACAAAACTTCCTTAACCCTGGATAACCAATGTTAGTCATTTCGACTAACACTGATCACTTTTTTGCCTACAACCTTTTTTCTCTCATCTGATCGTGTTCTCTATCCATATCGTAGTAACCACATTAGTTGTTAAGCTGCCCTCGTTGTATTCGGATGTGTTTGGATTTTTAATTGGATGGGGTGAATCTTTTTATAAATGTAGTGTACGTCGAAGCGAATAACATTGGCTTTAACGTAACTTTTTATACCCCCACGCGTATTGCGTAAGGGGTATAGTAACTTTGTCACTCCGTTCGGAATGCTAATAAGGAAGCGTGGTAGGTATAGAAAAGTGTATATATTTTCGATCAGCATTCGTTAATGCCTCTGAGTCGATTAAGCTCTTGAGTCGATTAAGCTATGTCCGTCTATCCATCTGCCTATCTGTCGACACGATTACAGCCACAATTTTTAAGCTATCGTAATGAAATAAAAAAAAATATATGCTTATATTAAAGAAACGAAGATAAAATTCGGGAATCAGCAAAATCGGATGAACACCACGCCTACCTCCCATAAGAAGTGACTTTATCCAAACGGTATCTCTTAAAATGCCACAAAAATTAATATATGATTTTGAAATTTTGCACATTGACTTTGGATTAAAATATTCACCATATATTTGAAATTTGTCAAATTGGATAAAAACCACGCCCACCTCACACACAAATTGGCGTCATTATAATACAGAACTTTCATAAATTCAAAAAAAATTATGGTTTAAACTTAATATTTTACTCATAAGCTTTGATAATTGGGTTGAATTCAGAGTTTAAAATTTTGTATATTTGGATAATAACCACGCCTCCTAAAAGAAGCGTCATCAAAATTATACAACACTGACAACTTCGTATTATTCCTTCGTTATAGGAATTTAGTGTTTTGGTTATAAGTTTCTTATAGTGGTGGCGCAGCGAATTGTGTCTCTTGTGCTAAGCAATTTATTTAAATTTTTTTATTTCAATAATAATAAATAATGATTTATTCGTATAATGATAGAAGAGCCTTTTAAGTTTTTTCTGTTTATTTACTATTTTTTTTTTTCAATAATCTTATATGATATATCTGGAACTGATGAAAAAAAGTAGCCTTTAAACTTGATTTTTTTATTGATTGTAGAATATACATAGTTTTTCCATTTTCAACATCCTTTAATGTAATTTATGTACCAACAGCTCCTCTAAAACGATTTTTGGAGCGTGTTAGTCGAATCGACTTACATTGGTTATAACGCATTAGAAATGATTGGTTATCCAGCGTTAAACAATCTGTACAAAATATCACAAATTCTTACGTAGACATACTGAAGTTATTATACTAATCAATTTTTTTTTAAAATAATTTTATGAACATGCCAAAAACTTTAATGATGCTACCTGAGAAAAACCTGAATGCGGTTTTAAAAAATTTTAAAATAAAAACCTTTCTTAAACTAGCAGTACAAATTAACACAATGCTTTAAATAAAAAATACTTTTTTAGAAATACTGAAATTTGTTTTTATTAATAATAAAATAAATATCTTTTTTAGCTAGCTGAACAAAATAAAATATATATAAAAAATAGAAAAATATAATATTTCTTGAAATAACTGTAAAAACAGTACAAAATACTTAAAAAACTTAATCTAACTTAAAAAACTTTAACTTAAAGAAACTAAAATTTGACCTTAAAAATTTTTCAAAAATGAAATTTTTAAAATGCAAATTTTTTAAAGAAAGGAAAAAGAATCTTCTTAAAACTTAGCATATTTATTTTTATGTAAAAATAGTAAACAGTATTTTTTTGGATTTTTCCAGCGTGTTTTTTGGCTGCTGCAGGTTTTTAAAAATAACATCAAACGTGAAAATAACGGCGGGCGTGATTTTGGCTCACTGGAACGTCTGAAAAAAATGAAAACGGGGTTCTTATCAGCTTTAAAGCCACAAAGATTGAACAAAAAAATTTTTTTTTGGCAAAAATTAACAAAATGGTGGCGTTTTTTCGAAATTAGCCGATTTTTTTGACCAAAAAATCTCTTGAAATCCAATGATACTTTACCGATCTTTCTATCCGTAGTTCAATCAATAGACTTATATGTGTACAATAACATATTAAAATTTCAGAACGACGAGTTTAGTATTTTTTTCACGTTCGCCAACACAAAAAATGTAATTTTTAGAAAAAACGCTCTAAAGTTTTTAACACCGATTATACGGCCTTGACGCTCTTCGTTTAAAACCTTTGCCATTTAACATAGAAATTAATTTCGACTTTTATATCATTACAAATAGATTCTTTTAGGTCTTTGAACAAAAATCAATCATAAAAAAAATTTGATTTTTTAAAAGTTCAGGTGTGCACGGTCCCCTCAACAAGCTGTACAAAATATCACAAAATTCCTACTTAGAAATACTAAAATGACACTGTAGGAAAGTCAAAAAGACACACGAAAATACTGAGACACGTGAACTTATTTTTTGGTCGTAGAATTTAGTGGCATACTCAGTTTTTCCCCATTCAGATCCAAATCCGGAGATATTTGCGATTGAAATTTAGTCACTTTTAGACCCATTTTTAGCTATATTTTCCTTATTTTTGGAGACCAAAAATTTTGACCAACTCCGATTTTGCTTACACTTTCAGAATTTAGTCTACTTATGAAATAAAAACACTAATTCGAGCAAAAAAATTTTTAGATTTTTTTAAAGTATTTACGTTCAACATTCAAATTTGGTCCAAATGGAAGAAAAAGCGAAATTGCTTAACTTTTAAAAAATCAAAGATTAAGCAAGTCTTATTCAATTTTAATTTTTCAAATTGATTGTAAAAAAACCATAAAAATGTTTTAAATAAAGGTCAAATGTAAGTCATATATAAAAAATCTGAATAGCTTCAGACCTTAATCGGATTTATAAAAACTGAGTATGCCACTTAATTCTATGACAGAAAATTCAGTTTACGTGTCTCGGCGTTTTTTTTTTGTGTCTTTTCAATCGCTGAAAATTTTATCTACAGTGTTACTAAACTATTCTTTTTGAACCTTCTGAATGATCTAATTTTATTAATTTTTTTTTTAAAGAATTTATCTTTGTTTTTGCAAAAATAAACAACTAACTAAAAGTTTAATCGAAGCAGTGTTTCTTAGTTTTTTATAATCTTCTGCAATATTTTGTGTTGTAAAATAAGGCATAACTACTTCGACACTTCATTTTACGTCTTCCAAAAAATTCGTTTTCTAAGTTTTGTCAAACCCGAGACTAGTCTAGACTAGTATTGCCGAAGCGTCCCGAAATTGGATGCCCTAGCATCAATACAAACAAAAAAAAAAAAAAAATAAATCTGTGAAGTGTGCACAAAGTTTCTTATCAAAGTTATTTTAATATAAATAATATGATACGTTAGGACACATACGTTACGATACAGACTTTTTTCACTTCAAAGAAGTACAATTTTTTAGTTTTTTTTTATTTAATTGGACTTGAAAAACATATTAAGTAAATAGTAAGTAATGCAGAACCTTAAAAATCGAAAACTGAAAAAATTGATTTAACCTTTGTATTTATAATACTTTTAAGATTACAACTTTTGTTAAAATTTTTCAACTTCATCACCATTCTTAAGCTTTTGTTGCCATTCATCATGTTTGTTGCTATTTTTAAAAAGTTCAAATTGGGATCAGCTCTCAGTACTCTCACAATATAAATTTTAACATTTATTTTTTATTATGGAGGTTTAAAAAAATTTCCAGTAACATTAAATTTTACAGTAGTGGTTGAACTTTTGGTGGAAATGGTTAAAGATTTGTTAAATTTTTGTGTGTTTTAAAATATTAAATTGGGTAACAGTTCAAATGAGTTATATTATAAACTAAAATAATGAAAAATGCATCGTTTTTTGTAATGCCCATTTTTATTATGCCCATGCAAAACTATATAAAAAGTGGAATCATAACCTTAATCAAAAATAGCATGAGAGTTTTTTTTATGAATAAGTATACGCTTAAACCAATAAATGTATCATTAATTTGTTTAATGGAACCAACTTCATTCGTATGAACACCTCCTAAATTAGCTCAAAGAGGTGACACACAATTCTTAATGCTTAGAAACTTCCTTTTCCTTTTGGCTTCCGAACGATAAAGTTCAGAAAAAATTTAGTCCATTTAAAATAGCTTGCATAAAAGTAATATAAGCAAAATTAATCAAACATCATTAACATAATTTTAAAAGGTAAGATAAGTTAAATGAAACCAAGTATTTCAAGATTCATAAGCCTAGTTTCTGAGATTAGTATCCAGATTCAAGGAGTTGCATTCTTTAAATTTTATTCCTAAATATTACTTGTGCAAATTCTAATGAATACCTCAAAAGCCTTTGCGCTTCATATAGCGTTACCAATATTACAAAAAGGTGAATATGAACATAATCTTATATGTCAGTTGCTTATGGTAATAATTTTTAGGCTAAAATTTGATTTAAATCTTCGATTCTGCTCTTTTCTATGCGGTGCTAACACGCGGATAACGGAGGTATATGTCATTCTGCATTCTTCTTGTATAAAGTCAACGTGGTTGAGTTAGTGTCGTGCCCTTCGGCTCCAGTTAACGCGGAAAAAAAAAATAAGTTATATCGAGAATACTACGAATGAAAACTAATATATAAAATTAACAATCTATAGCTAGTGAAAAAAAACCTAATTACCTATTTAATAATTATATATTGCAACATTCGATAGCATAATCTAACGCGTCTCCGCAAAGCAGGGTGCTTAGTACCGCGATCGCGAAGTCAGGCATATTTTATCTTTACTATATATAAATATATGTACAACATATATTGGGAAAAACACTTAAATCGTTTGGCCTAATGCCTTACGCAACATAAAATATAAGTGAAATATAAAATTTTTAGTTAAAGATTAAAAAAAAAATAAATAAAAAAATAAAATAAAAAAAATAAATAAATTTAAAAAAAAAAAAAATAATAAATAAAAAAATAAATAAATTAAGAACATAAAGTTAAAAGTTAAGAGCAGAAAATGGAAACGCAAAATTTAAAAGCTAATCAAAATATGAGCGAATTGAGTTAATGTTGAAAAATAGTATGTTGTAAAAATAAAAACAACAAAATAAAACACTCAAAAGAGAATTAAAAAAAAACAACAACAGAAACATGCAAAAATTCTAAAACATAAATAATCTGTTGAAAAAACCTCTTAGATACCTGAAAGTGGTTTGTACGTGAGCATTTAATATTTTTTTTAGCACATATTTTAATATCAGCATGTGCAGCAAGTGAGTAATTTTTATAATAATTTTAATTGAAAAAAAAACAACCTAAAGTTAACTAAATAAATAATTGTACGAAATAAAAATCAAACATAACGAATTAGTTTTCTTTAAAATACATTTGATTTTAAAAACTCATTTCTTCAATTTAATGCATTCAATTATTTCAATGAAATAAAATTTGTTAATAAACAATCATAGTTACACTTGTAACAACGAGAGAGAGAGAGAGAGAGAGAGAGAGAGAGAGAGAGAGAGAGAGAGAGAGAAAAGCATGAAAGTAACTTTCTTTATTAAGTGTGAATCATATAACATTTTTCGGTAAAAGCAAAGCTTTTAACTATGACAATGTGAAGTTGCGACATTTTCTGTTGTCTTTTATGTTCCACATAAATAAATTTGGTCTAATCCTCTCCCATTGTTTATATTTATTTTTTTTACATTACTTTTTTTGTATTGCTCGTAAGCAACAACTACAAAACTTATATCGCTCGCCTGGTTTAGTTAGGTTATAAAAATGATTTACCATTAAAGAACTTAGTTGTTATTAGAGTCTAATGAAGAGAAGGCAGAATGTAAAACATGCTAGAGGATTGTATTAAAAATTAATTACATCGCGTTAGCTATGAACTAAAAATCTTAGTATTTAACTTTTAATCTTTATTTATACGTTTTAATTTAATATTTAATTTAACGTCGAAAAATTAGTCTAAGATGGCTGTCATGGAGCTATATTCAGAAATTTTGCGTATTTTCTGCGATTATGGTCTAACTTTAGCTATATAAGAATTTTTATGGAGTTACAAAAAAAAAAATTTTGTTTATAATCAATAAATTCGAAACATGAATTGCAATAATTAAATTGAGTTTGTAAGTGATAGTATGATGGGATAGTGAAATGTGTGATATTATTTTTTTTGGGATTTTACACAAATGTTACGTAAAATCATGGTAGGGTGGGCAAGGACACAAGGCTCTCGGTAGTCATCTTTGAGATGCCTTTCTGTAGTTAGATCGTGCTTTGGCTGTTGAATTTCGGGTGTTGCTTAGTCTCGTCTTTTTTTTTTGCACGCAATTTTTCTCTTCAGGTAGTCTGTAATAATCCTGTATGGTTTGTTGCTGGTAGGTTGAAGTAGGCAAGAACCCACCCATACACTGCTTGCTAGCGGACAAGATGGCTCCCGCCCGCCACCTCCTTCTTCCAGTTGTCGTAAACCCTTTTCTTGGTTAATAAGCAGCTTCAGGCATTTACAACAAATGCCTGTATTTCAAATGTACATTACATTTTATGTAACTGCAATCAGCTATTATGACTTAGAAATAGGCATTTTCTTTTTTGAACTGGTGCTTTTTTGTTAATGATTGTTGGTAGAACTGTTTTTTAATCTCTATTCAGAGCAACCAGCCCTAACATTTTGAATGCGATTGCCACAAAAACTATTAAACCAAATTTAATCTATTCAAATATGCATTTGAAATCCGTAACCTTGAATTATTTTGAAAACAGTATCAATATTGGAAAACTCCTGCTATCTATTTTCCAAATTCGCACAGATACTAAGCACTGTGCAACACCTACTTTCTCCATAACGCTTGTCAAATACAAGGTACCATCCACTCCCTTACCCTTAGGTCACAGTGGCAGCGTATTGTTATTATTATTTGTAATTGTTTTTGTTTTGTTGTTAGCTATTGCTGTTTTTTTTTGTTGTTTTTGATGTTGTTGTTGGTGCTTGGATTGATACAAAGTTGAAACTCGTGTTTGATATCATAATAATGTTGCTGCTGCTTGTTGTTCTTGCATTTGTTGCTCGATGCTATGCTTTCAACAACCGCAGGAATATAAAATGAGCGATAGTCATGCCAGAGTTACCGGGTGACCGACCGGTTGTAGAATGGGGTTGCATGGTAAATCGTTTGGGTGGCGGAAATTAAGTTCTTTGTGCAATGTTCACAGTTTTCCCTGTTGTTGTTTTTGTTTCTGTTGTTATTGTCATTGGAGCTGCTATTAATATTTCCGTTTTATCATCCTTGTCTGCAGTGATGCGCAAAGGGATTTCTTATTTATACATTATTGTTGTGTTCTTGTTTTATATTGCGTTTGTTTTTAACTTCTGCCACATCATTGCACATGCTTTATTAAAGCTTTGTATTATTTGGGTCAAGGTACCAGCAGCATACGTTATAGCTCTGGAGCAGAGCGTGGGAACTAAAAGTTGAAATAACATGTGTGTGTGTGTGTGTGTGTGTGTGTGTGTCGTTTTGCACTCGAGTGAGTGTTTGTATGAGTGGGTTTGTGTGTGTGTAGAGAGATATATTTCTTTAAAATAATACTATAACATTTATTGATTACATTTAACTCTTTTGTTTTTATTTCTGCCAGCCATCACAAGCACAAAAAACGACATCGCCATAAAAAACCAAAAATCCTTGTGCACGATTTAGACACTCAAGTTGTTAAGGTGCGTCTTAAATTTATAATGTATGACGTGTACAACTTATATTAATGACAAATTTCTCATTTTATTTCCAGGTTATTGATCCCGATGATCTGCCGCAAAGAGCTCGCTGGACCATCATTGCCACTGCATGTCTTCTGCTCCTTATGTGCCTCATGTTAGTCGGTGTCACGCTGCGCATGGCACCCATCATCGATGATATGGGTAAGTTCTTTTTATTCTTCCCCAACTCTTTTTTGAACCCTCTTGAATACTTTATCTACTCTCCTTTATTGGTGACTACATAAAAATTCTTCTGCATTTTATATGGGACGATGTATATAATTAGCGATCAATGAAAAAAAAAAGAAAAGAAAAATTTGAAAAAACTTCCTCTGCAAGGATATTCCACCAATTCTTTATGGCTTTTTGTAGTTATTTTCACTTTTTTCCCAATTTAAATTTTTCTCTAACTAACTTTAACTACAATTTTACACACATCTAATGCTATGCTATTGTTGTATTTGCTTTGATATATTTCAAACCAAACATCGATTTAGAATTTCAAAACTCATGTAAGTACCAAATAGTTTGTAAGCTTAATGGTATGGTAAGATATTTTTTATTAAACATATATAAGTTATTTATGTATATATTGTATATTGGCGCTCACTTGTACAACGGCAAATTGACATTTTTTGTTTTGTTCAGGAGACACAAAAAAACTGTGTTAAAAACGCCAAAATAAAATATTCAAATTTGTGTACATGTAGTTGTAGTCTTTAAGAACATTTCCAAGAATATAATTTTGTAGTTCTATTATATATAAACTCTGTATATAAAACTAGTTCTATATAAAGTTCTATCAAAACTTTATTTTAAAAAAAAATGTCAAGAACGGCTCCATTTTTCAAGTGAGCGACGATATATAAAAAAAATTATACTTAGCATGATGCCAAAATCACATTTTGTGGAGAAAGTTTTTTTTTACTATTTAACTTGATGGGTAACTTTGTATCAATTACCATTTAATCAATACTTGTTAGTTAGTTAGTTCGTAGTGGGTGACCCATAGGATCTATTGTACATGCCCTTGAATAACTCTCCAGACTTTGGCTTTTAATAAATTTTAGCACTGTTTCTGACTTGGTGTCCAAATTGTTGGGGGCACTACTGCCCTTCCAAAGTGAGACGTCTCAGACTACTGATTGCCAGACATTCACGTAGAATGTGTTCTGGAAGTTCTTCCTCCTCCTCGCAGATAGACCCATTTTTATAAAATGGTATCAGAGTGAGCAGCGAACTGTGCAATAGCTAGTTAGAAAATGCTAGTAAATCAATGTTTGTATAGACACTTCGCAAAAAAAAAAAAAAGTAAAGAATAAGAAAAAATTATTCTGTGTCGACAACGAATAACCACTAAGGTCGAGTAAGTCAAAGTTAAGCTAATGATGTAGATGTGTTCCACGCATATAGTTCCGTACACACACAAAATCGGGATATTATAGCGTGGTTCTAGCCAAAGCTATCACACAAAAAGCAAACTGCCTTTCATAGAACATGTTCTAATTCTTCAATGGAATAGTTTTCGATTAAATTATTTATACGGCGATTTTTTGTTCTTCGTGATGGCTCTTCAAATGACTTTGATGGCCTTCCCGATCGATGGCTTGTACAAGGTTGCTATTAGCATAAAAACATATGTTTGAAAATATATAAGCATAACAGAAATTTTTCTTGACTTACGAGATCAGCAACATCATCTTCAAAAGCAATAAAAAAATATGGAACTTATTCATAGTAAATTGTTTTTTCTAATCGTTGTTTTAGGTAATTGCTTTTTGTCTATTTGGTTTGGAGAGAAATATTAAAAACTTTATTTTTTTTCATTAACTCGTCTTCATCAAGGATTTTATCTTCAAATTTGTTTTTTACAAAAGAAAAAAAAGCAGAAACTTTGTTTCCTTTATTCAGGGATAGCCAAATCACTAGTTTTTAAATGAAAACTCTTTATTATTTGTTAAATTTAATTTAATACAAATAAACTAAATTAAAAAGTTTAACTTTTAAAATCTGTTTGAAAAATTGCTCAGAATCAAAAAATGAAAGCAAATTAACAACTTCTCTGACGCTTAAATTAAAATAATTGTTTAGAAATTCGAAATGTTTGATAGTTTAAATCATACTTGATTTTAAATACAAATTCTAGTTGTTTGATAATTTACAAACTATCAAACATTTAGAATTTGTATTTAAATCATATTTAATCAATATTGCAAATAAACAAGGTGATTTAGAAAAAACTTAAACAGTTGTTTACATTTATTAAGTAACCGTATTAAGCAATGTATATGCTAGGGAATATCGAAGTCAAAAATGTGGATCCTAAAATCCCTCGAAAAATTCGGGAACGTAAAACTAAAAACTAAATATTACCTCTTCTACTTTTAAAAACCCTCGTATTTTTTCCCCAAAAAAATCCCCAAATTAAAAAATTCTCTGGGATTTTGGGATCCTTAAATTTGAGTACCCTAGTATATACAAAACAATAATAATAATAATAATAATACTCTTGTGAGAATGCACTCTCATACCCACATACACAAATGCATGTGTTTTTCCCGCCAGTATCTAAAGTACCAATTGGCCCATTCATTCTAGCTACTGCAATAGTTCTATATGCACCAGCTACTTTTTTGACCCAAGGTAATGAATGCATAAAAGGGTCAGTTCAATCAACTTCCATCTCGATTGTTTCTTGTTTATTTTTTAACATCGTGACTGACTCATAAAATTTATTCTGACGAGCTCATTCTTCGAAGTGATTTATTCGAGAAAACATGACAAATAAAGCTTTTCAGTTTCGTTAAGCAACATAAATAAAATATCGTTGTGAAAAGATATGAATGTATTGAATTATGAATATCAGTCACTCTGCTTTGTTTTTTTTTTGTGTCAATACCAACTAGCGAAAAAGCTAGCTCTTCATGACTAGTGAAATAACTAGGGAATGGGTGTGTAAAAGATAGTAATTGATCCCTTCCTATGACATGTTCGTGTAAAATTCGCCAGTTGAACTCAAAGAAGGTAGATTGAAGTGGAACTGGTACTGGCTACAAAGGGGCTAGTGAAATCACTAGTTTTGCACTAGTGCCATTAACTGCAGGGTTGTTTGTCAATTAATAAGTGTAATTAAAATCGAAATTAAACTAATTTGGGGGAAAAAAGTGAAAAGTTGTTTATTAACTCTTAAAATATAAGGTTCAAGTGTGTGTTTAGAAGAAAGACCCCAGATATGTTTTCCGAAGAATGAATTTTTTTTCCATCAAACTTTTGCATTTTTCGTGTTTTTCAAATAAAAATATCAAGTCATTTTAAGCTTTTTAAAAAATGTATTAACAAACATTTTAAAATAAGTTTTGATTTATTTATACCCTAATTAAAACTCTTTCAACTTTTTTTAGCTGAATCAAATAGTGCAAGATATATATTTTTGGGAATTTTTTTTGCAGAAAGACTAAAACTGCTTTTTCTATACCGGTAATTTTTTGTTTAAAAATGTAACAGTTTTCTTAGTGGAAGCATAACATTTCCAAAAATACCAAACACGTGAATATTTGCGACATAAAATTGTCGGACTTTTGCCTATTGGGCGCATCACTGTGTGTCGTATCGAAATTCTGCGGGTGGCATTTTGTTGGAAATCACGTCAGCAGGTCCTGAACTAGGATATTTCCAATATATAAAATATTGACAAAATGGCGTGATTTAAAAAAAAATTTTAAAATTAGCTGTTTTTTGGGGTTTTTGCCTCACCTCTCCCCCGGTAGTAGAGTTAGCCCAATTATCCTAGTTCAAGACCTGCCTGACGTGATTACCTACAAAACGCCACCCTCCGCATCTTCATCCGACTTTTGGGTCTCGAGAAAAACTAGGGTCAGTTTGAAAAAAGTGATTTTGAGAAAATCGCATTTAAAGTGTTATTACTGCACTTCGGCGAGAGTATATATATACATATATAGCTCTGTAACTCCAAAAATAATTCGAATTGTAAAAAATCTTTTTAAGGCATTATTTTTGAAGGATTTTAGAAGACATTTATGAAAAAAAAAAATCGAAAAAAATCTTTAAGTGACTTATGATTTGACACTTGTTTGAAGTAACTCTTCGAACTCATATGACTTCAAAGCAACGGTTCTTATTTAAGGTAGCCTGAGATAGCGTAAACTTACGTCTTGAATACACGCTTCAATAGTGAAAAATATCGAGCGACAATATGCTGACAATAGCGTGAAAAATAGAAAAATTATACCTATTTAAAAAAAAAATCGCTAAATTTTTCACGTAATTGAAAAAAACCCTCTGCATAATGTGTTTTTTCAAAATCGGCGTGGAACTTACAACATTTGTTGCAATGATTTTTCAATTTGTTTTTAGAGTGTACTTGAGGCTTTTGAAAGGAACATATAATTGTTTTTAATTATGATGGATTGGAAGTGTATTTTTTTTAAAGTTACAAAAAATTCATCTCCAATATATCAAAAATAGGTTTAAAGAAGCCTGATAATCATCTAAGGTACCTTGGTGAGAAATTAATTCGTCTGGCTGTTTTTGATACTTAATTCAGTTATGAAACAAAAACATAAATAAAAGAAGCATTACAAACTTGTTTAGGAAACAAATCATCGGCCAAACAAGCTGCACGAAGATTTTCGTATTCTACAATGAAGCTTGAAGACATTTTGATAATACTTTATGGATCCGGTTGACTAGAATTGTGAGCCATCATACCAACATAAGTAAGCTTAAGATAGTAACAAATCTAAACATAACAAATGATGTAGCTAAAAGGGCCGTAGACCTATCACAGAGTGTAACGCATTGTTAACTTCCAACGAGGATCAAAAACAGTCAGTATTTGTTACCAGAGCTGCAAAAGAATGCATTAAATTTGATTTTATTCACCAAAAAGTGAAGCAGTGAATAACGAAATAATAATGCATTCAATAAATGCAAAATTGATTTATAAATAAAATTTTTAACTCACATCATTTTTGAGAAAATGATTAATTAGATATTAATTTCAATTATTCATTTTCGTTATTCAGAATAATGAATCAATTTTTTTATACATTTGAATGCTAAATACAAAGAATGCAATTTCCGAAAAAATTTCCGAATTTTCAATTATTCTTTTTTATTCATTACTCATTTTTTGTTCACTATTCAATTTTTATTCATTATTCATATGCTATTCATTATTAATTTTTTATTTGTTATTCATTTGTTATTCTTTATTAATATTTTATTCATTACTCATTTGTTATTAATTTTTTATTAATAAATAAAAAACCCTTAATTGTAAATAAAAAATTAATAATGAACAAAAAATAAATAATGAATAACAAATGAATTAAAATTGAATAACGAATAAAAAATTAATAATAAAAAAAAGAATAATTGAAAATTTTGAAATTCTTGGTAAATTGCATTCTTTGTGAGTAGCATTCAAATGAATAAAAAAATTTATTCATTATTCTGAATAACGAAAATGAATAATTGAAATTAATGATAAATCAAATATTTTTTAAATGAATATGAATTAAAAATTTTATTTAGAAATCAATTTTGGATTCATTGAATGCATTCTTATGTCGTTATTTAGTTTTACTTAAATTTCTAAATATTAATGCTGATTTTACAGCTCTGCCTGTTTCGAGTCGTAGTTGATTATAGAAAAACACATGAGTTTATTTTACGGTTGCCACCTCAAATTTCTACGAAAAAACCTTTTTCCCACAAAAGCAAAAATTAATAACCACGAAAATTCCCATGGTATAAAATTTAATAAAAATTCCCATCGTAATTAAAAAAAACCACAAAAAACCCCATGGACATATAAAATAACCACGAAAATCCCACGAAAATAAAAAAAAAACACGAAAAATCCCATAAAAAATTAAACAAAAAATTAAAAAGAACAACTAGTATATTTCGTCGTATGTATTTTAATTAGTCTTTTAGTAATAATATTTAATAAAAAATATATGTTTAATTCACCTTAGACCTGTATAAAGTTTACAAAAAGAGTTCAAAATTTGTTTTTAGTCTTTAAAAAGCAAAACACAATCACAAAATTCTTATCTTTTTGACAATTATTGGTCAGCATGCACCGCATCAAAAGCAAAATTCTATTCGACTGAAAATGCAATGAGCAACGAAAATTTCGACAGGGTGTGACGTTCGATGCTCGTTGTTTGATAACCAGCCAAGATTACGTCGAAAGCAACTCGTAATAAGGGTCAATCATAAACCAATTTTAAGATATACTAATTTTGTATATTGATAAAAAAAGAGAAAAAATACACTGAAACATATTTTCCCAATGCATGGAATTATGTCAAGAGTGAAAGAACTTTCCACCAAACCAAGGAAACCGAAGTCTTACGATTTTAACAATGAACAAAATATAAAAAATATACACTTTTATGTATATATTTTTATACATATTTTAAATGAAAAATAAATAGAAATCCTTCAAAACAAAAAAAAAAAAAATCCCACAAAACAAAAGAAATTCCACGTGAATTAAAAAAAAACCACACGCAATTCAAAAATCCCATGGGAGTTCCCATTTCCCACGGCAATTAAAAATAACCACAAATGGGATTTTTCCCACAAAGGTGGCAACCGTGGTTTATGTACAAAAAATTTAATTTTTATACAAACAATTTATACTAACAAAAATATTAGTTCGTTTGTGTTAATATATATAAATAAAAAATATAAGAGAAGTTTTGAAAATTTGCAACCAAGATGATATGAAAATTTTATTTATATAAATGTTTGGCATCAATAAAATGCTTTAGCTCTATCCTAAAATACAAAAATATAATTTTTAAATCAATTGAATAAAATAAGAAAAAACTCAGCTGATGAAAACAATAGCTGCGTTTTTTTCAACATCCAAATCCGATTTCCATACAAACAAAATCCTGCTATGGATGTAGATTTTGTGAACTTGTAGTTTGAACCATCACATCCAAGTGGCATATAATAGACAAGTGGTCAGAAAAATTACAAAGAAAAAGAAAAAAATACGTAGTCAAATGTAAACAATTGACAACTGACTGTCAATATGGACGGTAGTGGAAAGTTACTTGGAATCGCTTTGCGTTACCGTCAAAATCTCAATGGAATTAACCTTGATGGGAACTTGATTGACTGCGCACTTCAAACGTCTGGATGTACCGATAGACAAGGACGAGGTCAAGATACACTCTGCCGCTGAAAAGGAACAGATACTCATGTTGCTGCTGCAGCACTATCCGCTGTGTGTCACCTTCTGTGCATTCGATGATGTTAAAATTGCAATAACCGATCCCACAGTTATGGAAGAGCGCTGCGCTAGTCGCAAATAATATTTGGCTTAAATTCCATTCGCGAACTATGCTGCCTTAATCTTGGAAGCAGAACATTAACCTTATCGCTATTTCTATTGCAATGCGCCAAAACCGCGGCTAAGCAAGCTAAACTTGCGGTCGGTCACGTCAAGGAGTTGCTGGAGACAGATTCAGCAGAACACGAGGTGGGTCAGTGTGTTAGTTGCACGGAATGAATGCGCCTTTATAAAATCACAGCTATGGCAGAGGATCGCATGTCTCTAAAACTGAGATTTTTTAGCTTACAAAAATAACACTAACATCTGCACCAAGGTAATGAATTTAGACAAAGGATGCTGCTTCAAGTGGCTCTGAAGACGAAAAGAGGGAGAAGCTGCTTAGACAAAAAAATTTACAACAAGCAGTAGAATCTGCTGCAGCAGCAACCTCAAGAGATAGCGAGAAGGATGAAGAAATGATTTTGTAGTCTTAGTTTCACCAATGAATTTGAATTTTCCTTTACAAGCTGCAAGTTTGTGTTTTTGAATTTAAGCATAGTACTCTGTTCAGTTTCATATGAAAGTCCACTCAAATATCTATACAAAATATGAAAGCTGCGAAACAAGCGTGGAAATTTTCACAACATTTACGTCAGAGCAGTACTCTGTTCCACAGCGTGAAATTAAAGCAACATGTTTCTGAGCAACATTTTTTTACGACAATTTAATTGTACTGCCTATTTATTTTGAAGTAAAAAGAGAGAGATCATATGAAATCTTCCAACTTATTCTCTGAGTCTCTCTCTCTCTGAGCAACAAATAAATAGATCTTGCCAGCAAAATTTCACGCAAACGAACAGAGTACTAGGCTTTAGGAAATCCATCGAGAACAAAAACAATTAATTTCTTTCGATTATTCAGTTTAAATTTGCGGATTAGAAACTGCATGGTTTTTATTAATTAAAATTCTTTACATAATTACAATAAAATTGTTTTAAAATTAAAAAACTGACAAAACTTGAACTTTTCTTGACTTGAGAAGCGCTTAGCACAACAACAAAAAAGAACTTGGTCAACTGTACGGTCTTGTTATTGTATTCGAATTTCAGCAACATTGAGCTTTGAGCCTTAGGTTTGCCCCAGTTGATTGCAATGATTTGTGTTAAATTAGTGCACTGACCATCATAGTAGGTGGGGATGTTTTATAATGCTGTAGATGTTTTATTGTCCTTGGAAGCAGCCATTTTCACCAAGATGCAATTGCAGTCCCATACTGCTTGAGTACTGAATTTGGAAAGATGTATGTTGGCTTGTAGGTAGTTTTTTGTAATAATTAAATGCTTACATATTTTTTGTTAGCTTTTTGTTAGTTTTTTGAAATAATTTAATAATTTACAGCAAATTCAAACAAAACTTGAATTTTCTAATCAGACATAATTTATAAGAACATATGTTTTTTGTTGACATTCTCATGCTTCAGCGCCATCTGTTTGTCAAATACTTTTTATGAGCAGCAAATCAAAATCCAAATCCAAATCCAGATTTGGATGTTGAAAAAAACCCAGCTAATATTTCGAATAAAAAAAATTTTGTTCAAAAAGCTGTAATGTTTATGTTAATGTTGTATGGTGGAGATGCGTACTGCGCCCTAAATGATCTATTGCCTGTGAGATCAAAAAGCTGTAAAAAAAAGAAGGAATTTAAAAATCCTACAATTTACTAATATTAAAATTTTTGAAGCATGGTATGTTATTCACAAAAAACATTCTGAGTTACCTGAACATTCAGCGTCACTTGTACTGGTACATGGTTGAAAATCTTGAACAACTTTTTTAACCAACCTTTAGTTTAAAGGAATTTTTAATCCAAAAAGTACTATTTTTATTACCTACTTTAGTTTAATTAACTCACGTTCGTGAAAGGAACTTACTTGCAAGCGTAATAATGCAAAATAAGCGAAATCTTCACCCAAAATAAAAAAGCTTCGTACTATGTACAAAACAATTATTATATTCTACAAAGCTGTTTGTTCTTTTCAGCCTACGAACGACTTTGTGAATAATACAAATGACCGTTTATACATTTATTTATTTATTTATTTATTTATTTATTATTAAAGCTATACATAAGTACACTTAGAACTATGTTCTCTTATAGTACAAAATAATATAAAATTGAATAACAACTAGGCTTAATTGAGAATATTTGGATTGAGTTTAATTTTGTTTAACTTAATTAATTTAAGGTAAAGGTAACTTAAAATGTAAGCCAAAAATTTATTTAAAAAGAGTGAAAAGTTTTCTATTAATACAGTGGTGGTTGAGTAGTAAATGAAAAAACAAAAATATAAAGAATTTTAGATTTACAAAATATAGTAGGGAGCTGAGAAGAGAGAATAAATTAAAAATTTTAAGTTGTTTGAATAGAAAAAAAAGATAAAATAGATTGCCCAAAAATTCCTCTCCTAGTAATTTCTCTTATCCTTCGAGGCAGTGCATTCCATATTCTAATGGCGTTAACGAAAAACAAATGAGATGAGTTCAGCGAGTTATGCCTAGGTACAATTAAAATATGACTTCTTCTAGACAGACAGAACTGAAGTTTTGAATAAAGATAAAGCGGTGTTTTCTCGTGAATAAGTTTATGCAAATATATACAGTTTCTTGCATTCAAGTATGCAGTTAAATCACATCCGAGTATTGCATTTCTGTAACTAGATAAATGGTCAAATTTTCGCAAGCCGTATACATAGCGTGTGGCATAATTAAAAGCAATTTGAAGTTTTAATTGGGAGGATGAGTCAAGTTTACTGTATACTATTTCAGCATACATTATAACTGGTAAGATCAGTTGGATCACCAACTTTCGTTTTATATCAACAGGAGTTACATAAGCTGACATTCTTAAATTACGAAGGACATAATAAACTTTTTTGACTACACTGTTTACATGATCAACACATGATAGAGACGAATTAATATGGAAACCAAGATTTACAATTTTTGACACAACAGTAAGCTTATTTGTTCCAATAAACAAATCCGGGACATCATGTAAACAATTTTTTTTTCTTACAAATAGGAAGAACATACGACTTTAATGCATTTAGTTGAAGACCATATCTACAGCAAAGATCTTCAAGAAGCGAAGTTTGACGTGACAAATACAGCTGTACATCATCTGCATAAGCATGAACAGATGCATGTTTGCACACACAGAAAATATCATTTATAAACAATGAAAACAAAAGAGGACCTAGTATGGATCCTTGTGGAACACCACTTAAGACTAGTTTATACTGAGAAGACAATTGACCAACATTGACTTTTTGAGTCCTATTTAGCAAATAATTAGACATCAGATTGACGGCACTATCACAAAACCCAAACAAATTCTTAAGCTTATGACACAAGTATTGATGATTAACTTTATCAAAAGCCTTAGAGAAGTCAAGAAGGCAGAGCAAAGTCATAGACCCGGCGTCATATTCTGGTCGTATGTCATCAAGAATTTTAACAACTGCAGAAGAACACCCATGCCCAGCTCGAAAACCAGATTGCAAAGGGGATAGTTTTTTTTCAAGTAAGTGTTTATGAGCTTCTCACATACTTTTGACAGTGGCGGTAAAATGCTTATTGGCCTAAAGTCATTCGGACCAGAAGGGTTATGTTTTTTTTTTGCAACAGGTAGAACAATTGCAGTTTTCCACAAGTTTGGAAATGATGACGACATAAAACATGAATTAATTATATGTGTAATAGAGCTAATTATATGAGGGAGTATGAGTTTTATGAACTTTATGGGAACACCATCCTCACCTGTAGCATTTGATTTAACTTGCATTACACACTTGCCAACATCAAATTCATTTACTGGTGTGAACTTAAAAGATTGTTGCGTGGTCATAAACAATAGGGGGGTATAGTACTACTTGAGTTATCAACAGCACCAACAAAAAAATTATTGAGATTTTCAGGATATATATTGCATTTAGTGGTATCTTTATTGCATACTCCAAGTTTTTTAATGTTTTCCCAAAGTTTTTTGGATGGGAGCGATAGTTTTAGTTTTGCCGAGTAATAACGTGATTTGGCTTGTCTAGTAATAAGAACGGACTCATTTCTAGCAGTTCTATAGATATTCCAGTTGGATGAGGTGGGATTTTTTCTCCATATTGTTCGAAGCTTGTTCCTTTTTTTTTAAGGCATTTAAAACATTTTGGGAAAACCTAGGACAAGATTTATTCTTGATATTTATTGAACGCAGGGGGACATGTTTATCAAATAAATATTTTTTTGGATCCATAAGTGATCTAAGTTTATCATTAATATTGGGATGAAGCCAGCAATTATTAAAGGGGTGATTGATATATCATTTAACAGAGACGTGTAATCAATAGATTTAAAATCACGATATGAGATTGTATTAGACATAATATTACGAGAAAAGTTGATATTTAACGAACAAAAAATTAAGTCGTGATCATAAATGAAGTACAATTGGCAAAGTACAATTGACATTGTGCAAAGAAAAATTTCTTTATCTTACAAACGCTTTCGTTTCATCTACAAAAGATACGAACAAATATACGAACGCTGCTGCCCCACGAACATTGTTCGTTCAGTTCAGAAATTTATACATTAGAGATTTTTACAAACTAACGTTTGTAGAATGTGCAAAGTTACGAATTCAAAAATGTTTTTCATGCACCCTACACTACAAATGTTTGTACTATGTTTGTACTATGTACAAAATATTTGTACATTCTACGAATAGCCTCTGCTTGTATTTCTACAAAGATTTTATTCGTAATTTCATCCAAAATATTTTTGGGTGTATTTAGCAACAGAGCTAGATGAGTGAATAAGGTGTTGTACCAGAACATCAGAGGACGTGTGTTCAAATCATGAAATGGTCTGAGCAGGTTTTTATTTTTAGTTTATATTTATATTGCTTTTTTTTAAATGTTTGCGGATTAGAAACTTATCTTTTTTGAATTAGAAAATTTTAAACTTTTACTTAGATTAAAAAGTAATTTTTTTTTGGTGTTGTCCTATATGTAATCTAAAAAAGGTTAAAATTTAATCTAAAATTTTTAACCTTCTATGACTACAACGGAATTCAGTAAACAACTTCTTAACCATTGAAATTGATGTTGCAAAGGCCTCACAGTATTTATCAAACCTTTACTTGGTTTCGGTGGTGGCTTTTTTTTAGCAAAAAATAATGCTTGATGAGATCACGAAATTCACTATAAAAATTTTATCATGAAAAATCGGAATAACACAAAAAAGCACAAAAAGTTTGTGAAATTAAAAATCATGCATAATTGCTATTTTTATGCATATAAGATTAAAAAAAATACTTTTTGTATGGTATCACAATGAACCAAATAGGTATATTTTTCCCTTATATATTTTTCGCACGTATATACGTCGCACCACCCCACTGTGCGCCTAAAAATAGGTATCAATTCACCTGGAAGAGGGACGGAACTTTTGACTTTGCTTTTAGTTAGAATGGATCCAAATAAAAAACAAAAATTATTTTCCTTCCGTCCGTCTGTCGACACGATTACAGCTGTATTTTGAAGCTATCGTAATGAAATTTGGTTTTTAAGCTTGTATCTAAAATATAAAGATTGATGATAAAAAATGAACAAAATTGTATGAAAACTATGCCTGCCTCCCATACAAAATGACTTTATCAAAACGGTAAAATGTCTTTAAATACCACAAAACGTTATATATGAAATTGAAATTACGAAATGAGCTTTGATATTTAATATCCGCTTTAAGTATAAAATTTAACCAAATTGGATGAAAACCACGAATACCTTCCATACAAAGTGACTTTATCAAAACTGTAACATCTCTTAAAATTCCACAAAAATGAATCAAATTCTGCACATAAAATTTGATTTTTATTATGCATTCTGAGTAAACAACACAATCTATTTTGTACTCTTTATTTGTTTTTTTTTTCTCAAGGAAATCATAGTTTTGTGACACGAAACTATATGACACGCAATTTTTTTTACGGAATATAACTAGAATGTCCATAGTTTACGATCATCAAAACAGTTTTCCTCAACTTTACTCAACTCACAACTATATCTCTAGCAGAGCTGTAAAAGAATGCAATCATTAGTGATTTTAAATCATGTGATTTATATTCAAAATGAATGCAATCATTTTTCCAAATCATTGGTTGTGATTTGAAATTTCAAGTCCCAATCAATGATTTGAAAAAAATGAATGCAATCATTTTTTCAAATCTTTGGTTGATAATTATTGACTGCATTCACGATATTGCATTCATTTATTTCAATCATTGAAAACAGTCACTGTAATCTCAATAATATAATGTTTTAAAATATCAGTGTGAAGTAAGTAAGATCTTTTCTATTAAACAGTGTGTTTGGATCAATGCTTCAATCCGGCTTCGATTGAGTCCTTGGGACAAGATGAGAAAACACATTTTATAGCTGGGGGTCCATGTTTTTCTGTAAAATATCTTATTATCAAAAGTATTGATATCTCTGTTGAACAAGTATTGGAAATTCATAGACTAATATTATTTGTTTAACAGTTTATCTTTGTTACTTGCAAGCAAAATTAATTTTTGTAGAGCTTTTTAATTGTATTTTGTTATTTATTGTTCGGTTCGCTCTCGTGCTCTTTCACACGTTTAGCTTACTCTATTAATATTTCAATTTCTTATACACGATTAAAAATCTTGGAATAAATTTTCTTACAGCTAAAAGTATATTGCATATTTTTTAACCTTGCGGTTTAAAATTTAAACTTTCACAAATACTAGCCCATAACTAAAATTTTTCTGTACTAAAATTTAAACCAAAGAAATATTGCAAAGCTGAAACTCAATATTAGGCTACTCGGTTCATATGCATGGTTATTTCTTTTGTTTCGTATAGCGCAATAGCCCAGTGGTAAACGTAGTAATAAACAGGCAGTACAATTAAATTGTCGTGAAAAAATGTTGCTCAGAAACATGTTGCGTTAATTTCACGCAGCGGAACAGAATACTGCTCTGACGAAAATGTTGTCAAAATCTCCACGCTTTAAAAATTTGAATTTTGTTACTTCTAACAAAATATTTTATATTAAATAAAAAAAAGTAAACAAAAAATGATTTATATGAATGAATGCATTCATTTGTGATTTAAAATCATTTAATTCCCAATCAGTGATTTGAAAAAGTGATTGCATTCTTTTTTCAAATCATTGATTGTGATTTGAAATTTAAAATTTAAAATCTCAATCAATGATTTGAACAAATGATTGCAATCTTTTTTCAAATCATTGATTGGGACTTGAAATTTCAAATCACAATCAATGATTTGAAAAAAAGAATTCAATCATTTTTCATATCATTGAATGAGATTTTAAATTTTAAATCACAATCAATGATTTGAAAAAATGAATGTAATCAATTTTTAAAATCATTGATTGGAAATTAAATAATTTTAAATCACAAATGAATGCATTCTTTTACAGCTCTGATCTCTACTGACATAGGAAAAATTCACATTTTTTAAGGTTAATTAAATTTAAAAAAATAAAATATATAGGAACGCTATTTAAAAAAGCAATAAATAGATTTTGTGTAGCTGAAATACATAAATCAATAGGTTCCATCATAGTCTTATGAATTTTTTTTAAATAAAGTAAAAAAAAAACTTCTAAAATTGTAGATAAACACGTTTTTCACTGCTCGCACTCAAAATGAAAAAAATGATGACTTTCAAAGTCCATTGGTGGTAAACAGTACAATATTTTTCAACCATTTTTTCACCTAGGTTTGCAGAATTTCATAATCTTTCATAGGGTACTAAACACTACTATGTACCTTAAAATTTTTTTTATTAATGCTTAATTTTGCCATAATATACCCGATTATGCGTCGGCTAGCATCTCAACCTAATCTTAAGTGTGTTTGTAAAGCAAAAGTGATCACAACAATTTATTAATGCGACATTCGACGGGAAATGGGCACATGAGTTATTTTCTAAAATTGATAGGATTGTAACCAATTTATTCTTAACGCAATGTATAATAGTGAAATTTACATGATATGTAAAAATTATTCAGAAAAATCAAGATTAAGTATTTTTTTCACTATGAAAAGTTGTTGTTTATTGTTAACGAGTCGTACGATTTTTTCCCACTAATCCCATCAGTCGCAATTTCTACTTTCTATATTTTCGTGCAGAAACTATACTTGGTGCTAATTTTTCGTTTCTGTTGAAGTCTTTTTAATCATATCATAGCATGTAAAAAAATTTTGAAGGGCTAAAATCTCGATTGACAGTTCAGAAGGCAGAAGTGGGCTATTTTTGACTCTCCCACCAGTCACACTTCTTTAACCAATGAAATATCACCAAAATATTTATATGAGTTATTTTTAAAAGTACTTTTTTATGTAAAAGTTTTATAAGTTGGTTCATAATCTATTGTAAAATATCTATTTGATTATTATATTACATCAAAATACAAAACTTCTGGTCTAAACATAAGGGATTCTGGAGTAAACTGTCCCACCAGTCACTATGGAAAGCCCCTTATGCATTACTTATTACAGGTATAATAGGGCAATTCACGATCTTTTTGCATCGTTGCAAATGCAAAATAAACAGCTTTTACAAAAATAAAAAGCATTGAAAAGCTTTTGCTACATATGCTTTTTGTTTTTGTAAAAGTTGTTTATTTTGCATTTGCAACGATGCAACAAGATCCTGAACTGCCCTAATGTTATATAATAAAAGGTATTTAAAAAATACTCAAATGTGAGTAGAATAAAATGTTTAAAAAATGTTGATTTTATATGATTAAAATACAAATTCTAAATGTGTGATAGTTTAAATCATACTTGATTTTAAATACTGCATTTTAATCATAAAAAATCAACATAATAAATAACAAGATCAGAAGAAAAAACTTTAATTTTTAAAATATTTTAACTGTTTTGTAGAACTTTTACAGACACAATGCATTAAAATTGTTTGAGTTTGAAGTTAACAGCCATCGCATAAAAATTGTACTACATTACAGTTGTTATAAACTCGCCATGACTGTATCGCAAAGCTACCTTAAAAGCTTTTTGGTAGAAAGCTCTTAACCGGAAGTAGGCTAAGCTTAACAGTAAGCTTTTGAAAAAGCTATGTTAAAGTTTTTAGACTTTTCATTCAAGCAAACGTTCTGTTTCCATATTCACTCAAGAGACAAAGCTCTGCATATTTCTTAAGCTTAGCGCTTACTCTTAAAAACCACTCAGCGCTGCTTCAGTAAACTTTCACTCATGTTATGTCACATCTTGCTATGTTGCTGGCATCCTTGAAACTAGGACAACATATCACATGTTGCGTTTGAGTTCATCATGATTTTTATTGTCTTTATTGCTATTTGATGATGTACTAAAGAGATTTTTTATTCTTTCTAGAGAACATTTTGTGTTATTGCAAAGTAAATAAAGCCGTGTTGTCAATTTTTCAAGTTTTTTAGTTAAAAATATTTTTAAAATTCAGTGCAGCAACATTTTATATTTTTTTTCGAAAGATTTTTATTATATAACAACGTGATGAAATAATTTTATAATTAAATTATATAATGAATTGGAATTAAAATCAAAACCATCTTGGCGCAGTTGTCGAAAAATGTATATTTATAAACAATTTTGCAGGGTATGAAAAAACTCGTTCGCAATTGATTAAAATAAGATCTTCTCATTTATTTTTTGCTGTGTGTGTGCATTTTTTGAAGGAAAAATTTAAAAGCAGACGAACTTTCGCAATCGAAAGAGGAACACTCTTCTTGCGTCGTTTTTTTGATCACCGAACATTTTGTCAGCTTTGTATTTTTTCGAACGAATTTTTCACACAACAACAAAAAGCAAAAAACGTTCAATGGCAATCGTTCATTAAAAATAAGCATTTGAAGAAAAAATTCACGAACATTCGCTTGTACGTGGAGTTATTAGACAAAATATAAGTATGATGTTGTATTTTGAAGTAAAGAATAAAATTTTTTTCAATAGATCTAGTCTACAAATTTTGGACTTTTCTCGAACACTGGTTTCAGGCCCTATTTTTATAATTGATAAATTGAAAACTTCGATTTTTTCCGCAGTTAATTTAAAAAAAGAAATTGCTTTGCGATGGGCATTTTAATTATATCAGGTTTTTTTCAGACTGCATTTCTTTGGACGTGCAGGATATGTGCAAGCAACAACAATACAAACCACGCTCGATGATACGTATCCGCAATAATATTTATAATATTTAATACAAACCGAATTCGATGACCAATGCACAATAGGGTGCATCGTTTTTTCTTTTTTTAATTAACTTCTAATAGCATTTTTCTGGTGCTTTAATTCATAAATAAAAAAAAAAACCTGTGGAAGAAGGTCCACAATTGATTTCTTCAGGTAGCGCCATGCCCTGGAATGTCCGCATATCGTAATAATTCGACTTTCTCGTAGTTGCTTGATAAATATTGATCTCTATAAAAGCGTATGCACTGAAGATCAGTGAAACAATTTTTTGAATACTGAAGTATAGGTAGACTATGTTAAAAAACTGAAGTCATATATATATACAATTCTATTTTTCAGGACGATATTTTAAAAAGATTTTAGGAAATTTTATTCAAATTCGTGAGAATATCGCACTTTCTGAAAGAGTGAGCCAAAAAAATTATGTATTTAGTATAAACTTTCAACATTTCAACTATTCAACACCTTCAATTTAAGAGCTTTTAAGATTTTGTAATTTTAGAGTTTTCAGATCTGCGAACGCTCATTTTTCATCTCTGGATATTTCAGATCCAGAGTTAAGTGCGCAGAATGAACAATCTTACATATTTAATCGATTTTAAAGCAATATTTTTGAATTAATATTTTTTAATTTCACTCATATAGTATTTAGATTATTATGATAAATAATTACACGATGCTACAATGGAAATGTACTTTTACTCTTTTGTAAGTGACATAGTCTAGGTTATAGGTCAGGTCGAGTACAATTAGAAACCATATTTAAAATTGTTAATACACCTCCAAAATTTGATTTTACCGTTACAAACACGATTTTTTGGAACACGACACATTACACAATCAGCAATTCTGCAAGTTTTTAACCGATTTTTGACTTAACGGTTTTGGAAAATGTAATAATAGTCATTTATTGTCGAGTTATAAAATTCATAACCAAAAATGAAATATGTCTTAAAATAATCAAACTTAAGTCTTCAACATCATTCAAATCGTGAGGTTTATGAAAAAATATGGGATACCTTTTTGTAGAGCATTAAATTTCCTACAAAATTCTTGCAAAACATTTTTCTGTACAATCAATTAATGATGAGGTATGAATTTTTTTTCTATTGGACTCAGAAAAAAAAACTGCGATCTTCCTATTAAAATTAAGAACTCATATATGTTGAGAATTTTTTTAAAGTTTTTTAACCCATTTTTCCGTGTCTTTTTAAAAAAAAAATAATTGATTTTTTGACCCACCCTTATATATGTATATAGACAGAAGCGTTCTGAGATATTTTGGTGATACAGCCATAGTTTACTTAATTGAAATTTTTTGAGCTTCTCGATCATTTTATTAAACTATTTTACCAGTCGGAATAAGCATATAAATAAATTTTATTATATACTTAAGAATTAATTGAACACTAAAACTATTGCTGTTTATGTAGTTGAGAATTTTTTATCATACTTTGGCATACAAGTTTTTCATTCATTTTCATTTGGTTTTTATTCATCAATCAAAAGATTTAACAATAATTTTCTTAATGGCTAGAAGCTACGAATACAAAAGACATTAAATACAAATTTGATTAACAAATGCTACATTCTGTTGTTCATTATGAACAAGTGGCGAATGCAGTTACAAGCTTACAACAAATTTAATTCATTTTTCATTTTTGTGGGGTCATCGAAAAATTTGAATACAAAATTTATTAAACATAATGCAAACACAGTTAAAATTATTAACAAAACTGGAAATATATATGTATAAACCGATAAAAATTATTATTTGCCACAGTGTGGAAAGTAATATTATAGTAAGACAGAAATAAGGGTATCAATAACATTGAAATCGTAATTAAAAAGCCATGATTTCACTTCTTTGAGAAACAAGATATTGTTAGATATGCGACGAACATTATTTGGTAATCTATTGAAAAGTCTGGGAGCTGTGCAAGAGTAGAAGTAGAAAAAGTGCTGTAATTTGTGTGTAGGAACTTTAACAGTAATTTGATTATTTCTTCTTAAGTCATGACCATTCGTGGATCTGTTCAGCAGATAACCAGAGCAATTAAAAAATTCTTTCAGCACTCTATAGAAATATAGGTGCTTAAGTGGTAAGACATTCAGGTTTTTAAACAGAGGAAAGCTTCTATCTAGTCATTTTTTGTTACATATAATACGAACAACATGTTTTTGAGCGAAAAGGAGTGGATTAATTTTATTAGCATGGGTACCTCCCCAACAGATTACGCCATATTGAAGTTTTGAATGGAAAATACCATGGTAAATGCATTCGAGCAATTTAGGCGAGCAAAAAGATTTTAAGAGATACATCTGTCTGATAGCACCCATGAGATATTTTTTGAGGGCAGCAGTATGGTCTAGCCAAGACAATTTCCAATCAAGTAATAAGCCAAGGTATTTAAAGGATTTAACGCAACCAACCGAAAAACATTTTGCAGAGCATTGGCAAGAATCATTATATGTATTTAGGTTTGATGAAGAACTGCATATATCGCTGCTAAATGTGAATTTTTTGCAGCCTGCACAGTGAAAGACAAAATTTGGTAAATAGATATCGTTTCCAGCTACACTGAAGTGCATTATTTTTGTTTTATCACTCAGAACCAATTTGTGTGATGAAAACCAATGGCGCAGGAGGCCAAGGTCATGATTAATTTCAGAAGTTAAGTTTAAGGCAGAATCGCTAGAAAAAGTACATGTCATATCATCTGCAAATGCTATTACTTTACTTGTAAATGACAGACAAAATATTGAATTTATGAATATAAGAAATAATATAGGTCCCAGAACAGAGCCCTGTGGGACGCCAATATTCACATTAACATAGTTACTATGTTCACTATCAATTTTAACTCTTTGCATTTTGTTTGTTAAATATGATCGAAACCACGAGTGAATAGAACCTCTGAAGCCACAATTATACAATTTGACAAGTAATATTTCGTGATCAACAGTATCGAATGCCTTTGTTATATCAACAAAAAGCGCCGCAGAGATTTTTTTAGTGTTTAAACCATTATAAACATTAGAGCAGAATTTAAGAAGAGCGTCCTCAGTAGATAAACCTTCTCTGAAACCATACTGACAACTGTTGAAAAAGTTCGATTTCGATAGAAATTTAAGCATTCTGGTTTTTACAGCCTTTTCAAAAATCTTTGAAAAGACGGGCAGCAACGAGATCGGTCTGTAGTTGTTGAGAGCAGTTTTATCGCCTTTTTTAAAAATAGGGACAACCATAGCTTTTTTAAGGTCATCAGGAAAAACTCCACACTCTAAGCTTCTGTTAAATATATAACAAAGGACGTCAGTTATATTAAAAACTATCTTTTTTATAAATACATTGGAAAAAAGATCATCAGGACAAGAATTCGAGTTCTTAATAGACATTATTATTTTAAGGAGTTCAAAAGATGAAATTGGTTCAAAAAAATACTATTAGAGTGTGAAGGTTCCTTGTGTACGCATCTACATGAAGCATCGTTTGATCCAACATCAGCGACCACATCTTTACCAATTTTCGCAAAAAAAATTGTTGAAAGCATTAGCTTTAGCACTAGAGTCATAGATAGGCTCTCCTTCAAAATTGATATAGGCTGCATGCTCATTGCTATTACTTTCATTTAAGATATTGTTAACCAGCTGCCATTCCTTTCTAACGCTACCTCTGATTTTATTAAATTCACAAATATAATAACTAGTTTTACTTGCTGAAATTTTAGTAGAAATTTCTTTGCAAAGTTCTTTGTAACGTGTCTTAGCATTAAAAAGCATTGTAAAGCATTGTCTTAGTCTTAGCATTGTAAAGAGTATTTTCGTTTTATATAGTTTACACTTTCGAAGCAAAATTTAACTTTACAGTAACTTTTATATTTTAAATATCCAGCTACATCCAGGCAAAAAGTTTCATAAATTGTTAATTATGAAAAAATTTAAGGATTACATATCGAAAGATTTTTATTATAGATACACCCAGGAAAAAACTAGTAAATTCAACAAATTTACACTGAATTTTAAGTAGTTTTTGCATTTGTATTGTGCTCAACAAAACAAGTTATTTAATTTTACAACAATCGAGTTGTTTATAATACCAACAATTTATAATATAGTTACGAGAGCAGAAGTTGTTAATGTAACAATGAAAGTATTTAAAATAACTAAAACAAAATCTTAAATTTAGCAATTGTTTAATTTAAACGAACTAAATAAGAGACTTGTTATTTCAACAGTGCAATTATTTGAGTAAATTAAGAAGAGAAGTTGTTGTTTTAAATACTACAGTGCAAAAAAACTTACCCATACAAATAAAAAAGCAATCAAACTCACATTTATAATAGTTCTAATATTATTTAACATGTTTAATTATATTTGTTTATTATAACGGCTAAAAAAAGAGTACATAATTGTACAAAATATATAATATACATTGTATATTGTCATATTAATATAGAAAAACCCGTCCTGTTTTTTATTACTTTATAGGAATTGGAAAAAAGTTATTGAAAAATTAAGTTCCGTAGCTCCAAATTTTTTTAAAGCATTTTTTATTAAAAACTACTGCTATGATGTAGAATTTTCTTACTACAAAAACTACAAAAGTTATTTTCGTCTCCTTTAAAGTAAGGAGAAGAAAATGAGATAAGGTCTTTCTATATTAAAGTAACAAAATACATTATGCAAAAGTTTTATTTCATGTTAGTGAAATCGTAGAATTCTTTACATATTAAAAAGAGTTACATTTTTAGTTGCCTTCAAAATATCTCTTCGTTTTTAAGTAAAAGCAATTACGTGGACATAAATTTTTGTATGACTGGATATATTCAGAAAATGAAGTATTCAATTCCTGACAAATAACATATACCTCTTCAGACTCATTACAAATTTATAGTATGATTCTCAAAACGTAAGTGGTTCTTATGTTACACTCAACCAATGCGGAAATAGTCGCATCTGACAGCTTCCATTGCACAAATAACCTCAAAAGGTCTTCGTCCAAGTTGATATACTTCAGAGATCAAAAGTATACAATTGAGATGTGGTGAAAAAGACTAACTTGAATTACACAGTCCAACAGCCAAAATCACTACAGACTTTGATCAACGGATTCTAACTAATAGAGGAGACGAAAAATGTAATCGTGCACAGAGGGAAAAACCTATAGAGTCACTACATAAATTTATGTACTCATGACATAAATTTCTGCACACATAAATTTGGTGATTTTCTTGTACTGAGTACATGTTGAAATCTGTATTCACTACATAAATTTTTTGAACAGTGCTGCATATAGTCAATAAAGAATTTTATATATTCATCACATAATTATGTGTCGTGAATGAATAGATGTATGTGGTGGGCACATACACACTATACTCATCACAAAATAATTGTAAATAATTTTATGTATTGAGTACAGTTTCGATGCATAGAGTACATAGATTATTGACCCATTACATAAAATATTTAAATACTGTATGTAGTGAGTACATAGATTATGGAACTATTACATAAATATTAAGTAACTGTTTGTAGTGAGTACATAGATTATAGGTCCATTACATAAAACTATAAACAATTGTATGTAATGAGTACAGTGCCGATATACGTAGTACATAGATTATTGACCCATTACATAATATAACAATTATTTGTATGTAATGAGTACAGTTCCGATGTACGTAGTACATACATTATTAACCCATTGCATAGAATAATAAATAATTGTATATAATGAGTACAGCTTCGATGTACGTAGCACACAGATTATACACGTAGTACCCATTACATAAAAAAATAAATAATTTCATGTAAAGAGTACAGTTCCTATGTACGTAGTACATGGATTATTGACCCATTACATAAAATAAGAAATATTTGTATGCAATGAGTACAGTTCTGATGTACGATTCGGCGAATTACAACAATCATGAAAATCTTCAACTTTTTGTAAAAGGGTGGAAAGAGCTAGGCGCTGGTGACCGCTGTTTTATGTACTGAATACATATACCTTTTTAATCACATAAGCGAGACGTGTACAGATACCATACTTTATGTAACACAAGTCTGACTTTAATCGCAAAAACTAGACGTGGACTTAGACTATATTTTATGTATTAAGTACATTTCTTGAAAAACATTACAAGAAATATTAATTTAGTACACGTTGCTTGTATTTATAACAGTCTGCAATGTATTTAACACATAATTCGATATATTGAATTCCTTTTTCATTTCTTTTCCTAAGTGAAGCAATTGAAATGTGACCAGTACGCGTTCATTTTAGTCAGTACATATAGCTCTCGTTGCGTTCCCATACAAGATACAGTACACAGATTTTACATAGATGTCTCTGTACTGACGACATAACTTTTTCCCTTAGTGTGTATTTGCGTTTAATTAATACATTATTGAACATAGATCTTAAGATGTAGATAAGATAAATTTAGCAATTTACTGACATAAATAGTAAGAAAACTTCTAAATATATGCGTTTGACATAGTTGTTTGTTCGCAGACTCATTATAGAATTTTGTAAAGAGTATTTTCGTAATATATTTTTACCCTCAAGCTCGTTTTAATGACAGTTTTACCATTGTGGTGTCCTTTTTACCCTCTTTCGTGAAAATGGTCACAAATAATCCATAAAAAAGAACGTCTGTGAACACAAAACTATGTCAAACGCATATATTTAGATTTTTCTTACTATTTATGTTAGTAAATTGCTAAATTTTTCTTATTTTAATCTTAAGAACTATGTTCAATATTGCATTAATAAAACGCAAATACATTACATTTATGTCTTCTCTATTAGAATTCGCTGATTAAAGTCTGTTGTTATTTTGGTTGTTTGACTGTGTAGTCCTAGTATAAGTCTGCATTAATATATTTCTTTCATTTTGGAAAGAGTTGGAAAAATTCATAGTGTTATTTTATATAAAATTAAAGTATAGAACAAATTCATATTTTGGGATATCAGTTAAGGCCGGGTTCTAAAAACAAGCGACTCATATAGCGATATATATTGCTGAGGCGAACAATTTACTATTGAGTAACTTAGAGTAACGATTTACCAAGTCTCTCTTTTCCTTGCGCCTGACGCTCAAAAGGCTGCGCCATGTGTCTCAGCCAACGACGAGCTAGCTGCACGCTTTCCTCTGTACTTAGATTTCAGAAGCTATTTACTTAATGTTCCTATATACACTTGGGCAGACGACTTCATTTATCTTGGCGCGAAAAAGTTTCTCCGCGAAAATCATGACACCGTAGTCAGTTTTGCCACGCAGCGCTCGACCCACACATTGCACTGCATGTCGCATGGCATCGAATGTTAGGAAATCATTTTCACTTATTTTAAAGTGGTCACGACAGTAGTCGAGCTTTCAGGATGCGCGACTGCGTGTAATCAGTGTGCATGAAATGCGTGTAGGAAGTGCCAATCAGGAGCACGGCGCTGCCGTAGTGATGACCGAAATCTACTCCCTCTGTAATAGGGCTTGTCGAATTACTTTTTTTTCGAATTTCACATGCTAAGAGGTCTCAAAAGCTGCATAGGGTGGTCAAGATCTACAAAAAAAAAAAAAAAAATTAGACAAAAATAAGGATCTCTTCCTCTCCCGCTAGGACAAAGTCGTTTTTTTGGGAAAAACAGTACAAAACCACGATCTCAAAATGCTTTAATTTTTGTAAGAAAAACTGCATATGTCTTAAAACAAAATTAAATATAGACTTTAACTGACAATATTTTGGCAAAACAATATCACTCTTGGTTTTTACCTACAAGGTTCTGTGTGAAGGATATTCGAATCTAAAGGTACACTCGAGATAGCACAGAACTTCTAATTGTTAACTTATTGTCTAAATTTTGTTGATATTGGTTACATTGTTAACGTTTTCCTTAAATTTGGCTTATTAATAATTTGCATATTTTTTTTTGCTTTGGAGAAATGTATATATGAATGCAATTTTTTTACTTTTTCAAAAAAAAAATTAATATAAGGTTTTATATCTCGGGCACCAGAAGTGGTACCGAAGATAATTTTCTCAATGCGGATTCTGCAAGTAGTTTTGAGCGAAACCCTGCCTAAAAATATCCATTTTAAAACAGCAGGAAAAGGCCTCGATTTTTTTTTCCTATTTTGATATTAAAATAAAGTTACTTCAAGCATGAAATGTTACAATTTTGCTCATATCTCCTTTCTGGTTATTATTTCATTAAAAGACTTTTTAACAACAATTATTAAGTTAATTGAGACCCTTCGAAGCTCAAAATTTTAGTATAACATTTTTGTGAATGCTGAGATGAGGTGTTTTAACGAAATAATAAAATTCCTATAAAGGTAAATTTTTCTAAATAATCGAACGAGATATAAAACCTTATATTAACTTTTTTTTAAAGTTAAAAAATTGCACTCAGTTATACATTTCTAAAAAACAAGGAAATACATATGCAAAAAATATGCAATTTATTAATTCCCCAAATTTAAGGAAAATGTCAACACTATAATCAAAATCGCCAAAACTTAGACAATCAGATAGCATTCATAAGTTTTGTGCTACCTCGAGTGTACCTTTAGATTCGAATATCCTTCTCACAGGACCTTGTGGGTGAAAATCGAGAGTGCCATCGTATTTGGCAAGATATTGTTAGATAAAGTCTTTATTTACTTTTACTTTAAGACATATGTAGTGTTTCTTACAAAAATCAAAGCATTTTGAGATTGGGATATTTTGCTTTTTTTCTTAAAAAACAACTTTTTCCTTGCGGGAAAGGAAGAGATCCTTATTTTTTCCTAAAATTTTTTCTGGGAGATCATCACCACTATGCAACTTTTGTGATCTCTTAGAATACGATCTAAATTTAAGGGTGGTTAAATTTGAAGGGCCGATGTTGATTTTGAATAAAACACAAATTATTTAGAAAATAAGTGTCATTTCTTTTTATTATGATAATATTGGTATGGTTCGATTATGTACGGAACAAAATGTTGGCCAAATGGCCGCCGCGACTTCGGCGGCACACCTCCATCCGATGGTCCAAATTTTCGAGGACGCTAGGGCATAACTGGGGTTTTATGCCGTTAATGTGCCGAATTATCTCATCCTTTCTAATTGCTCTTGGATTATCATTCGCCCAAATATGGCAATTCTGCTTATTGACGAATCCACTGAGGAGAAAATGTGCCTCATCACTGAAGATGATTTTCTTCGAAAATTGATCATCCACTGTTGCCATTTCTTGCCACCATTCTGACCATTGACGACGCTTGAAATGGTCAAGAGGCTTTAGTTCTTGAGCCAATTGCACCTTGTAAGCGTGTAAATGCAAGTCTTTATGCACAATGTTTATCGACGACGAGCGTGAGAGGTGCAATTGTTGGGCACGACGACGAGTTGAGGTGGACGGCTCTTCAGCCACACTATCGCGAACAGCCAAGCGCGTCGAAAGCGAATTTCATCTGGGGGGGGGGGCGGGCAGTACAAATGGGGGGGGGGGCAATACAAATGGTGGTGCAAAAAAAGTTCACCAAAATTTCTTCAAAGAAACATGAATGTGAATACACAATTTTTTTATTTTAGTTTAAAATAAAAAAATATAAAAATATATAAAAAATATTAAAATTTCATTATTTTTAAAAGTTCTCCCAATTTAAATATTTTTTTTTTTATTTATTAATTCATTACAAATTTTTATTTCACACTATTCTACTTATGCCTCAGCGCTAAAAAGCTTGATAGAGGCTAGAAGGCAACTTATTTACTAAGTAATAAATATTTAAATATTAGTTTACACAATATTAATTTACGCAAATAATACATTAGTTTAAACAAATTTCAAATAATAACAAATTACATTCAATATATATTCATGCATAGTGTTCATTGTTGGTAGTTCGATGTCTCAAAACGCAAGAAGTGAATCAATATTTTGCAATAAAAATTTTTTTACACTTGATTTGAAGCAAGATAAAGATCGGATGCTCTTTAAGTTATTAGGTAGATTGTTATACTCATTTGGCCCAGCAAAAGAGACACGTTGCTTAGTTAATTCCAAACGACACCTGACTATCTGAAGATGCAACGCTTGCCTCGTAACTCGATTTGTGTGCACTATGTTTTGCTGAAATTGAAGGGTATGGGTTCCTATACCCCGTATGGTTTTAAAAACGTATAGTAAGAGTTGAAGCTTATATAGACCTTTTACTGGAAGTACATTTTTTGCAAAATATTTATATAAACTCGTCGTACTATGTCTCAAAGGAAGATCAAAAACAATTTTGAGGGCCCTGTTCTGTGCAATTTGCAAAGACTTTAAGTAGCAATTAGTTTTACTACCATACACTATAGGAAGGTAGATTAAGTGAGAATGAACCAGGGATTGATAAAGCATCATTTTTATTTCTGTATTCAACTTATTTTTAAATTTGTACAAGATATCAATTCCTGAAGATATCTTACTTTTCAATCTCTTGATGTGACAATCCCACCTCATGTTTTGACTAAAGGTCATTCCTAAGTATTTAACGCTTTCAGACTTTTTAGAGATCAGACTATTAGAGATCATTCTTTAAAGGATCTTTCATATGGTAATATGAAAATATAAGAAATAATGGTTGCTTTTATAAAGCAAGACTATGTATATCTTTACATGGTTTAAATGCAATAAGGTACAAAAAGTTATATCAGTTTAAATTATTCCAAAATGTTTCTTTCTGTCCTTGCGAGAAACAAACTCTTTCACCACCTCCATCGAATTCAATTCTTCGGTTTTATCTTTGTGAATGTGTATAAGTGCCGCATGAGTGAGTCGTTTCTGTGTCATAGTTGCTCGAAGATACGTTTTAAGTCTTCTTAGTGCACTAAAAAACGCTCAGATGAAGCTGCTGATGCAGGCACAGTCAAAAGCAAAGCAATAAGTTTTTCAATTTCATTTAATAGTTTTTTTTTACAGTATCCGAATTTTTTGCAAATTGAGATACAATTCCACTACAATTTGAAGGTGTTTGGCCTGGCAATTGCTTCAGCAATTTAAGTTGCGCGTGGAGGTCGCTCACATCAAAGTCATCTGCATAAATATCTAGTTTTGTTTTTAGATTTTGTTCAGAAGGCACTTTTCCGTTGAAGGCTTCGATTACAATATTAAAGTATTAAGCTACATACTTAAGGGTGCTTTTAAACTGAAGTGGTGGGTTTGCAGTAGAAACTCTACATTTTGTTCTATCTTTTTGCAAGCACAGAGAAAGAAAATGGTTATCCGCAAGCATGCTTATGAAGAAGAGAGAAAGAAGAGGTAAGTATCTAATACAAAAATATTATCGTTGTAAAAAAACTGACATTTTGAATAACTTTTGAAGTTTTCTTTTTAAATTGTTTATCTGGCTAAAAAAGTGGGGGGCAACTGCCCCCCTTTTCCCCCCGCTTCCGACGCCAATGCGAACAACAGCAATATTTTCTGCAGTACGAGCTCTACGAGCATGCCCTGGTATTTTCACATCTCCTACAGACCCGGTTTGCTCAAATTTTTCCACGAATTTTCCGATTGTACGCACATTTGGACGATTAAATTGACCGAAAAAATCACGAAGTGCACGATTGATTTGAACGTTAATTTTCTTAATAAGCCTGAATAACTTTTACGCGTTGCTCGATTGTGTATCTTTCCATGGTTCAAATTAAACTAGTCTGAAATTGAGAAACGTCAAATTAAATGCAGAAAAAAACTTGACGTTTAGGTGTGGTTTACATCCCTTATAATGTAACCACCCTAAATTTTGACGAATTTCTATGTTTTTCGTTTCTTTGTTTCTTTTGTCACCGAAAAAAAAAAATATGCAAAAACTCTTTAAACGAACATTTTTGCAGCTGCCATAACAAGTTTATAATTTAAATGGATCAACAAACTGTTGAAGCAATAAATTTTTGTTATTCTTACGAAGCTAAAATTTTGCTATCATCAATTTTTTTGCTACTCTAACATGTTTATTGTTGTAACAACAAGTCTTTTAATGAATTTATCTAAGTGCAAAACACTGTTTATCTACTAAATTTTTTTTCTCATTGTATTGCTTTATAAATACATTAACAATAATGACTAGCAATTATGTATTTATCAATTAATATCTTTTTATTTGCTAACCTCAGCAAACGATTGCATTATCTTTATCTTATGGATATTTTTATCTACGTTATGGTTATTTTGACAAACAGCGATTGTTTATATTGATTCGACAGAGCGTCAGCAGATTTTTTTGCCTCATCTTAGTCACAAACCAATAGGTTTTTTCGTATGCAGGGAACTTATTTTAGAAAAAGAAACACCAGGTATTTTAGATAGTATAAGGCTATACCTACGTTGGATTTAAACTTCAAAAAACTATAAAAGTAAAAAGAAATTATTTAAAAAAGTAGTACGGTCGGGGGTCCCCGTCCGTAACGAAGTTCTTTACGCTTTTTCTTCAAATCCGAATATAACTCGAAATAAAATTTGTATAGTATTATTTTTGTATTATTTTTTATTTTATATAATTTTGCAAGGCATGAACAATCAAATCACAAAGTTTATATGAATATTTTTGGAAAAAAAATGTTTATTTATTGAAAATAAAGATGTAAAATTCTTATTAGAGATGAAAATAGGCAGTTTCCGTTGACATGGATGTTTGCTTAATGACGCAACAAGGCGCTGAGTATTGAATATTGGATTGAAAAGTACTTCCTTAAGCTTTATGTGGATACAAAAAATTTCCCCCTTTCGTATATACGAAGATACCCTGATAACTTTGTACGATCTTTATAGGATAAACTCTTGAATACCACTTGAATACCACAGTTTTTAAATGGTTTTCATCCAATTTTATCAGTAGAGTGCAACGAGTGAAAACAGATAATCATTTTAGCACCTATAGCAATAAACAAATTGGCGTGCCCCAAGGGTCAGATCTGGGACCAGTTTTGTTCTTAACCTTTATAAATTCACTTCTCTCACTAAACTTTCAATGTATGGCAATGGCATTTGCCGATGATATTTCATGTACATATTCTTGCGAAACGTCACTTGACCTAAGTATTGCAGGAAATCATGATTTAAAAATTTTAAGGCACTGGTTTTTTACTCACAAGCTGATTCTTAGTGACAAAACAAAGTTTTTATCATGGCACCCCTTATATTCTTTGATTGCTTTGATTTCTTTTCGACAATACCTACAATTCTGTCAAAATTATGTCAAACGAAAAAAGTTGAGCTTACTCCCATAGTTGCCAGATGTGGTACTATTGTATTTATACTTTAGTATTTAAGTATCCATACTACTATATTACTGTTTGGTATCAGATATGTATTTTGTTGCAAAAAATTAATAGGCACTATTCCGATTACTGGGGCGCCAAGATTTGAAAATGCAGTTTTCTCGATTAGCTATCGAGATGTCGATTTTTACCTTTTTTCTTTCTAAAATATCTATTCAAATAAACATATATATCTTTGCCAATAAACAATCAATCTTAAATATTGGCACGTTATTTGAAAAGTAATTATATTCTAAGTCAGAAAAAATACAAACCATATATATTTTAGTAATAATATTAAATTTTATTAGAGATTTCATTTTATATTTACTTTTTATTACTGATAAACCCGTTATTTTTTTCTAAAGTCGCGTCATTAATATGCAAAAAATATCTTATTCAAAAAGCCTATAGTAAAAATCTTTCAGTTGATATGTAAATGTATATATTTTTTTTTACATATCACAAGATATTTGATAAAGTATCCCAAAATTTGTGGGCGTAAATAGGGGGTGTGTCAATTTTTTTATTATTTGAGATATTAGCCTTGACAACAAATGTTGTAAATTTGATGACCTTAGATGCTACTGTTTCTGAGATCTTAACGGATACCAACCCACATGAACAATTTCATATAGTTATATAGACTAGTATCGCCTGTGGTCGAAATTCGAACAACTTTCTGAAATTTCAATCGTTTTTCTCATTCTGAGGCATTGACCTTGCCTTAAAAAAATGTATTGTACTAAGAAAATCTTAAGTTTCGAGAGAAAGCAACAGTTTTCGAGATATCGTCATAACTTTTATATAAAAATTTTTAGAATTTATTATTTGTAAAATAAAAAAATGTACTATAAAAAATGCTTATTGTAGGGTATCCGTAAGAGATAGCGAAAAATAATTTTCCGACATTGTATTAATATCTAAAATATGCTATGTTCTTCCATTTCTTATAGTTTCGGTTTTACTTCAGAAATTTTATTTCAATGCTCATATTTCAGGTCAAAGGTCACACAAATATTCAGTGAACTTTTTCCCTACTCTAATTTATTTAAAAAAATTATCAAAATCGGTTCAGAAACACGGAAGAACTGTTTCTCCTTCACTGAAACTTCACTTGACCTAAGTATTGCAGGAAATCATGATTTAAAAATTTTAAGGCACTGGTTTTTTACTCACAAGCTCATTCTTAGTGACAAAACAAAGTTTTTATCATGGCACTCCTTATATTCTGTGATTGCTTTGATTTCTTTTCGACAATACCTACAATTCTGTCAAAATCATGTCAAACGAAAAAGTTGAGCTTACACCCATAGTTGCCAGATGTGGTACTATTGTATTTATACTTTAGTATTTAAGTATCCATACTACTATACTACTGTTTGGTATCAGATATGTATTTTGTTGCAAAAAACCAATAGGCACTATTCCGATTACTGGGGCGCCAAGATTTGGAAATGCAGTTCTCTCGATTAGCTATCGAGATGTCGATTTTTACCTTTTTTCTTTCTAAAATATCTATTCAAATAAACATATATATCTTTGCCAATAAACAATCAATCTTAAATATTGGCACGTTATTTGAAAAGTAATTATATTCTAAGTCAGAAAAAATACAAACCATATATATTTTAGTAATAATATTAAATTTTATTAGAGATTTCATTTTATATTTACTTTTTATTACTGATAAACCCGTGATTGTGGGCGTAAATAGGGGGTGTGTCAATTTTTTTATTATTTGAGATATTAGCCTTGACAACAAATGTTGTAAATTTGATGACCTTAGATGCTATTGTTTCTGAGATCTTAACGGATACCAACCCACATGAACAATTTCATATAGTTATATAGACTAGTATCGCCTGTGGTCGAATTTCGAACAACTTTCTGAAATTTCAATCGTTTTTCTCATTCTGAGGCATTGACCTTGCCTTAAAAAAATGTATTGTACTAAGAAAATCTTAAGTTTCGAGAGAAAGCAACAGTTTTCGAGATATCGTCATAACTTTTATATAAAAATTTTTAGAATTTATTATTTGTAAAATAAAAAAATGTACTAGAAAAAATGCTTATTGTAGGGTATCCGTAAGAGATAGCGAAAAATAATTTTCCTACATTGTATTAATATCTAAAATTTCCTCCTATGCCATGTTCTTCCATTTCTGATAGTTTCGGTTTTACTTCAGAAATTTTATTTCAATGCTCATATTTCAGGTCAAAGGTCACACAACTATTCAGTGAACTTTTTCCCTACTCTAATTTATCTAAAAAAAATTATCAAAATCGGTTCAGAAACACGGAAGAACTGTTTCTCCTACGCCTTTTTTTATATACATATAACGAAATTGCTTAAAACATAGATTTGCGTATATAAGTTTGGAGTGGTTTGAAATATTTAAAAACTTTTTTCACGGAAATTATTTTTTAAGCTGTAAAATTTTGTAAAAAATATAAAAACATCATTTTGAAAAATTTAATTTTCATCAAAAAAGTCATGATTTTCGATTATAGAAACTGTTTGTTGCATTATGTCATATTTTTTGTTGTAGTATGTCATATTAAAGAGTGTTAAAAAGGAAAGCTTTATAATAAAACAAAATTACAACAACAAAAACGTTTGGCCTATTTTTTGAGCAAAAACTGAATATTTTAGAGGTACTTTTAAAACCATATAAAACATTGAATTGATAAGATTACGGTAAATCTTTTCTTATATCTCCACAGTCAAATAATTGATCTTTCAGCCAAAGAAAATTTGATAAAAATCTATTGAAAAATGGCCAAGATATTTGCTTGCAAAATCAAAACTTGAAATTTCAATCGTTTTTTTCTTATTCTGAGGCGATGGCCTTGCTTCAAGAAAATACGTTGTACTGACAAGATATACATTTTTCGATATATTTTAATAATTTTAATGTCATTTTAAGGGGATTTTTTAACATAATATCCATGGAAAATATTACTAAGAAAGCTTTCCTATACCGTTATATTCCTCAACCAACGACTTTTCATACAAAAATACGTTGTACTGAGAACATATATAGTTTTCGAGATATCGCTTTAATTTTTATGTCAAAATAACGGACATTTTTCAGACTTTACTATTTCTAAGAAATTTCACCATAACAATACATATTCAATCTTGTTGTATAAACAAATGCTTATTGCAGGGTATCCGTAAGAGATGGCGCAAAATGTCGGATGTCAATGTCTAAAATTCCCTCTTACATTATATTCTTCCATCTCTTTTATTTAAGAAATGCTCTTTTTACGCTCATATTTCAGGTCGAAGGTCACCAATCTAAAATTTTATCATACTGTGCAGCCAGATATTTCATTTGATACCTCATTCACTATTCTACCTCTTCTTAGCCCTGAGATTCCTTATTAAAAATAATACAAACTTTCAACGTCAATATTGCGGGTCAGGGGTCATATTTTTTAAATCTAAAATAATTCTGCACATATAAGGTGCAGTACCGTTCGAATGATAAAAGTTTCTTTGCCCTTATTCTAAAATTAATATCGAAAAAGTGCACGACAACATTTGATGTTTGCCTATTAATATACATATATAAGATAAGACCCCAAGTTTTCCTCCAATTTTCAAAACTTTTTCGTCAATTTTTAAACCCTCAGTAACTTTTTAATGAGAAGTGGAAAACTATTATTTAAAAATTAATTTCCATTGCAATATTTAAAAATATTAGGTGTACTCACGATTCAATGCACTTGCCATTGCAGTGTAGGGCTTGTGCACTTTAAAAAAAAAAATACACATACGTCAAAAATCTGCACAAATGCTTTTCTACTATTGCCTTAAACTTTAGGACTTCAGCAACTGTGAACGTTGAAAAATTTGATAGCTTTGAAAAAGTGATAGTGGTGTGTTCATGATAACCTGACTGCACAAGTCCTCAACTGCACTGGCACTAAGAGCACTAAGCACTAAGAGCACTAAGTCGTGAATACCCCCATTTAAATCTAAGCACACAAAGTATGCACGGCAACCCATATTAACACATGTATTCAACTAAGGTATTAAGTAAGCAAACAAAATACTGCACGACACCCTGATCTTAATTTTGTAAAACAGCGGATTGTGACAAGCATTTCAATTCCCAATGTGAAGAAGAACAAGAACTCAAGTTTTAAGAGCGTCTCTTTCATCGAGCATACCTGGTTAATATGCCTTGGTTAATATGTTTTAATGTCAAAGGTAAAGAAATAAAAGTAAACGACTTTACTTTAAGGTATAGAAATAAAAGTAAACGACTTTACTTTAAGGCAAATAAAAAAAAGTAAACGACTTTACTTTGCATTGTGCAAATTGCAGAAAGTATAAATTTTGTAAAGATAAAAGGGTGTCCCAACAAGAGCGCAATTTTTAAATTTTAAACAAAACAGATATTTAAAAAAAAATGGTGAAACTTTATTATATCGTAAAGTAGACAGAATGAGGTTATGTATGGAACAATATATCGTGCAGATGGCCGCCGCGGCTTTGTTGGCATACACGCGATCTTTTAATGAAATTTTCAATGACTTTTTTGCATAAATGCTGCGGTATTTCATTAATGCAGCGTCCAATTTCCTCTTTTAAACCATCGACTTCAAAAAACCCCAAAGAAAAAAATCTAATGGTGTTGAATCGCACGATCTAGGCGGCCAATTCTGATCTCCGAAACGTGAAATAACACGACCGGGAAATGACTGATGCAGCAATTGAATTGTTTCTCTGGCTGTATGACATGTGGTGCCGTCTTGTTGGAACCACATGCCCTCCACATTCATTTCTTCAATTCTAGGCAAGAAAAAACTGGTTATCATTTCACGATACCGAACACCATTGACTGTTTGCGCTTGACCTGCCTCATTTTCATAAAAAAAGGTCCAATGATTCTTCCAGCCCAAAAACCACACCACACAGTGATACGTTGAGGATGCATTTGCTTCTCGTGAATCACTCGAGGATTTTCCTCACCCCAAATGCGACAATTCTGCCTATTGACGAAGCCATCAAGATGGAAATGGGCCTCGTCACTGAAGATGATTTTAGAGGCAAAATCAGCATTTTCATGTTGTCTCTCCAATACTCAATTAACGAACTCCCTTCGCTGTCCCTTAGCTGGCTTCAGTTCCTGAGTCAATTGAACTTTGTATGCATGAAGATGCAAATATTTCGTCAAAATTCGCTGCATAGTGGATTTGGAGACACCAATTTGCTGAGCTCGGTGTCGAATTGAGGTGGATGGAGTTTGAGCGACATCATCACGTACAGCTGCGACATTTTCGGTCGATCGACCTGGTTGAAGAAGGCGCGTTGTTGTCTTTACATCACTAACAGACCCAGTTTCGGCAAATTTATCCATCAATCTCTTTACAGTTGACTCTTTTGGAGCATTATTGTGATCCCAAATTGATCGCAATTTGCGAACTGTAGCCGCAAAACTTTCACCATTTTGGTAAAACAATTTCACAATGAGAATGCGTTGTTCATTCGTGTAGCGCTCCATTTTTACTAACCTCGTACCTTCTACTAGCAAACAATAACAATTGTTCAAATGCCAAACAATGACACTTCGAATGGCGCCAAATTTACAAATTGCGTTCTTGTTGGGACACCCTTATATGGATCACAAACTTGCGTTCATACCTTCGATGACTTAAGTCCATGTTCCTTAAACTGTTTTAGTACAAAATGTGTTAAAAGCTTTAAATACCTAGGATTAATGATTGACTAGAAAATGAATTGGTTGAATCATACAAATGCACTTAAGAATTATGTAGATACAGCAACTAGACATTTATATCCAGTAAAGACTTTCTGCTCTGAAAAACTGCTCTCCTGCATCTACTATGGCATTTTACATTCTGAGCTGAATATGGTCTTGCATGCTGCGACGGCACTCATAAAAATAAATTAACTTCACTACGAACTGCACAAAAGAATGCTATCCGAATAATTTCTAAAAGCAATCGTTTTGTAGCAGTTTACCATTATTCAATCAATTTAATACTTTGCCCGTTAAACACATTTTCTTTTATAAGGTTTTAAAAACGTTTTTTATTAGATCAGGCTATTTGATAAATAGATGGAACCGAAGCTATAACTTAAGAATTAATCTCCTTAAATGGTTATTATTCCAACTTTTAACTTGCAACATTTTTTGCTTTGTTACTCATCCATAGCTCCAAGACTGTTTAATTATCTACCAAACGAAATAAGATGTATTCATAATAAATTTATTTTTCTCAAAAAGGTGAAGCTGAGGCTTTTTTCTTTATCCTACCTTAACTTCAACACCTTCTGAATATAATATACTAGTAAATACCCTCTGCTTCGCCTGCTCTCGTTTGGATTGTGATTGTTGTGCAGATTGACATTCATTATTTCCCAAAATTCGCGTATGGTCGCTGCTTTGTTATCCTTCATCCTGATTACAGCAGTACATGATATTCTAAACGTACAAAATCTAAAAAGATCATAACAGTTCGAATTCGCAAGTATTTTATATGAAGATACCCGGATACCTTCATATAAGACGAAAGGGTAGTACTTCAAAATCTTTATAAAAACTTGCCAAAACATTTTCTTTTCAATATTACAATTGTGGGGCTTATTGCAAGAACATGATAAGCCACATAAAAAATATTTTGAAATAATCGACTCTAAAGTTTTGAAAAAATGTATTTTTGTATGAAGAAATGGAATTGAACACGGAAATTTTTTCAAATAGGTTAAAAAATTAATTAGAAATTGCCAAAATATCTTCAGTCGTTGTTGGCAATACATTAAGTAATATATTCAGCCTAAAAAATGGATTTTTAGATCATGTGGCTTATCACGTAATTGCAATAAGCCCTTCAGTTGTATTGAATAATAGAATTAATTTTAGTAAGGTACTAAAGATTTGAGTATATACTCGTTCCTTGGACGAAAGCCACCTTTTTTGCTTTAAAATTGCAAAAGGTACCCGTGTACCTTCGTATACACAGGAGAATTAAGCTTATAAAACAAAAAACACATTTTAAGGGTTCAACCGAAATCAGTGACCAGAGCATCTACAAAAAGTATAAAGCCAAAAACACATTTTTAGAGTCCACCCAAGTGTCAAAAATGTTTTAAATTCTTAATACAGCCAGCATGTTCTCAAAGAGTATAAAACAAAAAAAAATACATTTTCAAGGTCCACCCTAGTATCAAAAATACTTTTTGAAATTTAAACATCAGGTTCGAAATCAGCGACCCCTTATACTGCTAGCATATATACAAAGAGTAAAAACTAAATGATAGGATCCATCCTAGCGTAAAAAATTTTCATAAAATCCCAACATTAGATTCGAAATCAGCGATAAGTGCATCTATAAAAAATATGAAAAAACAGATGTTTAGGGTCCACCCTAGTGGCAAAAAATATTTCTTAAATTCTAACATCAGATTTGAAATCAGCGAACTCTTAATACACATACACCCTGAAGTGAAGAAATGTCAAAAAGTTTTTGAATTGCTAACATCATATTACACAGTATAACACACAATCGCAGCAGTTTCAGTTTCTTAAAACTAAATTACATTAAAGATTCTCACGTATAATTTAAAAAAAATTCACAAATAAAAATAAAAAATGCGTTTTAACGAAATTTCTACGTGTCTGATACACAGAGATACACAGAGAAGGAGAGAGGGAAAGAGAGAGTTGCGCACTCGCCTAGTCGTTTGTCAATACTCGCAATGTATCGCCAATGCTCGATACTCGCACGCATACATACACAGCCATCTCTTTGTTACGTGACAGTTTTTACCAAACCGCACCACCCGCAGACCACGTAAAGGATCTTCCTTCCAAAAATTTATTGAAACCGCAATAATATTGTAGGTTTTTTTAACTCAATGGGATTGGAATTTTACCATTCTGGTAAAAATCACCATCATCCCGTTTAAAGATATTGTAATCGTGTCTTTATGACGTTAATAACTTAGACTCAACCGATTTCAATGCATCTTAATAATCATCATAATAATTTTTTATAAAATACTAGCTGATATACCCGGTGTTACTCGAGAGTCATTTATATAAACATTTTAACATACACTTCTCGATTAAATGTTTTTTAAAATCGGGAATAATGAAAAACATGTTGAATTTTATTTGAATTTTATTTTATTTAATTTTATTTATCCACCGTTTGCTAGGTAATTGAACGAACATTGATCCAAAAAAGGTTAGGAAAATTTTTGTTGTTGGTGGTTCCATCTCTTGCGGTGAGCTAATTGAATTCAATGAAGCGGTACGAAAAACAGATTTTAAAAATTAAAAAGAATTTTTATATTTACTCAATCTTAAAGCAAGCACAATTACCTTTTCAACAAAATAAAAATTATGGTGGGACTCAATGCGTCCTTGAGATATGGACATTTTAACGTCTAAACAAAGATTAATATTAAAAAACATATTGAACTTTTTAACAAAAAAAAATGTTAATGAAATATATTAAAAACAGCAGAGTTATTGGCATTAAAAGTAAAAACTTTGTTTTTCATATATTTTTTTTCTCATTATTAGCTATCAATGTATTATGAAAATTCGTTGTGCTAAAAATGATTGTACCTACTAAAATTTCTAAAAAAAACTGGCAGTACTGCATTATTTTACTTTTGAAAAGTTTGGTAGCAATAGCATTTTCGCAAAATATTTCGCAAAACTTATGTGCTAGCTGCATAAGAACATCAGATATTCTTCTGTAAGCAGAAAATAGCGCCACCTGTCTGTAATCCCAATCGTGTGGGGTTAAATTTGAAGAAACTTTTGAAAAAACATAATTCAGCTATTCAACGCAAGGTGTACGTATAGTTTGTACCCACACCTCTTACACATGTGGCGCCATCTATCTGTGAATTTAACGCACAGATCAAAACTAATGAAATAATTGTGCTGACCAGATGCGCATATGTTTTTTTATATCGCCATATAGCTGAAACTGCTTACATGAAAATATTAACTTTTACAGCATTCTTATTCACAGTCATCTTTTCGATAAAATTGTGATATATATACAACATTTAAAGTACCATTGATAAAGAACTAATTGACAACGGTGACACAATAGTGAGAATAAATACAGCCTTCACTACAAAACAAATTTAACAGGAGGGGGGCGGGGGGTAGGGAGGCAAAATATAAGTAAGATGATCACTATAAAGAAAATTTTATATAATACAAAATGTTCGTAATTACTTTAGACACACAACTGCATTCTTAGAGATATATGGGGACATTCAAACTATATAGATAATTTTAACACAAAACTAAGTTTTATTAATAGTCTGGTATGAAAAAATAGATTTTTAGCCATAACTTTTGATTGGAAAGAGATATTGAATTTTATAAAAAATATAAAAACAACATTTTGGAAAAAATAAATTTCGCGAAAAAAATCAAAGGGGGTACCCTTGTTGTTTTGATGACAAAAACAGTAAAATAATTTTTGCGCTTAGCTGGAAGAATTTTTGCAAATAAGTGCTATGTCATATGAAAGGTAGCCAGATGTGCAATTTTTAATTGATTTCGATTTTACAACAACAACAATTTTTGAGTCATTTTTTGAGTAAAAAGTCAATATTTTGGACCTTTTTTGACATAATCATAAAACATATATACACTGACTTAACGGTACAGTTCAACCTATTTTTGTGAAGTGATTTTATTGAACTTTTGAACAAAAAAAATTTGAATGAAATATATTAATGGACAGCGGAGATATTTGCATCGAAAGACCAAACTTTGATTTTCATGTCGTTTTTTTCTCATTCTTAGGCAACGATGTTTTATGAAAAAGTCGTTATACTGAAAATTTCTCCAATTTTGAAGATATGTGAATGTTTTTGATGTCAAAATAACAAAATTTTTTTAAAATTAAATACAAAAAAATCTCCGATGGTAAAAAGTTTTATAATAACAAAATTACCGTTAGTTGAAAAATTTTAGAGGGGGCGTGGCAAAAACTAAGTATGTAACATTTTAAGTTGGGATGTACTTAATATGTATACCTAGTTTGAGCAAAATCCGTTGAGCCGTTTAGATTTGTATAAAGGTCAAACAAACAAACAAACAAACAGAAAATGAGTTTTATTACTATAGATAGTCAATTGTATGAAAAAATAGATTTTTAGCCATTACTTTTGATTGGAAAGAGATATTGGGGTAATTTTTTCACATAAATTATTTTTGAGACTTGACTTTTTTGTAAAAAATATAAAAACAACATTTTGGAAAAAATAAATTTCGCGAAAAAAATCAAAGGGGGTACCCTTGTTGTTTTGATGACAAAAACAGTAAAATAATTTTTGCGCTTAGCTGGAAGAATTTTTGCAAATAAGTGCTATGTCATATGAAAGGTAGCCAGATGTGCAATTTTTAATTGATTTCGATTTTACAACAACAACAATTTTTGAGTCATTTTTTGAGTAAAAAGTCAATATTTTGGACCTTTTTTGACATAATCATAAAACATATATACACTGACTTAACGGTACAGTTCAACCTATTTTTGTGAAGTGATTTTATTGAACTTTTGAACAAAAAAAATTTGAATGAAATATATTAATGGACAGCGGAGATATTTGCATCGAAAGACCAAACTTTGATTTTCATGTCGTTTTTTTCTCATTCTTAGGCAACGATGTTTTATGAAAAAGTCGTTATACTGAAAATTTCTCCAATTTTGAAGATATGTGAATGTTTTTGATGTCAAAATAACAAAATTTTTTTAAAATTAAATACAAAAAAATCTCCGATGGTAAAAAGTTTTATAATAACAAAATTACCGTTAGTTGAAAAATTTTAGAGGGGGCGTGGCAAAAACTAAGTATGTAACATTTTAAGTTGGGATGTACTTAATATGTATACCTAGTTTGAGCAAAATCCGTTGAGCCGTTTAGATTTGTATAAAGGTCAAACAAACAAACAAACAAACAGAAAATGAGTTTTATTACTATAGATAGTCAATTGTATGAAAAAATAGATTTTTAGCCATTACTTTTGATTGGAAAGAGATATTGGGGTAATTTTTTCACATAAATTATTTTTGAGACTTGACTTTTTTGTAAAAAATATAAAAACAACATTTTGGAAAAAATAAATTTCGCGAAAAAAATCAAAGGGGGTACCCTTGTTGTTTTGATGACAAAAACAGTAAAATAATTTTTGCGCTTAGCTGGAAGAATTTTTGCAAATAAGTGCTATGTCATATGAAAGGTAGCCAGATGTGCAATTTTTAATTGATTTCGATTTTACAACAACAACAATTTTTGAGTCATTTTTTGAGTAAAAAGTCAATATTTTGGACCTTTTTTGACATAATCATAAAACATATATACACTGACTTAACGGTACAGTTCAACCTATTTTTGTGAAGTGATTTTATTGAACTTTTGAACAAAAAAAATTTGAATGAAATATATTAATGGACAGCGGAGATATTTGCATCGAAAGACCAAACTTTGATTTTCATGTCGTTTTTTTCTCATTCTTAGGCAACGATGTTTTATGAAAAAGTCGTTATACTGAAAATTTCTCCAATTTTGAAGATATGTGAATGTTTTTGATGTCAAAATAACAAAATTTTTTTAAAATTAAATACAAAAAAATCTCCGATGGTAAAAAGTTTTATAATAACAAAATTACCGTTAGTTGAAAAATTTTAGAGGGGGCGTGGCAAAAACTAAGTATGTAACATTTTAAGTTTGGATGTACTTAATATGTATACCTAGTTTGAGCAAAATCCGTTGAGCCGTTTAGATTTGTATAAAGGTCAAACAAACAAACAAACAAACAGAAAATGAGTTTTATTACTATAGATAGTCAATTGTATGAAAAAATAGATTTTTAGCCATTACTTTTGATTGGAAAGAGATATTGGGGTAATTTTTTCACATAAATTATTTTTGAGACTTGACTTTTTTGTAAAAAATATAAAAACAACATTTTGGAAAAAATAAATTTCGCGAAAAAAATCAAAGGGGGTACCCTTGTTGTTTTGATGACAAAAACAGTAAAATAATTTTTGCGCTTAGCTGGAAGAATTTTTGCAAATAAGTGCTATGTCATATGAAAGGTAGCCAGATGTGCAATTTTTAATTGATTTCGTTTTTACAACAACAACAATTTTTGAGTCATTTTTTGAGTAAAAAGTCAATATTTTGGACCTTTTTTGACATAATCATAAAACATATATACACTGACTTAACGGTACAGTTCAACCTATTTTTGTGAAGTGATTTTATTGAACTTTTGAACAAAAAAAATTTGAATGAAATATATTAATGGACAGCGGAGATATTTGCATCGAAAGACCAAACTTTGATTTTCATGTCGTTTTTTTCTCATTCTTAGGCAACGATGTTTTATGAAAAAGTCGTTATACTGAAAATTTCTTCAATTTTGAAGATATGTGAATGTTTTTGATGTCAAAATAACAAAATTTTTTTAAAATTAAATACAAAAAAATCTCCGATGGTAAAAAGTTTTATAATAACAAAATTACCGTTAGTTGAAAAATTTCAGAGGGGGCGTGGCAAAAACTAAGTATGTAACATTTTAAGTTGGGATGTACTTAATATGTATACCTAGTTTGAGCAAAATCCGTTGAGCCGTTTAGATTTGTATAAAGGTCAAACAAACAAACAAACAAACAGAAAATGAGTTTTATTACTATAGATAGTCAATTGTATGAAAAAATAGATTTTTAGCCATTACTTTTGATTGGAAAGAGATATTGGGGTAATTTTTTCACATAAATTATTTTTGAGACTTGACTTTTTTGTAAAAAATATAAAAACAACATTTTGGAAAAAATAAATTTCGCGAAAAAAATCAAAGGGGGTACCCTTGTTGTTTTGATGACAAAAACAGTAAAATAATTTTTGCGCTTAGCTGGAAGAATTTTTGCAAATAAGTGCTATGTCATATGAAAGGTAGCCAGATGTGCAATTTTTAATTGATTTCGTTTTTACAACAACAACAATTTTTGAGTCATTTTTTGAGTAAAAAGTCAATATTTTGGACCTTTTTTGACATAATCATAAAACATATATACACTGACTTAACGGTACAGTTCAACCTATTTTTGTGAAGTGATTTTATTGAACTTTTGAACAAAAAAAATTTGAATGAAATATATTAATGGACAGCGGAGATATTTGCATCGAAAGACCAAACTTTGATTTTCATGTCGTTTTTTTCTCATTCTTAGGCAACGATGTTTTATGAAAAAGTCGTTATACTGAAAATTTCTCCAATTTTGAAGATATGTGAATGTTTTTGATGTCAAAATAACAAAATTTTTTTAAAATTAAATACAAAAAAATCTCCGATGATAAAAAGTTTTATAATAACAAAATTACCGTTAGTTGAAAAATTTTAGAGGGGGCGTGGCAAAAACTAAGTATGTAACATTTTAAGTTGGGATGTACTTAATATGTATACCTAGTTTGAGCAAAATCCGTTGAGCCGTTTAGATTTGTATAAAGGTCAAACAAACAAACAAACAAACAGAAAATGAGTTTTATTACTATAGATTGTACGTTGTACCATATTTAAAATTATATACAAAATTAAATAAATGAAACCAATTTTAAAAGCAATTTCTTTTTAAACTCTTACTTAATGCTTCAAAAATACAAGACTATTTCCCTAAAATCACAATTTTAAGTTATTCTTTTCCCTTTTAAGATGATGCTAAAATTGTAAAAATGGTCTTTAAATCCATCTATTTCAGTGTCCTGGCTGCAAAATTGATACTTTTAAAATTTCGAAGAATGTGAGGAGAGATCCTTAGAATAAATTGCTTGCAAAGATGTAAGAGAAAAAAATGTTTACTTTAAATACTCCAGTGAATTTGCGAATCTGAGTCTCAAATTTATAATAATTTATTTAATAAAAAATTTATGATATTAATTGTGAGCACGTAGAATGCTCGCTCGAAGCCAAACTATTTAAATCGTTATTTATACCAAAAACAATTTTATTTTAGCGGTTGTAAGTGGTTAAATATAACTATAAGAAACATATACTTACATTTTGACACATACACAATCACAAAACTACACACATAACTACAACTAAAGGTATTCAAGACACGCACTGATACAAGCGCCAGCATCCAGACATTCCACAAAGCAGCATGAATCTCAATTAAATTTAGCTTTGCTTGAGCTTGGTGGTGACTTGGTACTCACGTGAACACCTTTAGAAGCAGTAGTTAGTAGAAGAATTTCTTGGCAATATTCTTGTAATATTAGCTTTAGACATCTTGCCAAGAAGAAAATGTGGAATACGCCACAAAACACGCACACTCAAACATACACAAACATAGATATCGGGCTGCTTTCCTTCGCATGTGCAACAATTTGTAGCAAAGAAATTAATTCCCACTTGCCTCTTTTGTGTTAAAGATACAAGTTGGGAAACATGGTCACGGACACCATTATATATGTATATATATATATATAAATGCATTTTTGCTATAAACATTGCTGCACACGTAAACTGCATTGGTGTGATGCGGTGTAATGTGATTGTTTGTTTTTGTCATAAACAAACCCATTATTTCCACTAATTTTATTTACAATTTGTGCATAAGGATTGCTTGAGTATCTTTTGTTTTTGTATTTGTGTTAACAAAAAGATACGCACTTTGATGGAAGCTTTAAAATATTTGGTTTTCAATTAAATTGAACATAAAATAGAATAAAATATATGAAAAGAATTAAAAGTAATTGATCTTTTTGTAAAATAGATTCACATTTAACTAATAATGTTATTTTGATTAACAACAAGTATGGAACTTAACACATTGAGTGCCACGTCGTACGTTTCTGTGCGACAGTGATTGCTTTTACTTAGAGCCTTTAGTTCTTTTGTGTACGACACAGAGAGAAATTTGTTGCGATTTTTAAATAAAGAATCCTTTACTGAATATTTTTGCAAAAGCATGCATGGGTCTAGGATGATTTTTTGAGGTTTTATTAAGTGAAAAATGTATGAAGTGTATTTTTTTGAAATTTACATTAAATTTACAAGTAATTTAATATTATATTCATTTTTGAAAAGATAAAAGTAAGTATACATATTATTATTTTAGATGGGCGTATTTTGGGAAACACTGCAGGCACAAGTGGGGGGTATTGGGGCATTTTGGACAATAGCAAAAGCTGTTTTTTTGCAGTTGCGTAACACAGAACACAAGAACGTCGAATTGCTTTATTGTTGGCATCTACCGTTTTAGCTATAATGTGTTTGCCGGGGCTTACTGATTGCGGAGATGTTAGATCTAAAAGGTCATTAGCTACACGTTGATGGAATTTGCGTATGTTGATTTTTTTCTTTGTAGCTTCCTTATAAACAATATGCGCGTTTACTATTGACAGGCCAAGTAATAATTCAATTGCCAATTTCCTATACCACTTCAAACCTTTGCGTAGGGTGCTACCATACGAGACCATTTGGTCCGATAAATCTATACCAGCTTTTCCTTTCTTATATTCAATGATAGCTAACGGTTTTGACTTAACTATACTTTTGCGTCTTTTTGCTCTACTAGTTGATGGCATATTTGGATCATCTTCTTGATTTGAATCGGATATCTTCACTGGAGCATGCTTTGTTGAAAGCATTCTGACATCTCGCTTGTCCTTTCATTTTAGTACTACTATTCCGTTTTCATCTTCATGGGCCACCAATTCACCTTTTTTAAGCGCAGAATTCATCACTTCTTTTGGCAAATATTTCTTGTTTGCGCGAAGAGTGCCGACAAGGTGGGTTTTATTATTTAGCATTGAGCGAGCGAGTTCGTAGCTGGTATAAAAGTTGTCAACGTATAATGTACGACCTTCTCCTTTCAATTCAATGATTAAATATTCACAAACATTTTTTGCTAAGCCAACTTCTCTTACCCCCGTAGCTGATTTACCACAATATATTTTCAATGACCAGGTTAATCCTTCAGTAGAGTAAAGTTTAAACAGTTTTATTTCATACATATGAGCCTTATTGGGAATATATTGTCGGAAAACAAGTCTGCCTCTCCAAGGAATCAGTGTTTCATCAATAACGATAATTTCTCCTGGTACATAAACTTTTTGGTACCGCATCTGGAGCATATCTAACAGTGGTTGGATTTTTCTAAGTCGATCACCTGGAATAATGCTACTATTATCTGCAAAGTGCATGAAACTCAGTAGCAACTGAAAACGGTTTCGGGACATTGCTTTTCCAGGAATGGTAAAGTTATATAGGTGAATTTTTGACTAATAATCTGAAAAAGACCCAACTTTCACCAAACCCATCCATAAAAGAAGTCCCAGAAACTTTTTAGTTTCAAGGTTTGTTGTCGGTACCCATTGTTTTTTTTCTCGAAGATCTAGTTACAGCGGTTTTGTCCAAAATTTTTTCTGCGTATTAGTCGGTTTCTTTGACAATTAAATCAATGATATCATTGTCAACAAATAGCAAATATGTATCCAAACAGGAAATGTCTGATGAAATATTTTGCTGGATACCAGATTTTCCAGTAAATGTAAAGGTCTTTTGACGTGATGAAAATTCAGTCCAATTGACTTTGGTATCCAACATTTCCGCGCCTGCTGTTAAACTGTCTTCTTCAGCTTCGACAGCTTCGTCAGCTTCGTCTTCCGTATTGATACCATCTTCAAACAACATGTCATCGATTACCACAGGATGTATGTCAGGCTCAGAGTCAGAATCCGAAACCTCCTGTATCCAATCACAATCATCATTATTAGAAAAATATTCATCACTCTTTGTCAAGACTTCCAATATTTCCTTTTCTCTTAACGATCGTTTCGACATTGTAGGTATTTGCTTTTTATTTTATTGTATTTTTATTTTAACTAAAAAGAAAAGAAAAGAAAAAAGAAATCAAACAAAAATAAAAAACAAGAAAAAAAAGCATCGTACGTTTTTGTACGACAGCGACTTTTACAAATGTATACCCGTCGTGCAGTCCACGTCGTACAGAAATGTGCGACACAAAAAAGCCTATATAAAATAAAAAGTAAGGGTCACAATGGACTAGGGATAGATCAGAAATCGTTTTTTATCACTAATACACTCAGTTAACAAAAAAAAAAAGTTTGGCCTCTGAGAAGGTTTGCGTCAAAACCGCTTGGTACTCAATGTGTAAAATAAATTATAAATATATTTTGTAATGATTATTGTACGGCTAATTCTTTGATAATAAAGGCATAGAAGTTATTCGCACCAAATCTTCTGTTGTGTTTCAATTCAAAATTCTACTTCCATTCTATCAAAAAAGTACCGGGAATTGGTCAATAAAACACAACATGTTTTTTACCCATTTAGATTTATAGTATCGCCTTCAAAGTAGGCTGATTTTAAATTATTAAGGGAGGGTTCTCCTGGATTTTTTTGGATTTGGCCGAAAAACAAGCAAAATTTGAGAATGGTTTGTAGGAAAATGAAAAGACATACGAACTTATGCTTTTGAACTTTGATTCGTGGTTTATTGACGAGTAAAAAAAAAAAGATATTTGAAAAATTCAAAATGGCGGCTTGAAAATGGCGGATCTCGTCGACCTCTGCGCGCAAAACATCGACCTCCCGCGGACAGTGTGGGGCCTCAGGTAGTGAACTGAAATGAGAAATGTATAAAATTTATTAAAATTGATAACATTTCATATGCCTGGAACCTAACTTCAATTAAGTTTGGTAAAAAAAACCAATTTTATGGACTTTTAAAAAAAAATTGAAATTTTTTGCTTTTTTTTTACTTAGATCTCGTTTAAAAATTATAAATAAACAATTTTTTATGCCAATGTTAGGTTCCAGGCGTACAAAAAAGTATATACTTTCAAACATTCTTTGAATGAAGGAAATCGGATCAATAGAACAAGCCCTGTGCTGTCCGTTAGATTAGAAAACATGGTTCCGAGAAAAACGCGTTTAAAGTTTTTAGAAAGTTGGTACGCGCGCGTGACATGGGTACGTTTGACACGCTCTAGCTCGAGAAATACGCGTCGTATTGAAATATCCCTTGGCACAAACATTCTACATATATGTAACTTTCATTTTATGTAAAAAAAAAAATGGATTTTTTCAAAAAAATCCAGGAGAACCTTCCCTTAAGCTCATACCAACGAATAATCTAATTAGCACAACATTTTTTAAAGGCATTTTCTCTAATCAACTTCAGTTCTCGTATTGAATTTTCTTCTGTTTTCTATAGACTAAAAACTGATACCTCGAAGTAGTAATTTAAGTTTTGGAAAGAGAAAAAAGTCGGCTGAAGCCATTTCAGGTGCAAACGGTTGATGTTCGCTGGCATTTGTTGAGCTTTTGAACAGAAATTCGTTTCTCATGAAAGCCTTGTGAGATGGTGCGTTATCGTAGTGCAAAATCGATGAGTTTTTATGCCACAAATCTACTACTTCTGAGTCTGGATTTCGTAAATACTGTTAATGGTTGCATGAGCATTCGCAGGGGGGGGGCGAGCGCTTATCCTCCTAAGGCGATAACAATTTTTTTTTATATATCTTCATATTAAATCAAATAAGCCATAATTTTAAAATTTTAAAAGCGAAGCAAAAAGCTTTCTAAATTGTAAATTACGCTTAAACTTAGGGATTTGAGAACTTTGTGAATAAAAACGTCGTTTTAAGTTGTAGAAGTGAAAAAATTTGCGAAACATGTATTTTGATAAGGTGTATCATAATCAGTCAAAAAGTCGATTTTGAATTTTTTGTAACTTACGGCTTGCTTTATTTCATTTGAAGATATATTTATTATGCATTAAATATATTTTGAAGAGAAAAAAAAAATAAATTTTTTAAGGTTAATTTATAAATAAAGTTAATATATAAATAATAAATAAATAAATTTATTAATTTGTAAATAGTATATTGTAACCGCTCTCATTTTATTTCGCAGAAGCGGCTGAAAAATAGTGAATTTTTTATGTATTGAAATACATTTATTTATTTAGTATTCAGCCGCGCTAAAAAGGGTAGTATGAGCACGGCCTAATAAGTTACGATACCATTTCATTAACCTTTGTTTGACAACACTTTTCAATACATATTCTTAAATTAAAAAATTTTGTCTTCGCATTTTAGTCGTAATTTTCAGCCACGAATAGAATTCGTAGAATGAACGTAGTTTGTCCATTTGTTTTTCGTAAAAAAACAAATGTATATTGTACGAATACATTTTGATCCCAATACCTTTTTTCGAAAAAAAAAACCTTCTGTTCAGCTGGGGTTTGAACCACGGTTCCTTAGCTTATGAGCCACGTACTCTTCCAATAGGCTACGGCCACATTGCAATCACACATTTCCTTATATTCGTTAATTGTTCGACAAACCAGTGTGAACGATTTCTGTAGTAAATTTTTTAAACTCAACTAGTACTTGGTACCTTCTACGAAAAATGAGTATGGCCAACCTACGAATGAATTTTTTAGTACATACTACGAATGTAATGAATGGACGAATGTTATGGAATGATATCCCGTATTAGTCGAAGATCATTTTTCGTAGCAGCAGATAGCAAGGGTCTTTTAATTCAATAACGGATGTAAGCTTTGACGATATGCAAATTAATGTTTGAAAGCCATTGTAAACAAGTAGAAGACAAAGCCAATACATTTTACAAAAAAAAAAAAAAAAAAATTAATGTTTTCCCAAAAGTCGGCTCGTTTTTCTATCATAAATATGATTTAATTTGTATTTTTTAAATTTTTCTTAAACTTTATAAATTGACAACCCTGCAGCATTTTAATTTAAGAAAGTTGCAGCGATCTAGGCTAGAGGCAAGCTTCTAATTCAAAAGCGAAAGATAAAATTAGGAAATTTGATAAAGTAGGCCAATTTTGAATCAAGGACTAATTTTTGAAAAAATTGTATATCGTAGTAAGCAAACGGTTTTAAATTAAAATTTATTATAGACAAAATTTTTTTTTATGTTATCAACGTAAATAAGAAACTCGATTTGAAACAACCCATTTTAATTTTTGAGAAAGTTTTACCCACCCAGTTTGAGAATTTTCTTTACTTTTTTTCGCGTCACGTGCTTATATTAAACCAAGATTCATAATCAAGCCTTGCAGGGAGGTTCTGGAATATGTTAAGAAAATGTATGATACCCAAAACAAATCGAATAATGTACCTCTTTATTTATTCATACGTTTTGAATTAAGAAAATATTCTTGTTGGAAAAAGAAATAAGTAGATAAGTGTCATGCGGTGTGAGATCCGGTGAAAAATATTTCCCTTAGCATGAGTGGAACATTTTAAGAATAGCGACAACTCAAATTTTTAATTTTTGCGATTAATATGGATTTTGACCTCCTAATTCAAAATCTGAAAAATTTCAGTCCGCTCAAAATTGATTGAGGAGTTAAAGGCTTCCAAAGTAAAAAAAATGCTCTATAAATTTAGTTTTTTTTTTTTTAGTTTTACAACAAAAAAATTTTGTTTAATATTAGGAAATTTTTGTATTCTTATTTTAAAAGTTAAAAACCTGGGGGCTTAATTTAAATTAATGCGATTTCATTTAAGGATATAGGTCTCACATAATTGAATTAATTTAACTATTAAGAATATTTGCTTTAGCAAAAATTACTGAAATGTATTTCATGAAAAAAATTTAATAAAATTTTTAAATATTTCGGACATAATACGAAAAATTTTTTTAAACGATCTTTAAAATAAATTAGGTTTTCTTATGTGTAAAAGCGTTTTTCAACTGGTGTAGTGTGCGTATAATGTTTACAAAATTAGTACCAAAAATCCGAGTAAATAGCATTATATAGGTTAAATTTTGTTTATGTTCATTCTAGATTCCTTTATGCCTTCCCCTTCCCCTAGAACAAATCCTGCGGATGCCCATGGATGGCTGAGCTGCTGAAAGTACTTCCTCAAAAAGCTTGACTCGAATCGTGTCGAATCGAATATTTTATGAAACGATCATCTTCAGAATGATCAATTCAATTGAAAAATATTTATACAAAAGTTTCTTCTATTTTGATAAACATTCATAGGAAAATGGTCTTCAAATTATTTTTTGTGCGTCAGGTCCTGGGAAGGAGTTAATCCGGTAATGGTTCAAAAATTTGCTCACAAGAAGCTTGGTCAAAGCCATTTCCAAATATTTTTAAATTTAAATTTAAAATAAAAAAATGTGCGTCTTAGCTTCGACACGCACCTGGAGTTTACTATATTAGGCCGGGTCGGTCTCCATAAAAAAAAGTGTTTTATAAACTCGGTCTAAAATATTCTTTGGCTTATTGTTGTACCCTCCACGGAAGGATTTGACAATGTGTTAACCCGTAGGCTGCTTGGAATTTTTTTAAAAAGTTTATTTTTTGGGCAAAAATCCACTTTTTGTAAGGGAAAGCTTTTTGTTCCAAAGAATTTTCAAAAACAAAAAAATCAAAATTAAAGCTTTTAAAATTATAAAAATATCAGCATAAATAATTTTGACAAATCTGCGAGTTTCGGATTTTTGTGTGACTTTTTTGGATGTGTTTTTATGTGATTTAGCCCTCAATCGGCAAAACCACGTAATTTCTTGTCCGATTATCTTCGATAAACCACCGTGGGAAAGGTAATAAAATTTTCTACTTTTATCTTATTTGAACGTTTTTGAACAAAGTTAACCCATTGAGGACGGATAAAAGATCCTCCTCTTCAGAGGGTTCAATTGGTACCGTGTTTTTAGTTATTTTTATTTTTATTTTGATACACTTAGATTATAACCTGCCTTGCATGATTTAAGATATATGTGGGTTTTAGAGCTTAAACGTGGTCGTACATGCATTGAAGATAGACTACGCAGTGGCGGTCCGAAAAGTTCAACAACACCACAAATTATTGAGTAAGAGTGTGATATTGTTTGTAAAGGTCAAATTTTGACTAAGCGTGAAAGTGCTAATACCATAGGCATTTTCATGAAGAATTACATATGAAAATGCGGTTCGAAAAGTTAGTGATGCATTCGATAAAAACTCGAAAAAAACTGAGTCTAAGCGTTTTAAGCATAACAAATCAAATTTTATGCACCGTCTTATAACTATAGATGAAACTTGGATCTACCATCGTGATCTTATACTAAAGCAACAATATCTACAGTGGGCTTAAGCTGGTTGTTTACCTCGCAAACAGTTGAAATAAGACCAATCGGTAAAAAAGCCGATGGCTTATGGCATCAGTATTTTTTAATGCAAAGGTATTTTGTTTATTGAGAATCTTGGGAAAGGTTAAACATGTATTTTTGGAAATTATTGCAACCTTTTGGATCAGCTGAAAGAAAAAATTTATGAGAAAAGACATGCTTTACAAAATAAAAAAATAATTTTTAATCAATACAATGCTTTACAGGAGTGTTTTGACGATGGCTTAATTGAATGAATTAAAGGGCATGTTGCTTGAATATCTACCGCATTCACAGACTTGGCTTACAGCGACTACTTACTCTTCAGAAACTTGAAGCAATTCGTTCGTGGAAATCGTTTTTCATCGAATGAAGAAGCTATTGCGTACGAGAAACAGCATTTAGCAGAGCTTCCGGAAAATCATTTTCCGGAGATTAAATTGTATGAAAAGCAATTTCATTTAAATTCTCATTCTTTTATTTTTGCTTTCAATATTTTTCCACCAACCTGTGTATTAAATTTAGTAACAATAACTTACAAATAACGGTTGTTATCTTGATCACAGATGGACATGGCTAAATCGACTCAGCAGGTAATAATGACAGAGAATATTTTTTATTTCAATTCCATGGGCGTTACAATCCAATGGGACTAAGTTTATATACCCCATACGCAGTACGCGTGGAAGTATAACAAATTAAAAAAAGGATTCGGAAAATGTCGATTTACTCGACTCAGAAAAACGTAATTTTCAAGTAACCCCTAAAAATTTATTTAAAAAAAAACCAAAAAGTTGAAAAATTAATAAAAATCCCGATCCGGGAATAACATAAAACCGGAGATGACAACTACACTAAAAAGCCATTTATTTTAATTCACGAATTCAATGAAACAATTTTGAATGCAACTGAATATGTAAAGTGAGGTCAGTTAAACAACTACTGCGTTAATTTTGTGGAGCAATTAAATGTATTTAAGATAAAAAAAAACACAACTGCTGGTGGTCTGTAATCCGTGGCACCGTAGATACGACCACTTCACTCAAAGTTCTAATGAAGTTAATGCGATAAAAATTAATTCAACACTTTTTTGCATAGCTACTAATGAGGTATCGTCCGTCCGCTACTATCTTCTTCAAGAAAGGCATTAAAAATTAAGCAAAGAAAATAAAAAAAATATTGCTTAAGAAAACAACCACCAACTAGTTGATGTTGTTAATAGAAACACGCGATGCTTGCAGCAAGAAAAGCGATGAAAAGCATTCGTATTTTTAATAGAGTTAAAATGCATAAACAATGCACGCAGAAGTTGAAAGTTGAAGGCGAAATGCAGCAAAGGAGCAATATAAGCTGAGACCACCACAACGACTCGTATAAATTGAACAATGGCTGACACAAAGGTTGACACAAAGGGTGACACAGTGCACTGCGCTGTGCATTTCTATGGCGCCAGCATGAGCATTAAAACTCTGCGAAATGGGTTGCATTACCTAAAGTAAGCAACTTTTTGGAGGATGGAGCGGTGACTTATGAAAAGGAACAGCTTTACTTTAACAGTGAATTCAAGTAAATTCGTCCGCTGCAGCAGAAACAGCAGCATCACATAACAATGTTGTTGTCGTTGTTGCTGTCATTGTTTGTTGTAGTTGTAGTTGAAGTTGTTTTGTCTTGGCGCTCGGAAATTAGCTTTTTTGTAATGTTGTTTTTTCTTGTTCTTTCGTAGCTGTAGTTAATGTATAAAAGAACCATGCTTTTCAATTGGTTTTCATGGTTATAGTTATTTTTATTTTTGTTGTCACAGTCTTTTTGTGCCTAATTAAAATTTAATCTCCTGCCAGCGATCAACAAAAATACACACAATAGAGCACTCTGACGTTTTACAACCTTTGAATAAACAAACTTATCCATGCTCAGAAACATGATCCTCATAGACAAAGGGAGTTTTTTAAAGCCATATATCATATAAAGCAGAATTAAAAATGAATTAAATAAATTGTGCAGAACCAACGAAATCGAGGAAAGGCAAGAGGAGAAGTTAAAGTAATCAAAACAAGGCATAGATCTGCCTACTTGAGTTGCTAGTTTAAAATCTGCTTTATTGGTGGCCAGCTCGGCTCTTTTAAACCTTTTTACAAAGTGTTATACTAAATTATTTATCTAAAGCTATTCTATATTTTTTTTTTTTGATTTTTGATTATTTGATTATTTATTATCACAAAAATTTAGCTTTCTTAAATAACATTATAACATTGTAACAATAATAATAATAATGCCACATTCTATAGGACACAAAGGAACTAGAGACGAATGTGGGTTAGCTTAAACAAATATGATATTTGTGTAAAAAAGCTTAAAATACAAGAAGTACAAGAATTACAAGAAATACATGGGGTCATCAGACAGAGTATTGACATTATAAATAAAATAAAATTAAAGTTTTTTCCTAAATGACCTCTATGTTTATTATGTTGACTTTATATGATTTAAATACAAATTCTAAATGTTTGATAGTTTAAATCATACTTGATTTTAAATACAAATTCTAGTTGTTTGACAGTTTAAAATCGTTTATCGAGCTTAAGGTCAAAGTTAGAAACAATTAATTGTTCTAACGAATTTTTCTAAAGAAACAACAACAACAACAAAGTTTTTACAATATGAAAGGAAAAAAACCACTAGCAAATTGATTTTATTGTACAATTTCTGCGTGCTAAACGCGTCATCAGAAATCTTTGTGATTGCCCGTGCAAGCGCGTAGACGCACTGCACCATCGGGGCGATGAGATTTTGAAGCTTCAATTTCTCATTTTTTCCCTTAATTTCATAATGCCACATTTGTTGTTGTATTTCTGTTTTACTTTAGTTTCTATGCCTATATTATATGTAGTCCAACAGCCTGCTGGAATTCTGCACTAACAAAGCATGTTTACTGAAGTTGTTTTTAGAATTTTTTGCTGATTTTGTTTTTCAGCTGTTTCCGTTTGGTCGAGCTCTACCATTTGATTAAAGTTTTTTCCTAAATGACCTCTATGTTTATTATGTTGACTTTATATGATTTAAATACAAATTCTAAATGTTTGATAGTTTAAATCATACTTGATTTTAAATACAAATTCTAGTTGTTTGACAGTTTAAAATCGTTTATCGAGCTTAAGGTCAAAGTTAGAAACAATTAATTGTTCTAACGAATTTTTCTAAAGAAACAACAACAACAACAAAGTTTTTACAATATGAAAGGAAAAAAACCACTAGCAAATTGATTTTATTGTACAATTTCTGCGTGCTAAACGCGTCATCAGAAATCTTTGTGATTGCCCGTGCAAGCGCGTAGACGCACTGCACCATCGGGGCGATGAGATTTTGAAGCTTCAATTTCTCATTTTTTCCCTTAATTTCATAATGCCACATTTGTTGTTGTATTTCTGTTTTACTTTAGTTTCTATGCCTATATTATATGTAGTCCAACAGCCTGCTGGAATTCTGCACTAACAAAGCATGTTTACTGAAGTTGTTTTTAGAATTTTTTGCTGATTTTGTTTTTCAGCTGTTTCCGTTTGGTCGAGCTCTACCATTTGATTAAAGTTTTTTCCTAAATGACCTCTATGTTTATTATGTTGACTTTATATGATTTAAATACAAATTCTAAATGTTTGATAGTTTAAATCATACTTGATTTTAAATACAAATTCTAGTTGTTTGACAGTTTAAAATCGTTTATCGAGCTTAAGGTCAAAGTTAGAAACAATTAATTGTTCTAACGAATTTTTCTAAAGAAACAACAACAACAACAAAGTTTTTACAATATGAAAGGAAAAAAACCACTAGCAAATTGATTTTATTGTACAATTTCTGCGTGCTAAACGCGTCATCAGAAATCTTTGTGATTGCCCGTGCAAGCGCGTAGACGCACTGCACCATCGGGGCGATGAGATTTTGAAGCTTCAATTTCTCATTTTTTCCCTTAATTTCATAATGCCACATTTGTTGTTGTATTTCTGTTTTACTTTAGTTTCTATGCCTATATTATATGTAGTCCAACAGCCTGCTGGAATTCTGCACTAACAAAGCATGTTTACTGAAGTTGTTTTTAGAATTTTTTGCTGATTTTGTTTTTCAGCTGTTTCCGTTTGGTCGAGCTCTACCATTTGATTAAAGTTTTTTCCTAAATGACCTCTATGTTTATTATGTTGACTTTATATGATTTAAATACAAATTCTAAATGTTTGATAGTTTAAATCATACTTGATTTTAAATACAAATTCTAGTTGTTTGACAGTTTAAAATCGTTTATCGAGCTTAAGGTCAAAGTTAGAAACAATTAATTGTTCTAACGAATTTTTCTAAAGAAACAACAACAACAACAAAGTTTTTACAATATGAAAGGAAAAAAACCACTAGCAAATTGATTTTATTGTACAATTTCTGCGTGCTAAACGCGTCATCAGAAATCTTTGTGATTGCCCGTGCAAGCGCGTAGACGCACTGCACCATCGGGGCGATGAGATTTTGAAGCTTCAATTTCTCATTTTTTCCCTTAATTTCATAATGCCACATTTGTTGTTGTATTTCTGTTTTACTTTAGTTTCTATGCCTATGTTTCTATGCCTATATAATCAAGTATGATTTAAACTATCAAACATTTAGAATTTGTATTTAAATCATATAAAGTCAACATAATAAAATAAAATAAAATAATAAAATTTTGTAGCAAGAAAAAACAGACAAAGTTATTTTTGGTTTGATAATCTATATATATAAAAATAAAACGGTCCATCTATGAAATGCCATCACGGGCGAACGGCTGAACCGATTAGGCTGATTTTTTTTTTATTCAATTCGAAATTTTTAGTAGATGGTTTATATAGAAAAAAAAACTTAATTCGACAAAGGGGCGTGGTACCTCCCATACAAATCGCAGATTAAAAATCCGATATTTCTGCTCCTATTATAGGTATTTGAACAAAATTTGGTACATCTGTTTAATGTATGCGTTCCAAGCTTTACTCCAAATATGGGCGGGATTGGACAAAGGGGCGTGGTACCTCCCATACAAATTACAAATTGAAAATCCACTATTTCTCCTACTGTTGTTGGTATCGGAATACAATTTAATATGAAGGGTTTAGTGTATAGTTTCTAAGTTCAACTACAAATATGGACGCAATTGGACAAATGAACGTGGTACCTCCCATACAAATGACGAATTTAAAATCCATTATTTCTGCTCCTCTTATAAATACGCCCACTTTTTCGAAATCATGGCAATTCCGGAGATCTGCACATTTTACAGTGAAACTTGCTGTTTAGGTGCTCCAAGAGACGAACACAATTTATAAATGTTTTCACGCCCACTTTTAACGCCCACAAATCAATATCTATATATATATAAAGCAAAACGATGTGTGTCTGGCTGTGTGATGTCTATAGACTCCAAAACTACTGAACCGATTGACCTGAAATTTTGGCAGTCGATTTGTTTCAGGTACGAGATGGTTGAGGAAAAAAATTTGCCACACCCCCCTTTTACCACCCCCAAATCAATAAAAATGTTATATTTCAGTCGGTTTGGGTCGTATATGGCTAAAATTTTGTAATTTAGTATGTACGGTTACTGTCGACAACTGTACGAAAAATTGGTTTCCACGCCCCCTTTGCGCCCACAAATCAGTGAAAATGCTATATTTCATGCAGTTTTGGCCGTATGAGACTAACTAACATATGATACTTAAGTTTGTATGGTTACTTTCGGCAATTGTACTAAAAAAGGGCGTCATCGCTATATAGCCACACCCACTTTTTAAGAAACCATCAAAATTGACTACTGGGTCGATTGAGCTAAAATGTTGGCTTAGTTTGTACGGTTACTGTTAGCAACTGCACTAAAAATTGGTATCCACGCCCCCCTTTTACCGCCCACAAACCAATGAAAACGTTTTATTTCAACGGTTTGGGTCGTATTAGACAAAAATTTTGTAATTCAGTACAGTGAAGTGAAGTGAAGAAGTAAAGTGCGCCAGGCTTAACCTAAATTGAGCTGAAATTTGGGCAGTCGATTTGTTTCGATTATGAGATGGCTCAAGGGAAATATTTTACCGCACCCCTTTTTACCGCTTGCAAAACAACAGAAATGCTATATTTCGCACGGTTTTGATCGTATTAGACTAAAATGTGGTTATTTAGTGCACATGGCTACTTTCGGCAGCTATACTGAAAATGGTGAATATATTTGACATTTCTTGACATTTTCGTGTATGGCAGTAAGGCGGTCTGTGGCAGAACAACGTTTGCCGAGGAGATAGATTGTTCCTGTGAGGTTTGGTAACGTTTGGAAGAGGGGGCGTGGTTCCTCCCATACAAGCCAAATTTGCGCTATCGACCACAAACCAAATAAGGGATATATATCAGACGGTTTCGCTCGTAAAAACTAAGATATTATCATTTTGTTCAGATGGTTACTGTCAGTAACTGTACAAAAATCACTTTTTCGTCGCAATATATATACGCCCACTTTTTCAAAATTATGGCAATTCCGGAGTTCTACACATTTTTATACTGAAACTTGCTGTGTAGGTGCTCCAAGAGGCAGTCACAATACATAAATGTTTTCACGCCCACTTTTAGCGCCCACAAATCAATATCTGTACATATAAAAATGAATCGTGATTTGTTCTGATGCTTAAAACTTGAAAACGACTAGACCAAATAGGATACTTCCTTCTACTGGTTTGTTCGTAACTGCTACGCAAAGGTTTAGGAAAAAAATAATGCCACACCCCTTTTATCGCCCACAAATCAATAACAATGCTATATTTAAGATGCTATATTTTGGTCGTATTAAATTAAAATTTGGTAAGTAAGTTCTTATGATGACTGTCACTAACTTTAATAAAAACGGGCGTTGTCACACTTCATCTACGCCTACTTTTGGAAATATCACAATACTCCGAAACTATTGGTCCGATTGAGCTTAAATTTTGTAAGTGGCTTTGTTTTGAGTACGAGATGGTTTAAGAAAAAATGACACACCTTCTTTTACCTCCCATTAATATAAAAACAATTTGTGTTATCGAATAGCGTTATGGGTTGCACAGCTTAGAAATTCGGTATTCAACCACAATTTAGACGTACCGTTTCAGTGATGAAATTTTATGGGAGTTGGACAAAGGGGAGGGGCACCTCTCATACGACCCAAATTGGTGATATCGAATAGCTTTGAATTTATAGGATTTCAGCTTTGGAATTCAGTTTTTGACCTCAATTTACACATGCAGTTTCAATGATTTTTTTTATGGGCGTTGGACAGGGAGGCCTGACATCTCCCTTACATCCCAAATTTGCAATATCGAATTGCTTTGAAGTTATAGGTTGACAGCGTAAGAAATCGGTATTCGACCTAAATTTATACATGCACTTTCATTTCTTACATTTTATGGTCGTAGGGAAAAGGGGAGTGACACTTCCCATACAACCCAACTTTGTGCTATCAAATAGCTTTGGAGTAATAGGTCGCACAGCATCGGAATTCAGTATTTGATCAAAATTTACGCATGCAGATTTACTGATAAAAATTTTTAGAGTTTGTCGGGGGGCGTGGCACCTCCAACTTAACCCAAATTTGCGATATCGAACAGCTTTGGAGTTATAGGTCAGCCTCGGAATTCAGTATTCGACCTCAATTTACACATGCAGTTTCATTGGTAAAAATTTATGGGCGTAGGGAAAAGGGGAGTGGCACCTCCCATACAACCCAAGTTTGTGTTATCGAATATATTTGGAGTTATATGTCGCACAGTTTTGGTATTCGGTATTCGACCTCCATGTACACATGCAGTTTAATTGATAACATTCTATAAGGGGTGATCAAGAGGGCGTGGCACTTCCTATACAACCCAAAATTGTTATATCGAATAGCTTTGTGGATATAGGTCGCACAGTCTCGGAATTCAGTATTTGACCTCAATTTAGACATGCTGTTTAACTGATAACATTTTATGGGCGTTTGAATAGGGAGAGTGGCAGCAACGCGCCGGGTTTCAGCTAGTATGAAATAAAATTAACGGATAGATAGCAACATGAATACAAATAATTAATTAATTACATCAATAAGCGCATAAATATCTTCATAGGATTTATTAAAAAGCCAAGTTTTCACTTCCCTAAGAAAAACATGTTTTTTACGAAGACATCTAACAAAATATGGAAGACAATTAAACAGTCTGGGCCCAACCGAGGTAAAAAAGTTCAAGAAGTGACTTAAATTGTGTGGTGGAATCAATGCCAGTCTTTGATTGTTGATTCTCAGATTATAATTCAAATGACATCTATTGATTAAATAACCGGACCTAATAAAAAACATTTTTAGCACTTTAAAATAATACAAGTGTTTCAAAGGAAGAACATTTAAACTCCTAAATAGAGGGAAACTAATTTCACGGGTAGTTTTTTTACATATTATACGAATAGGGATTTATTTTGTTCTTGTGTGTACATGTGTGTGTACCCCAACAAGGCAAGGCATATTCCAATTTGGAGTGACAAATACCAAAATAAATGCATTTAAGCAGTTTTGCTGTGCAAAAGGACCGCAAGTGAAAGAGCTGCCTTATAGCTGCCAATAAGTATTTTTTTAGTGCAGTTGAATGATCAAGCCAATTCATTTTCCAGTCCAGCAGCACACCAAGATACTTAAATGTTTTAACACAATTAATAGAAACACACTTAGTGGAACAGGTATTAGTGGGGTCATAGGTGTGCAAATAATTTGACTCATTACAGACTTTATTGCTAACTAAAAACCTTGCGCAGTCAGCTGAATGGAAAATACAGTCTGGAATTTCAATGGTTATACCGGCCACATTAAAAAACATAATTTTAGTTTTGTCGCTTAAAACAAGTTTATGTGTAGTAAACCAATGCCTCAGAATTTCCAAATCATTATTAATTTCAACTACAGTCTCAAAAACCGAATCGCATGAAAAAGTGCATGCTAAATCGTCAGCGTATATTTACTAATTAAAATACTTATTCTTAACCTTGTGTTTCATTCTTGCACTTGAATTATAATTCCCAGAGGGATTCAAATTTCATATTTCTGGGTTGACGAATGAAATTTTAGGCACAGTCATAAAAATTGAGTGAGTAATGAAGACGCACTCAATTCCAATGAGGAGTGTCCACAACAGTCGCATGCATTGTAATGTTCCAGTTTTCTTTTTTAATGTGTTCCACGCTCAACTTCGAGCGTGTTTCTTTGATCTAAGATATGGATTCAGATGTGGTGCACATCTAGCTATGCTCTGACTAGCTCGTCGAACGTGGTCGGGGATCTTTCTAAATCCAAATCTCACAAAATACTACAGCAATAAATATGTGCACATTAGAGGGCAAAAAAAAAACAACACATCTTAATCTGCGTTCAAAATATTTACTTCAGTTAAAGGGAAGCTACAACTAAAAATATAAAGCAGAAACTAGACGATAAATCCCGACAAAACAAATCCTTAAACCTTCACGCCAAACCATGATTAAAACAAGAAGAGCGCCTTGATGTTAATCGGCCTCCATTCCTGCTCACCCTGCCATGGCAACTTGTCAGATATTTTAAAATTGTCCCAAACGCAAGCCAGATAACAAAGGTTAAACATTTCCGCCTAGCATGCTGACGTATGACGGACTCACAAAAGAACTATTAAGTACTCATAACTATATTAGTTACAATTCAGTTATCATTTTTATTGACTTTCAATAACATTTTCCCAAAAAGAAACGAGAAAATTTCTATAATTTATAATAATTTCTAATGATACGGCTTAACTCGAAAGTACTTTAAATACAGACAGGAATTAGTGCTGCTAAGCATTTCAGGGTTCAATTATAATTATTTGCTTTTGTAATTGAACACATTAATTAAACATTCTAATTTGCTTAGAATATAATAAAAAATTTAAATCAATCGAACGTTAATCTAATTGGAAAGAAAAAAACATTTGTTGTGACTTTATTTTTTTTTTAATTGTTTTTATTTTTTCTTTTAAACTGAAAATATTAACTTGAACAAGTCTTACTTGCAAGAACCTGACCATCAAACTAAATATATGAAAGAAAGTCTTTCACTTATTACTTATTGTTCTTTACTTAAACCGGTTCTGATGGTATAAAAGATAAAAAAAAACGCGATAGAACGCAACGAAATTGAACCAGAATTTAGCAACACCATCAAAATCTAAGAGAGTCTGTGTTCATATTTTCAGTAACAGATTCTCTTTTATTTTTTTTTGTTATTATTTGTTTTTTTTTTACTCGCATAAAATTGTTTGTTGTATTTAAATTCTATGCTTAAATTTTGCTTTTATATTTAACCTTTTAGCTTAGCTTTTGTTTTTGATATCTATGCTTATTGTAATTTCAATTCAATTATTAAGGTATAAAAATAAAACAAATTAAAGTATTCTTTAGGTACGAAAATAAATTTAAACAAACGTACGTGCATTTCACTCCATCGATGACGTTGGGCCCAGCGATTTTTGATGAAGTTGAAAATAGCCGGATAGTTGTTGTTATAATTTGATATGTTGTAAAATTTGTGGTTTTAATTTATTATAAAAAAAAACCAAACTGGTCTAACCAGACAAATCTAAACTGATAAGCTCTTATATAAAATTTATGCGTTCTTAAGTATATTTTTTTTTGTTTTTTTTTTTAAAGCTCAACTGAATGTTTTCTAAGTATGTTTTTAAAGGCGTTATATATCTATTTATGATCTCTATAAAAAGCAAATTTTTGGCTTTTTGCCAATCGATGTTCTTAGGTTTAAGTAGCTGTCTGGTATACAGGATTATTAGTGTTATCCTAAGATTTTGGGGCCCCGTGGCCTCATCACTTCCTTCAGATCAGCACTTTCCGCATTTAGGTAAATTGACCAATAGCTATATAATGGATATACGTTTTTATACTGCGGCGTTGAATAGTAATTAAAATCCAACATTGGTCCATTTATGTGCTTTAATTCTCCGCATTTTAGCTCTAAGGTCACATGAAGATTACGCTACTCAGTCTCACGCTTAATTTCCTGATAATATTAATTTACTTTAGACAAAATATTTTATATTAATATAACGATAACCTTTTGTAGGACTGTTAATTAAAATGGTTAATATAGTTTAACTTTTAAAACTCGACTCTTATTTACTTTTAACAACTTTTTAGTTTTTATGTATATTACTTCAGTTTTTAGAAAAATGTATGCGTTTCCTTTTTTATTTTGTTTTTACTCAGCGAAATGGTCTGCACTTGCAGTCTGCTTTACAAATGATCTTTGTTTATAGCAGCAATTCTTAAGTAGCCAAACTAAGCTTAGAGTAAAGATTAGCGGGTCTGCATTAACGGAATGATCGGATGACCAAATGAAAGTGGTCGGTCTCGCTATAATATACCCTACCCTACCTTTTTATTACATATGGACATTATTTGATTATTTGTTATACACTTTTTTTTTTAGTAATTAGCTTTTAGATCGTAAGTATTTTATCTTGATATTTAAGTATATTTTATAACCTCGGTAGTTTGTTTTTACTTTAGTATAATTTCGAATACTTTATTATGTAAATATATTGAACTTCTATTCTTTTATAAGTTGAATATTTTTCTTCTTTTTTTCTTTTTTTTTTTTGTAAAGATTGTTTTATTTACTAGACAGTTTTTTTTATTTTGCCTTACTTCCAGATGAACAGTTAGATATGTTAATTAAATACTTAGATATAAGCTTACCTATTATAATCATTTTTTATATATCAATTGTTATTAACCAATCTGTGAAGACTATTTGTGATTCAATTATTAGTTACAAGCGTAGGGTGTTTTTCGACTGAGCTTGTAAAAACTGGTCACTATTTGAGAGAAAAAAAAAGAAAATCTAATAAAAAAAAAAAAAAAATTGCTACCAAGTAAGTGAACTAGCGATGGCAGGGGTGGGTTTAATAATTTATACGTGGCGAGCCAATCATTTCTACTACCAAATTATTTGTGCAGTAAAAAATATATATTTTTTTTTACGGAAATGGTCCATTACAGCATTGAGTGCAGCGCACGCCGATATTCCAGTGCTAGCATATTTGTCACTCAATGCATTGCCGCTTGTCTACAAAGAAATAATAAAACGCAAGGGTCGGCAGTGTGCATATGTGTGAGCACACTACACTGGAAGGAAGTTTACTGCCAAAATTTCAGCTGAATCAGCCCGGTAGTTTTTGAGATATAGCATTTTTATTGATTTGTGGGCGGTAAAAGGGGGAGTGGCAACATTTTTTTTCCTAAATCATGCTTTACTTGAGGGAAACTTACTGCCAAAAGTTCAGCTTAATCTGCCTAGTAGTTTTGGAGATATAGCATTTTTATTTTTTTGTGGGCGGTAAAGGGGGAGTGGCAAAATGTTTTCCTAAATTATTTGTGTTGTCACCCAGTTCTGAGCTTTACTTTAAATTTAAAAACCCTAGTTTATCGGAAAGTTGCTTAAAAATGGATTCCAAGATTTGTACGGGACATACATACAGGGTTGCCCATATTCGAAGCGCTCATTTTATTTTTAAATAAATCAAAGAAACCACAATTTTTTGTCTGTTAGTTATAAATATCATTTAATTGGGTTCAAGTAGATTTGCTTACATTATTTCTTGAATATGATATCTCGTAAATGGTCGCCATTGGCCTCTACGACATATTGTGCCCGTTTTGCAGCATTTTCCATGGTTTTCTTCAACATTTCGATGGGAATGGCGGTTATTTTTTGACGGATGTTGGTTTTCAGCTCTTCTAGGGTCTTTGGCTTGTTGACGTAAACCTTTGATTTCAAATATCCCCACAAAAAGAAGTCTGGAGGCGTTAAATCTGGTGATCTTGGCGGCCAATCGAAATCACCATTTTTTGACATCAAACGGCCAGGGAACAATTGCTTCAAAAAATCGATTGTAGTGCGGCTTGTGTGTGGTGGCGCGCCGTCTTGTTGAAACCAGTAGTGCCTGATACGCTTTCGACGCGTTCGTCGAAAGAAAAAATTGTTTATCATATCGCGATAACGCTTCTGATTGACAGTAACTCTGTGGCCATTATCATCTTCGAAAAAGAACGGCCCAATGAGCATTTTAGCACAAACGCCGCACCAAACAGTGACTTTTGCATCGTGAAGAGGTACCTCTTGAATTTCTTGTGGATTTTCAGTGGCACAAATACGGCAATTTTGTTTGTTTACCGTTCCGTTCAACTGAAAATCAGCTTCATCGATCATGAGTTTTCAGCACGTTGAGTTTTCACTATTGACTTGTTTCGTTGAATGTAAATTTCAACAGTTTTAGAGCGTTCGCGTGGCGTGTACTGTTCCATTGTAAACATTTGCTTGGAATGACGCTTCAAACGCGGTATGTCATTAGTCGATTTGGCATCACTGCGGAAAGTTACAGTGTTGCCAGATGGGCGCTTCGAATAAGGGCTACCCTGAACATACATGAAGTGAAGCTAATAAAAACGCGTTAAGAAAATCATTTCTTATTTCAATAGAACATGCATTAAGCAGCATATTGAAGTAGTTTTTGGAAATAATCGTTATTTTCTGTCTCTGAAAAAAATATGAAAATCTGTAATTTATTATCATTCTTTGCTTTTTTCAATTTCTTATAATCTACTTACCCTTAAAATATAGTACATGCAACAATGTTGAAGTAGATAGAAATGAACTTACGAAAGTATATGAAAAATTATTTTATTTGATTTATTGAAAATGAAGGATGGAAAAATAAACATGCATGAATTTGCGTTGAGCACATCTCATTGATCAGACGTTACTGAATTGGTTGTGGTCGACTGAGAAAGCTGTTGTTGATGGCTTGATTGTGCTTGTGTTTTCAAAAGCAAATAAAGCGACTCACAAACGCAAAAGAAACACAAACTGCCAATTTGATTGACCCCCAAACTGTTTGACGTTGCAGCTAGGGTATCTGTTTGTGTATGTGCATGTAAGGAGCGTGGCAACGCACGAATACCTTTACATGCATGATTATTGATATGAACAATTGTTGTAACCTGGCAGTGAAATGACACGTTTGACAGCAGCAAAAATATGCTTTAAGTTCTCTGAAGTGTTGATGAGTCCTTAAGTTGGAGATTGATCGATTTGTTTGTATCAATATTTTCTTTAAAAATCCGGACATCAAATCAATAATTTTTTTCGAACCCGTTTTGAGCTCACTCCCTACAAATTATACTATAAAAACAATGTCTTGAACCCTTTTAGAGTTCGCTCCCTAAAAATTATACTGAGTATATTTTTGCTCAAAGCTCAGGGACATTTTTAAAAAACTTATTTCAGATGGTTATTAAAATTTAATTTTAAAAATTTTTGTATGGTACTAATTTAAGTAAATATGTTTAAGACAATATTTAAATATTCGATTCGAACTTCTGTTTTAATTCTCATTACGACTATATTGTTGCAAAATCTAACAAAATGGTTGGGTTCATTAAGCGGAATTCCCAAAATTTTAGGGATCCGCACACAATAAAAGCACTTTATGTGTCACTTGTACGTAGTACAATTGAGTACTGTTCAATTATTTGGAATCCTTTTTATGTCCAACATTCAAATCGTATAGAACGAGTGCAAAGGATTATTACAAGATATGCTCTCAAAAAATTACAATGGCCCGATGGTCTTCCGTCTTATCATATTCGACGTAAACTTCTTGGTTTACAATCTTTAAAAGATAGAAGACTATCCTCTTCACTTTTATTTGTTTACCATATTTTAGTCGGCAAAATTACATCTGCTGAATTATCAAATTGTTTTATTTTGTATGAACCTCAAAGGAATCTGAGAAATACTAGATTATTAGAAGTGAGAATTCATAGAACAAATTATGCATTGAACGAACCTGTTAACAGGTGTATTAATTTATGTAACAGCTATGCTCATGCTTTAGATTTCAATTTAACAGAAAATAACTTTAAACTTAATTTATTTATGTTATTTAACTAGTACTCTATCTGTAATAATTAAGATGAATTGTATAGTCTGTAAGATTTAAAAATATCAGTAGACTGAATAAATAAATAAATAAATAAATATAGACAGTTTTTTGATGCATATGTGTGGTTTTTTAAAATATTCCGTGGTTTTTTTATGTTTTAGTTTTGAAATAATCCAAAATCTACAAAAATGTTATTTGTTTTCTCCGCATTGTAAATTTTTTAAATATAATTTTAAGCAGAGCCGAAATTGTACTTTATTTTTATTTTTATTTTTTATTTTTTTAAAATGCATTATAATATAAATATGTCTTTTTAGAATTATAAAATATGAAATTTTTAAAAAATCTTGTTATTATTTTTTAAAAAATTTGGATGTAAGCTCTTTTTCTGTTTATCTTTTATTCCTTAAAATTTAAAGCAAATTGACGAGACATGAAGTGTGAATCGTGGCCGAAATGGCATGGAACGACAACTAATATCTTATGTTCTAACTTAAATTTTACCTCATATTGCTCAAGGACATCGATTAAAGTTTACTCTTTGGCAATGTTTCGTCGTTTTAAGTTTCATTTTTTTTTATTTTTAGTTGGTGTTTTTATCTCTTTGGTGTCATCTTTATTAGTTTCTTCAACTTTATGCTTAAAGCGTTTTTTTGTCAAGAAGTTTTGCTTGTCGTAGTAGTCGTCATCTTCTTTTCTAACGCTTATGTGTTGGACTTAGCTGCAGCATTCTTTGTTCTGATATTTTCATATAACTTTTTCAATTAAGGACTCTCGCAACACATCGCAGTAGTCAGGTTTAACGCATATTCCGAGTGCTTGTAAATCGAGTATCAGCTGTTTGCTATTTGAGTATAATTTTGTAGTTTGTTGAAAATGTGCTTTTATGCATTTTCGTCATTGCGCTGCATTTAACATAAAACACCTCATTCTACCCTACTCCGTATCCCTAGTATTATCTTGGATGCTGAGCATAACATTGAATTTCCTTGAATTTGTTTGCTTTTTGCGAAATACTGTCCTGAATTCCTTTGTTCAAATGCTGTTTGCCTTTAGTTTATTCTATTTATAGTTGTTGTTGTTATTTTTGTTTGTAGCAGATATGAATTAAATTCTTGAAGATAAACATTTTAACAGGCAAAAAAAAATAACACAAAAAAACCGTAGTTGTATTTTCCTTTTTTTTTACTAGCAGATGATACCCGGTATTGATCGGGTTTCTATTTTAAATTTTTTGCAAGATCGTGTTTATTATTGACTTGCTGAAATGCATCCGAAACCACTTGAATATTTTGTTGCCTTGAGAGAGTGAATATGCCTAGTCCGATGCCGAACATTACTCACATTGATTTTGGTGACAAGTTTTGATTTTGTGTACTCTTACTTATTAACTTGGTGCTAAGATATCGCTTTATAGGTTTATAAGTTGCATGGAAAGTACACCTTTGGCTTTCACATCCTTCCTTCGGTTTAGTTATTAGTTCTGATAACGAATATACATTAGACCAGTTCACTTTACAGAAATATTAAAATACTTCGGTGCGCATCCATTTACTGAAATTTACATTCTTAAAGAGAACGAACATACCTTAAGACCCAAAAAAATTTGACCTTTAGACAAAGAGGTTAATAGGAATAGAAAAAAAATTTGAAAACATTACAGAAATTCATATTTTTAAAAAATACAGCTGTGGTCAAATAAAAGCAGTGCTCTTATATTCAGACATGTTTGGACAAATAATACTAGTCCTAGAATTCTGGATCCGGTAAGCCTATTATCATTCCTATATGTTCTTTAAACACTGGTTGCAAATCTGTACTCAGTTTCCTCCCATATTGTAAAATTTTGAAGATACAGGGTGTTGTACGTTTTTGGCACGTGTTTAGTATTATTGAGTTCACCATAAAATAAAAAAAAATTTGTATTTTAGAAAACCATCGGCTTTTTCATCAATATATCAATCACTATCGTGTCATGTGCTATAGCGAAATGTCAAGATATATTGTATCTTTTGTTTTAGAGGAGCTGTAATCGTCCAAATTTAAAATGTCTGTTTTTCACGTAAAAACACACTGAATTAACAGTCTTTTTTCTAAATTCTCTTTTTGAATGATAAAATCTAAGCTAAAATAAAATTCAAAATTTGTTGATATTTCGTAGAATAATTTAAAAATTTTAGCTCCGCTTCACCACATGACACGAAAATGATTGATATATTGATGGAAAACCTGATGATTTTTCTAAAATAGAATATATAATTTTTTATATTTATGGTTAAAATAATAATAAACTGACATTTGAAAGGACTTTGACCTAGCTTCTATTGATAAATTTTGTTGTGCGTGTTATTCAATGTTTGATCACAAATGACCGAGAGAACTGGACCTACGTGTTTTATGCCAACTCCGAACGGCTTATGTTCTTCTCAAGAAGCTTTAAATGGCAATTTTTACTCTCTGAGGCTAGCCATCGTCTGCAGAGAGATGACGACCGAACAGAAAAATTAATTCAATTGAAAAAATTTTTTCACTCTGAGCTGGAATTGAACTTGGGCTACCATAGTTCTTTAGCTTAGGGGCCACGCACTCTAACCAATAGGCTACGGCCACCACTTATGGTTAGTAGTTTACGGCCGTATTCATTACATTTGTTATGCACTCGTTAAAAACTGTTTTAGTTAGAATACAAACTATCCCTTAAAATGCTGTTTATGCATAAACGTATTTTGAGAGCATTTTAAGCAATATGGGAATTTTTTAAAAACAGTAAGCAACACTTCATCAGCTGACAGCTTAACGAAAGAACTTGACGAAAAACAGACTTTTTGTCGCCAGAAAGTGCCCTGTTACGGTGGCGGTCATAGGCTCATCATGGTCATGCATTGTAGTTGTTTCAATGTATATTAACAATATGAGAGCGAGAGCAAGAGAGTAAATTTTCACCACCACGGTCACCAAATGATTTGACAAAAATATGAAATCATGGGATCAAACCAGTGTTGCGTTGTGAACTTATTCACAATATGTGTGTTTATGCAAGAAAATAGTACACTTTTACAGTCGTATTCTGGCAAATTAACAAATTGTTAACCAGTATTTCGAATATTTCTATGTGTTTGTTGTAATATTTTTGATTCCAAAACAAAATTTGAAGCTCAAAAATAAAAAATGTTGATAAAAATTGTCAACTGCTTTTGAGTTATTGACAATTTCATTAACAAATTTTTATTTTTGAGCTTTATATTTTGTTTTGAAAACAACAAACACATAGAAATATTCAAAATACTGGTTAACAAGTTGTTAATTTGCCAGAATAGGGCTGTTAGTATAAAATGTATGAAAGCAGTAATGAAACCTGCTTAATAGCAACACGTCGGTTGTAAAAATACTAAAAGTAGCAAAAAGTGTACTGGTGCTTAGGCATCATATGACGACCAGCATAGCATACTTTCGTCACACAGCTCATCAAACGAAAAAAGAGAGTAAAAAGTGTCATGACCAGGGATCATATGACGACCACCGTAACAACACACATAGCTGATTTTGACAAGTTATGTTAGGCATTAAAAAAACAAAAAAAGTGAAGTGAAAAGTAAACAAAAATATAAATATATTTTTATAAATAAATATATATAAGTTCAATATTTTGATTATCTGCACTTTAGTGGAAGAAGAAAATCCTTTTCCAAAGCGCCGAAAAATGTATAGAGCAAAGATCAACCCCTTTGAACAAAACAACGACGAGGAACGAGTAGGAACGATGTTCAGAATGATTTTAACGATCGTTAAAATACTCTTAGAACGTTGATGATAATATACGTTTATGCATAACAAAATGTTTTTCATTGTATAACTATCGCTAAAACAGGTTTATGAATACAGGGGTTAGATTCTAGATCAGGGGTGCGCACATACATACACATTTTAATATTTGTGTTGCAAAGCTTTTGCTTTTAAAGTTTACACTTGAAAAAAAACACAAGTTCAACAACGAAATGAAAGCAAAAAACTTTCAGTAGCGGTGATGCGTGATCTAAGTAAGGTAACTCATATTTTTAACTCCTATTTTTGTAACTGAAAATAAAATGTATTTAAGTACTTTGAATTCTTATTTATACAAGAGTTGTTGAACTGAAGTTTCTAATAGTTGTTTTTGGGTTTTTTGAAAAAGCCCTATTAAAAAAATAAATTAACTTTACTACATTTTTGACACTTCAGGTTTTTATATAACGAGTATGTTAACATATGCTTCAAGATATAAAAAAACAAAATACAACTTTTTTATTTTTCAGTTAAAAGGCATTTCTAACCTTTCGTCTTTGTTCAGTTTGCATCTCTTTTTTTTAGTATATAAATTAAGTAAAAACAAGAACATTTTAAGCAGCAAGCAACCGCAAGCTGCTTGCTGGAAGTCTGGCTAGGTACTGAAAGCTTTTTTATTTTCATGTCAGCAAATGCGTACGAAAGCTCTCCGGACATGCGCAGCCTTTTGGGTACGCCTGTTTTAGATCAATAATACTAAATACTTTCCAAAAACGTTAAACACCCTGTATCTTTAAAATTTTACAATATGGGAGGAAACTGAGTACATATTTGGAAGCAGTGCTGAAAGTTCATATGGGAATGATAAAGGGTTGACCGGATCTAAAATTTGTAGACTAAGGACTGCACCGAAAAAAATTGTCCCATACATTTCATTCCATACTGTGCAATTCAAGGTTTAAAATTTAAAAAAATTTATCATAGTAGCTTTGAAATAAGTGTCGGAAAATATTATGCGTTGCTCAAATTTTATGGAAATTTATTTAATGTGAAAATGGCAAATGACTGGAGTGCGAAAACGAATTATTAAATTTTTCAAGAAAATCCTCAGTGGTCCTTCCAAAAAATTGTCAAAGAGGTAGGAGCTGACAGAAAAACGATTACTCGCATTATAAAACACTTTAACCTTTATGTGATCGGTACTGTAAACTTACGTAGATGGTCGGATGTCTACATTTGTATTTATATAGGAAACCTGGGATATGAAAAAAAAATATCTTTTAAGTACGTTTTAACGTATTTATTTAAAAAGTTCGTTTTTAATAAAAAAACTGAGGGGAAAACGTTTGTTTTGTATTAATGAAGCAGCATTAACCTAAAGTATATGTGATAGCATGTGCGTCGCACATTGGTTTTTTCGTAAACTGTAAGTCTTGTGTGTAGTCTTACGCTTTTCAATTTCCATGGGCTATTTGTCATAAGAAATATCAGGCAAGCGCTGCAAAATAGTGCCAGAAGCAGAAGGACAGCACCTAGTGCCATCGCAATAGATGCATCCAATCAGCAGGATAAGCAATGACAAAGTGTTCATTGCACTGTACTACTCTCCAATTATTGGAAAATATGCAATAAAGTCACAAATGGGCATTTTCATGTTCACGCACGTAACGTTCTACGCTTTTTTTGTTGTTGACAATTTTAAAAAAAAAGCAGAAAAAGTCTTAAACTTTGTCCTGCTTAGATTTTTAGATAGCACTAGTGGTACTAACGCTCCGCCATCTGACGTTTTTTTCAACTAGTGCTTATTTCGTGAATGGTAACACTTAGCTCATGTCTGATTTGACAGATAATTAGTTTTATCCTTCCGCTGAACGAATATGGTTGTGTATACGCTTGAACAACGCTGGGAAATATTGCGACATTACTTTGAAAATCATGATAATGTTGCAGAATGTGTGCGAGAATTGCGTACGTATTTTGGAAGAAGAGAAGCACCGTCAGCTCCGTATGATCGTTATCTTGTGAAAAAAGTGAAAGAAACTGGCATCCTCATCGATAAACCAAAGCGTGAAAAGCCAAAAGCAGTGCGTACACCCGAGAATATTGCTACTGTAGTAGAAAGTGTGCGTGAAGCGCCATCAACATAAATTCACCGTCGTTCGCAACAATTGAACATTTCGGAGACATCATTGAGACGAATTTTGCATAAAGACCTTGGTATGACGACATACAAGCCAACTGACTATCCATTGCGTTTTCGCTTCGTTAAGTGGACCTGCGATCGACTTACAGAAGATGCCGATTTTGTCAAAAAAATCATCTTTTCAGATGAAGCTCATTTTGATCTTGGCGGGTATGTAAACAAGCAAAATTGTCGCATTTGGGGCACACAAAATCCGCACGCATACATTGAAAAGCCGCTGCACCCAAAACGAGTCACAGTTTGGTGCGGATTTTGGTCCAGAGGCATAATTGATCCATTTTTTTCGAATATGAGCAAGGAGTGGCCGTTACAGTCAATGGCGATCGTTATCGGGCCATGTTGAACGAATTTTTGTTCACAAAAATTGAAGAGGAGGATATTGGCAACATTTGGTTTCAACAGGACGGCGCTATGTGCCACACAGCCGAAGCTACACTCGATGTTTTGCGCCCTGTTTTTGAAGATCGCATTATCGCATCGCCGCAGAGCTGATGTCGTTTGGCCACCTCGGAGCTGCGATTTGACACCGTTGGAATATTATATGTGGGGTACCCTCAAAGATAAGTGTTACGCCCACAAGCCAGAGACAATTGACGCTTTAAAGGACAATATTCGTGAAGCCATTGGTGAAATACAGCTGCACACAATCGATAATGTGCTTAAAAATTGGACCGATCGTGTAGGCTAATGCATGGCCAGCCGAGGCAGCCATTTGAATGAAATTATTTTTCATTATTAACCGGAAGGATTGTACTTTCAAATAAAAAAAGAAATTTGATAAAATATCCAGTAGTTTTTTTATAGAATTTAAAAAAGAAAAAAAGTTATTTGGCGAACCCTTTATATTTTAGTGTAAAAGGTGAAAGCGATCGTAATATTGATATATGATTTTGTCCAAAGATATAAGCAAACAAAGAAGGAGCCTTACGAAACAAAATACGAGATATATTAACGAAAAAATAACGGTAAAAATCGAAAACTAAAAAAAAATTAAACTAAACCTTGTATATTATTATTAAACTTATAAAATTTCAACTTTCGTTAAAATTTTTAAACTTTTGTCACCATTTTTACACTTTTGCTGTCATTCATCATGTTTGTTGCCATCTTTTAAAAATTCCAATTTTGATCAGCTTTCAGTACTCTCACAATATAAATTTCAACATTTTTTCCTCTATTACGGAGGTTAAAAAAATGTTCAGTATCATTTAATTTTTTACTCGCGGTAGACTTTTTATGGAAATCGAGTGCATACACGAACTCACATACGTGCATACGTGCACAGAATAATAAAAATGACAAAAGGACATGTTTCAACATTCTGAAATAAAATTTTTTTCTATTTCGTAAAAGAGTGATATGACTTTGCATATATTTTATATGGTAACTACATTTTTGTAGACACCCAGCCAGGAGATGGTAAATTTTTTAAGTATGGTCTGGAGGTGTCGAAAAATTTTTTAATGTACTTATTGCCCAAAACTGTTTAGAAATTATTTTTGGGAAGCTATTGAAAACCTCGGAGTCAGTTTTTCGGCAAAAAATGCTACAAATGTAGACATCCGAGCACATGAAGGTTAAGGAGGCAAAAAAAAAAAAGGGTCCACATGATCAAGCCAAGGCAAAGAAAGTGCTTACTCTCCTAAAGAAATATCCATGCATATCGGGATGGAAATTGGCAAGGAAGGCTGAATGTTCAGAAACTTTTGTGCGCAGAACAAAGAAAGATGATGGGCTTAAGACGTACAAAGTGCAGAAAGTTCCAGATAGAATCGCCGTAAAGAATGAAACCGCAAAAAAAAAGAGCTCAAATGCTGAAACAAAATTTTTTGATAAATTTGAATGCTGCATAATGAACGACGAGACTTAAATTTTAGCTAAATTTCCCAACATCCTGGACAAGAATTTTATACGGTCGTTTCTCTGGGAAATGTTGCTGAAAAATGTAAAGCCAAAAAAGTGGAAAAATTTCCAAAGAAGTTTCTGGTATGGCAGACAATTTGCAGCTGCGGCAAAAGAAACGAATCATACGTAAGGTAACGTTAAGGAATGTTTGCAAAAAAGATTTCTGCCATTCTTAAGTCAACATGAAGTGTCCCCGTTTTTTTGGCCTGACCTTGCTTCACGTTACTACAGCAAGCGGCCTTAAATTGGTTCCAACGGAATGAAGTACACGGAATAATATAATTCATAAACTTTTAATGAAAGCTGTTTATTAAATTTTTCTTGACCATTTTATGAATAAATTCATAATTTTTAATGTTTTTTTTTGTTAGCTTAATGAAAATTTTCATTAAAGCTTATGAACGAGTTCACAAAATTTTAATGAAAGCAATTCATAAATATTTCTTCATAGCAAATCTGATATATGAATTTATGAATAAGGTAATGAACACTCTTCATTAAAATTGCATAACAGTCTCGTCGTCTAACGGAACATTGCTTTATTGTAGCGGTGGGTAATGACACAAATTGTTCTATTTCATTGCTGTTTGTGAAAAGAAATAAGTTAAAAGTGCTTAGAAGTAAATTAAAAATTAATAAAATTGTATTTACCAGTGATTAAAGTATTTAACGTAAAGAATACAAAATGTTTTGTGCTTTGTGCAAAAAAGAATACAAAAAAATAGATATCTTTGAAGAACATATTTAAAAAACGGCATTTTATTTCTAAAAAGGACACAGTGCGTTGTCAATTTTGTGCACAATTTTTTGGTGGTGTTAATATTTATAAAAGACATCTTAAAAGAAAGAATTCTGATTTAAAGTGTTATAAAGCAAAAACTAATGGCAAATGTTTGCAGCAATCAAAAACAAAAAGAAGCGCTAGCGCTCCGAACTGTGCAGCCGACGAGTATGTTGTTAACGAGTGTATTTCCAACGAAGCCGATCGCATTGCTAGTGCAGACGAGTCAGTCAATTTTTGCTTGAAATACTTCTTAATTTTGCGAATCAATTCCTTCCTTAAATACTTTAATTATTTTCATTTTTTGTAAAAAAATAAAACTTATTGTTTGCCATTTTTACTCAAGACTGTAAACATATTAATAAAATAATTAAAATGTATGAAATATATAATTTGGAATATTAAAACAATACATTTTCATTTAAATTTATTAGGTTAAGTGCGTATATATTCCACCATTTTTTTCAACAATTTCGTAAATAAAAAATTTACTCAAATTTCCATTAAATTTAATAAAATTTGAATGAACTTCTTCATAAATTCTATGACCTTTTCATTAGTTTTAATGAAATTGTTCAGTAAATTTTTTGAACTTTTTCATTAGTTTAATGAAATTCTTCATTAACTTTTAACGAACATATTTAAAAGTTTAATGATTTTTTCATTTGTTTTAATGATTTTATTTATTAAACTTTAATGAAATTTTTCATTAAATTATACGTAATCATTAATTTTGTTCATTAAATTTCAAGTTAATGAATAGCGTTCATTAAATTTTAACGAACGTGTGCGTTAGTTCAAAAAGAACGAATATTTTCATTAAAACAACGCACAAAATTACTAATTTTATGCACCTTTTCCGTTCCGTGTAGTTTTGATGCCGTGTAGTTTTGATGTTAGTCCACCAAACTGCCCAGAACTCAAGAGATATCTAAGCATATCTGAATATAAGAGAATTGCTATTATTTTGACCGCAACTGTAAACGTAAAGAAAAATAAATGTTCGTAGCGTTTTTATTTTTTTTTTTACATGTTATGGTTCAAAAATGTGCACTATGTTATATCGTAAGAAAGCTTAAGCTTTGTTCAAAGAATACAAAATCACAAACATAATGTCGCTGCAACAAAAAAAGAAAAAAAAATGTTATATGGAAAAACGATAATTTTGGTTTAATTTGGAGTTGAATTGCATATTTAAAGCTCCGCCAAAAAATATCAGGCATTTTTTTAAAAATAAAAAAAAACCGTATAAAAACCTAGATTACCATAAATCATCAAACCGTGGCATTCCACGGAAAATTTAAAAATGTGTTATTTTCTTAAATTGATATGATTATAACCAGTTTATTCCAGGGACCGAGAATAACTGTTATTTTGCAATTTTCAGATGAAAAAGACATAACGAAGAAGTGGCCGGAGGACTTTTTTGAATATATCATTATTATCGTAATGGCAGGTGATTCGCGAATATTAAATGCCTTTTAAATTTTTGACTGTTACTATAAAAATTAAAATTAACTGTTTTTTTTTGCCTTTTTTTTCGGGCAAAAATAACTGTTACTTTTGACTTTTATTTTTTAGGTCAAAAATAACAGTTATTTTGTGCCTTTTATTTTTTCCGTCAAAAATTTAAGGCAATTAGTATTTTTTCAAAGGCCGAATAAAAAACCTTAAAAACTAAAAAGTTTTATAGCTCAAAATGTGCGCGCTAATGAGGCGATAAAAATTGCATAAATTTTTTTTGCCGTTCAAGTGGCCTTTAAAAAATTCAAATTTCCTAATATTTTTGACTGAAAAAATAAAAGGCACAAAATAACTGTTATTTTTGACCAAAAAAATAAAAGTCAAACGTAACAGTTATTTTTGCCCGTAACAAATAAAAGGCCGGTCCCTGGTTTATTCTTAACGCAATGTACAGTGTTGCGCAAAATAATAGCAACAAAATCAGTACGCTGCTACAAAATCGTGTATCTTTTTAAATATTAGGTACACACAAAAATGATTATAGCAACCAAAGCATATATTCATACATCATAATTAAAACAAATCATTTTCAAATTTGGTTTTGTTTTCTTTATTTAATTTAAAATTAATGTGATTTCATTCAGTTTTTCTGAGAGCAAAACAAAAGCAACATAATTAATATTTGGTGTAAGATTCATTATTCTTGATAACCGCTGCACATCTGAGTGACATTGACTCTATTTAATTAGATATGTTGGTATTAGGTATATGTTCCCAATTAACTTTCATGGCTTCATACAGTGCAGTCTTATTGGAAAACCTTTGACCAGAAACTTTTACCTTCAAAATCCCAAAAAGATTTTCAATGGGAGATTTTCAAAGTCATTGTGACTGTGCCGGCCAACCAAGGACTTGAATCCCATTGCCTCTCATGTAATATTTGATGAGCTTTGAAGTGTGCTTCGGGTCGTTGTCGGGCTGAAACGTTCCCTGAAGCGACATATTCCACTCTAAATGTGGTTGCATCTTGCTTTCTAAAATGTCATTATATACAAATCGATCAATAATTAAATCGATTTTTGAAATGGTTCAACTTTATTATAGGAAAAACAAGTAATGCCACAGCCTCCGTGCTTAAAATTTATTTTGCAGTTTCGGGCTTCAAGTCGTGTACCTGGGTGGCGCCGTACCGTGCACATCCCATCTGAATTAATCAAGTTGAACTTTGATTCATCGCTAGAAAACGGTTTTCGATTTTTGAACGGTCCAATTTAGGTGCTCTTTTGCAAGACTGAGTCTAAAAAACAATAAATTGCAGCTTGTTGTCACAATTTCAGACAGAATTGTTTAAATTGTAACACCTCACCTTGTTTTTTATGCTTAGCTGTAAGCAAAGGTTTCTCTGCCGGTCTGTAACTTCTTTAATCGTTCTCAACGGCTCGTCATCAAACAGTGCTGTGATGGATATCTAAATCAAGTGTCCGAACAACCTCTTTGGATGTGGCGAATGCATTTCGTTTGAACACGCCACAAATGTTAATGTCATCACGCAGAGATGTCTTCCGCGGCCGCCCTCTTTAATGTACCGTTGTAACGTCTTTTGTGATAGTATATTTCTTTATTAATCTGCAAACTATTGACCCGATTAATATCAAACTGTCTCTCGTTAGATATTTGTGAATTTCCGTTTTTATATTCGGAAATAATTTGCAATTTAAGAGCTTCACATTATTTAAAACGTGCCATTATAAATGGAACAGTCAATGTCACAACAAGCGCAAAAACTAAACTAAACTTAAATGTTTATGAAATAAGATTGTGAGCTTTAGATCAAGTAAGTTTTCAAGAAGGCAACAACAACAACAACAACTCTGTATAGAGTCAATCACTCAGCTGACTAGACAGTCTGTTTCAAAAATCGCTACATTTTCCTCTTCAGTAGTCTTTAGTGATTAAGCTGTGATCAACTCACTGTTTAAACTAGCATATGAATGTGCAGATTTTGGAATTCATTCTTATGAATTGTATGGCTGCTAATCATATGACACTTCAAAGCAGTAGGCTATTTATAGATCACCGCCATCAACTCTATCAAGGGTTGCCATCTGTTCTAGTTGCTTCTTCATTTATTTCAATGACTTACACACAACACGTTCTTTACAATAACGGAACTTTTACCGGTAATTCTTGGAACTTCTGTTCTCTTTTTACATTTTTCAAGTTTTGTTGCCTTTGTTTTGCTCTCAGACAAATTGAATGTAGCCACATTCATTGGAAATTTAATTAAAAAAAACAAGACCAAATTTATATTTGATTTGTTTTATATATGATGTATGAATATATGAAAATATGCTTTGATTTCTATAATCATTTTTGTGTGTCCCCAATATTAAAAAATATACACGATTTTGTTGCAGCGCACTTATTATGTTGCTATTGTTTTGCGCAACACTGTATAATAGTATTATAAACATGATCTGTAAAAATTATTTAGAAAAACAAGACAAAATATTTTTTCTTAAGAACAAGTTGTTGTTTAGTGTAAACGAGTCGAAAGATTTTTTTGGCCCCACCTGTCACAATTTCTACTTTCTATATTTTCTTGTAGAAATCTGTTGAATATCATTTCACAACATAGTAAGAGACATCTGGCTATGTATAGTATTTTTGACTGTCTCAGAGACTTTTTATTAAGTCTTAAGTAGGTTAACTAAGTTGCATAAGTAGAATTGTGGTCTACCCGGTTTTATTGGGAAACCAATGGTTATTTTTTTACACTTAGTCATGTACAATTCTAGTGGCTGAAGGTGTCACAGTCAAATATAAATGTTCTAAGAACTTTTGGTCTGTAAGACGGGATGTTGAAGAGCCTTGTCAGGTGGAGCCTTGAGCCCAGGTATTGACTGTCATTGGGTATGGCCCACGTGGGGTTTTCAATTCGCTCTGGCTGTGGTTAGGCCAGAAAGGCCGGTGTGAGATACACTTAAGTTGAACTTGGGTTGGTAACTCCCTTAAATTACTAAGAGAATGATGGTAGATTGAATCTCGCTTATTTCAAACAGTAAATGTTAGAAAGGTAAGCAACTACCGAATCAATATACTGTTACCTTTGGAATTTGAGAGCAGGCGACGGGGAAACCTAAATAGTCTGAGTTTTGTCCATTGAAATTGAGGAACCTGATGATATGATGACAACGGGCCTAGAGGTTTCTGCCTTGGTCTTTCATGTCAGAGAGTGATGACCTCTGATATGATGTAGATGATTATTGCGGAGAAAAATATTAATGGGTTATATTACTGGTATTGATACTGAGATGACCCAAGGTTATTAAAATAACCAAGTCATGTATAAAATTCAAGTAGCTGAAAGTGCCACGGTCATGAATTGCGTCAATCTAACGACAAACAAAAAAGGTGCTGTTGCATGTTATTAGGGGAACCTTTCAAAAGTGGTCTTTCTTGAATTCCGAAGGGGCGTTGGCCGACGCTTCATATTATAAAAGTTTTATAAATTGGTTTATAGTTTATTGTAAAATATCTATTTGATAATTATATTACATCAAAATACAAAGTTACAGGTCTAAACATTAGGGATTCTGGAGTTAACTGTCCCACCAGTCACTATGGAAAGCCCCATATGTTTTTGTTTCGGCAACACATTATTCAAAATGGTTTAAGTCGTAATGTCTCCAACATGACCATAAAGCAATTTGCGCAAATATCTAAAGGTCAAATTTTTTTGGGTCTAAAGGTATTTTTGTTCTCGTTAGGAATGAAACTTTATAAAAATGGACGCGCATTGACGAAAAAAAGACCTTTAATTTTCCTCATATAGTTTTGAACTGGTCTAATATTTATAATATCTACATATCTATAGTTACATAACATAAAGTTACTATATAATATTATATAGTTTAAATAACTATAAAAATATCTATTTTATCCTTAAACGAAATAAATTTTGTGCAAACTGTTTTTGTTTAATATTTATACAAATTCATATGAGCAATATATCACATATTGAGCAATAATTTTTTTTGTGTTCAGAAATGGTTTTGTCCTTTGAAAGAATGTTATTTCTGAACAATTTTTTGTTTTTGTTCCCGGAACGAACTTTATTCCCTGAACAAAACTATTTTGTTCATATTAAATCGGTTAAAATTTAAAGTTCTTAGAGCCCGAACAGAATCAAAAGTCTTAACGACCGGCGATGTAGAACCACAACAGAACACATGCAAGTCAACGAAGCTTTCCAAAATGAAATCGTTGAGCAAGAGTCGCGCCGACTTATCGCTAGAATAAAATTGAATAGAATCCATGGCAAAACTAGAAAAGGTATGTTAGGGCGGAGAGCCGGTGACCGAAACTGTCAAAACGAAGTTGACAGCTCATACAAAATCTGTAACCAATGAGAATGTAATGAGAATGTAAAAATATGCAAAAATAGCAAAATGGCTGAGTTTGACAGATATGGTCACTATGAAAGAGAGCACGTTCAGCCCTAACACTACTTTATGTACTTTTGCCATGATAGAATCTATTTTATATTTCTATAACGACCGACGATTTCCTCTCTAAGTACAATTAGTGCTGCCATATTTTGCTAACAATTGGGTATGTTCAAAGCCAGTTTCATAGTTTTTGCTGTGTTTTCACGTTTCTTGTTTGTTTCTGTTGCACTTACACAACAACAAAAAAATAGCTGCTAACAAAACTATGCTATATAAAAGCAACCCTGCATCGTCAGTCGCAATCGCTTTCATTCTGGACGGATTCTCTGTACCTAGTGACTAGAGAGGATCGCTGGTCGTAACGACTTTTGATTCTGTTCGGGCTCTTAGTTTGATTCGTTTTAGTGTAAAAAAAAAAATAACTCTCTAGAATGAGATCAAAACCTAGGTCATATTTATGGTAAAGCCCCTGTCTTAAGCTTATATTTTCCGAATTAATGTGTGAAGTATAGAATGTGATGTATCAGTGAATGCAAGTGATTGTTTATAGATCTCACGTTTGTTCCATTTCGGTATGTTCTCCATCTAATTCATTGTGTTTTTTACAAAGAGGGGAATTTGATAAAATTTTGTATGTTTTCTTTAAGATTGTGCAACGTTAGCAGCATATCTGCTCGCATTGTCGCTGACTGTGTCAGGTAGAAGTTATCCATGTAAAAATATCCTTAAAGAGCTATCTTCTGGCATTCGAGCACAAAAAAAATTATAAAAAAATCAGAAAACATACAGATCTCATTTGAAAGGACGTCTTAAAAAATTATTCAGATTTTCTTCCGCAAAAATTTTGGAATTCCAGAGTTATCAATGTCCCTGGGTTTAGGTAAAAAATAATAAAAAACCTCAAGAATCACAGAGCTATCTTTTTCAACACTACAGCTTGTAAATTCTCTGTATAATATGTAAAGCTTTAAATATCAGCCGAATATTTATTTCAACTTTTGCCAGAGTTAAAGTAACTCTTTTTTTTAATAATACTCTGTTAATAAGTTCGCTACACTTTAAGTTAGGGCTCTTCACGGATTTTTGAAAAAAAAAATAAAGTTTCAACAGCTGTAAGTTTTTTTCGAATTCTGGTTTTTTTAATTTCTTGCACACAATAGCTCAAGACTATGCCATAAGCACCTGTGATATAGTTTTTGCATATTTTTTATTGTTTTCAGCACTTTCAAAACGATACACTTCTAGGAAAAACTTTCATTACTACCAGGTTATTCAACATAAAAGCACAATTTTTTTGTCATAGTTTCAGAAATATAATCTTTGAAAGTCTTTCTTTTAAAACCTTACTGCAAATTATTGTAAAATAGGTGTTTTTCTATAAAGAAAAATGGCCGTTTTTAATTACTTGATGTAAAAAAATTCCGAAATCTGTGCAATAAATATTTTTTAAGATTGTGAACTTTTAAAGATTTATTTTTTAATTGCTCTAAGTCTGCTTCATTTATGCGTCGATTAACATTAAAAAATGCATAATTTTTATTCTTCTGTTGAATTTTTTGCTACCCTGTCATAAAAAGTTCAACTTTACTTAAAATGTCCTTGCAAAAGCATTGACAGCTTGAAGAAAGTAACTGTATTTTATTTCCTCTCGTGTCATTATTTCACAAATAGCATTTAATTTTTAAAATAAGTCAACTGTCTAGTGAAATCGCATTTATTTACTCAAAATAGGTAATGTTGACGTAAAATATAAATACATATTTTTTAAGATTATGAACTTTTAAAGCTTTTTTTTAATTGCTCTAAGCCTGCTTCATTTGAGCGTAGCTCAATAATATAAAATGCATAATTTTTATTCTTCTGTTAAATTTTTTGCTACCCTGTCATAAAAAGTTCAACTTTTCTTGAAATATCCTTGCAAAAGCATTGACAGCTCTAAGAAAGTAAATGTTTTTTATTTCCTCTCGTGTCATTCGTTTAACAATTAGAAATTAAATGCTTATTTTAAGTCAACTTTCAAGTGTAGTCGTATTTGTTTTCTTAAAATAGGCCATGTTGAAGAAAAGTTGCTCTCAAATCTAACTGCCACACCTCACTCAAACTTTCAATAAAACTTAAACAATAAAAATCTCGCACTGACACATACACACACTCGATGTATACATTTTTGGAGCGGAAGTTTGATGATTCGCAAAGCAACTTAAACGACTTACAAAACCACAGCTAATAACGATCCTACGCGAAATCTTAACGAAATCGCGTAAAATTCTCATCTAAATCTTGTACTCGAATTTCGTTAATATTTTAGAGGACAAAAGGAAGGCGGTCGTCGGTCCATTGACTGCATTGTGCGCCTTTGTGTAGTCTTGCTTTTTTTCTCTTGCATTTCTTTTATTTTTTTCATATTTCTATAGTAGTTCGTCGCTATTCGCTCTTTGATTGTTTTGCGGTTGGGCCACAAAAAATATATTATTAATTTTCTCTTTAGGTTTGTTGAATCATCAACTTTAATTCAGTTTTCTTTTATTTTTATATCATGGTACTTTATTTTCAAATTTTATTTGACGGCTCTGAAAAGCATAGCGAAGCATCGTTATTGTTGTAGGTATCTTTTATGCTATTTTTCTATGCCTTTTTTTCATCTTTTGTATGTTAAATTTGAACTTTTGTGACAAAGCGATAAAGATTTTTTAATTATTTCTTTGTATAGAGGGTGGAATAAACAGCAAAAATTCAGAAACATAGAAAGTTGATGTTATGTAGAGATAGTTTAGAGCAGTGGTGCTCGGCAACCTTGTCCCAGAATTTCAGAAAAAGGGAATTAAAAATGTGAAAGCTATAGCTTATCTTGAGAGTTATATTTGGTGTAAGTTCAAGTATAATAACTAGACTGAAGATTTTTATGCAATTGCATATATGTTGTATATTTCGCATATTGCATACATTCTGCATATGGTATATATCTTGAATACGCTGCATATATTTAGAGTTTTTAGTAAAGAGCCTAGTGAGTGTCAATTAGAGCCTAACTTGCTTAATGACTTCTTTCTGTCTAATGAAAGTTCCATCGGGACTCTTAGAGGTGAGTTGTCAGAGCAGACAAGTAACTTTGCTTTTCCTTCTTTTGATTTTCAACCTTTCAGTGAAGCTAATGTAGCTGATTGTATAATGAGGATTAGTTCTAATGCAGTAGGGATTGATAAAATGGCCATTCAATTTCTAAAACTAATAATTAATTTTGTCTTAGCGTCCCTCACTCATATACTTAATCACTGTATAACTAGCTCTCTGGCCACAGCTGTTCCACGGCAGCTATGAAAATAATGAACGACTTTCGAAAAGCAGATGATAACAACTAGGTTACTCTTCATTACTTTATTGAATTTTCCAAAGCTTTTGACTCTGTAAGTTACAATCTACTTTGCAATAAACTTAAATGATTTTTTAAGTTCAGTGATTGTGCCATTCTATTAATAAATATCTAACTATTTAGAAAATAGAATGCAGCGTGTAAAAGTTAGCAATAATTGTTCATCCTTACAAATAGTTTCAGTTTGTGTTCCCAAGGGTCGGTTTTGGGCCCCCTTCTTATCTAAATTTTTTTAAACGACATTTTTTCCATCTGTAAATATGCTCATGTTCACGCTTATGCTGATGATATTCAGCTGTACCTCTCACGAACTCCCGGACTCTTAGAGCACTTAAGATATAGACTTAACCATGACCTGTCTTTGCTTAATTTGGGGGCAGTTTCTAACTCTTTATTAATTAATCCTTTAAAATCTAAAGTTCTGCCGATTGCGAGGAATGATTCTTGTTTTATTGATTTTCCGTCTTTAATAATAGAATTTGATCAGCTAGATTTTGTGAACAAAGTGAAAAATCTTGGTTTTATAATAAATTCTAAATCTGTAAATATGCTCATGTTCACGCTTATGCTGATGATATTCAGCTGTACCTCTCACGAACTACCGGACTCTTAGAGCACTTAAGATATAGACTTAACCATGACCTGTCTTTGCTTAATTTGGGGGCAGTTTCTAACTCTTTATTAATTAATCCTTTAAAATCTAAAGTTCTGCCGATTGCGAGGAATGATTCTTGTTTTATTGATTTTCCGTCTTTAATAATAGAATTTGATCAGCTAGATTTTGTGAACAAAGTGAAAAATCTTGGTTTTATAATAAATTCTAAACTCACTTGCACTAACCTCATTAACCATACATTAGGTAAAAAATATGGATTTTACGGTATTTGCGTGAATCTTCTGACTTTACCACGCTTAAAACTCGGAAAAGGCTGGTAGTGCAGCTAATAATGCCATAGCCTTTGCAGACGTCGCACAGAGGGGTATTTAGTCGGATTTTTGGCTTAAAATTAAAACAATCAAATGGAAGCTACGAACTTTTTTGGATACTGGTTTTAAGTTAATAAAATTCTGCGTCACAAGCAAAAAAAAAACTAATACCTTAAGAGTACTAGTTCAAAACTTACAAGCTGTCAAACTTAACTTTTTTTGCTTTCTTTCGCGCGCAGTGGAGAATCGCAATTTTTCAGCATTTTTATATAAAATTTTATTTAAAAAAAATTCTTTTTTGCAATATTTTTTTATTGTTCTACAAAAATTGTGCCACAAAAATTTATTAGATAATATTGAAAATAATTTTTTTGGTGTCTATTAAAAAATGTGTCAAAAAAATTCCTATATTTTGCTATGCATGTGGAGTTTATTTTTTTTGTGTTCTGTTGTCATCTTATAATGATTTTTTTTTTTTTTATGGACTGTTGTTATAAAGTGTATAAAATTTTGTTGTGCTATTTTGTGCGTTTTAGAAAATATTTAATTTTTTGCAAAAGAACTGGAATCGCTTTTATCAAATTAAGCAAGTGCAACAACTAAAGAATGTGCTTGTTGTTACTGCGCTGCTTATTTATTTGTTGTGGTTTCTTTTTGTGTGTTTTTGTTTTGTTTTAAATTTTTTTCTTATTTTTCCTTCCATTTTGTAGCTATGTCCTACAGTCTGTATATCTTTAATATTTTCATAGTAAAAGCTTAAACGTTCTTGAGGAGCTAACATTCAAAACATGATACGTCACAGAAACAATTTTTCCTATATGTATTTTCTGAAATCGTGTTCTCTATTATTAGGATTACTACCGCAGTACTTAAATGAAAATTTGTTGTGACAAATCTCTTTTTGAATGTTATTTTTTCAAATACATAATACTTACTTACTTACTTAGTTGGCGCTACAACCGTATGTCGGTCTTGGCCTCATCTAAGAATTTGCGCCAGCCATTTCTGTCTTTCGCTTGCTGGCGCCAGTTGGAAATTCCAAGCTTCGTCAGGTTGTCCTCTACTTGGTCTTTCCAACGAAGATGCGGTCGTCCTCTTCTGCGTTGACCGCCGCTGGGTACCGAATCGAATGTTTTCTTCACTGGAGCATCGTCTTTCATGCGCTGAACATGACCAAGCCAGCGAAGCCGCTCGATTTTAATGCGCTTGACTATGTCGATGTCAGCGTACAGCTCATACAGTTCATCATTCCACCGTATTCGGTACTCGCCATTGACGCAGATTGGTCCGTAGATCTTACGAAGAATCTTTCTCTCGAATGCTCCTAAAGTCTTTTCATCTAAACTGCTCAGCGTCCAGGTTTGTGATGCGTAAAGTAGGACGGGCATGATGAGCGATTTATAGAGCGTGATTTTCGTTCGTCGAGAGAGGGCTCTGCTTCTCAATTGCCTACTGAGCCCAAAGTAACACCTGTTGGCAAGAGTTATTCTTCGTTTGATCTCAATGCTGATGTCGTTGGTTGAATTAATGCTGGATCCCAGATAAACGAAGTTCTTCACAACCTGGAAGGAGGTATTGTCAACGGTAACGTGGGTTCCAAGACGCTGGGACTGTTTGTTTGTTGACACTAAGTATTTCGTCTTATCTGCATTCACTGACAGACCCATTCGACTTGACTCTCTTTCTAATCTGGAAAATGCTGCACTGACTTCGCGCGTATTATGGCCAATGATATCTATGTCATCAGCATACGCAAGCAGCATAACACTCTTGTAGAATATTGTGCCACTACGTCTCAGATCAGCAGCTCGGATGATCTTTTCCATCATTAGGTTGAAAAAGTCGCACGATAAGGAATCACCTTGTCTGAAACCTCGTTTGGTAATAAATGGTGGGGAGAGGTCCTTCCCGATTTTAACTGTGCTGCTGGTGTTGCTGAGTGTCATCCTGCAAAGTCGTATTAGTTTTGCAGGAATACCAAATTCAGACATGGTGGAGTACAGGTGATTCCTTATTGGGCGCTGCTGGTGTTGCTCAGTGTCATCCTGCAAAGTCGTATTAGTTTTGCAGGAATACCAAATTCAGACATGGTGGAGTACAGGTGCTTCCTTATTGGGCTGTCGAAGGCGGCTTTGTAGTCGACAAAAAGATGGTGGGTGTCGACTTGTTTTTCTTGAGTCTTCTCCAAGATTTGTCGTAGCGTGAAAATCTGGTCGATGATGGACTTTCCAGGTCTGAAGCCACACTGATAAGGTCCGATCAGTTCGTTTACAATGGGCTTCAATCTTTCACAAAAACGCACGACAGGACCTTATATGCGATAATAAGAAGGCTTATCCCACGGTAATTGGCACAGATAGTGGGATCGCCTTTCTTGTGGATTGGGCAGAGCACACTGAGATTCCAATCGTTCGGAATGCATTCTTCCGACCATATTCTGCATAGAAGCTCGTGAATGTATTTAAGTAGAGCTTCGCCTCCGTTTTTAAACAGCTCAGCAGGTAAGCCATCAGCTCCCGCGGCTTTGTTATCTTTAAGCCGAGCTATAGCTGTCAGAACTTCATCATAGTCGGGCAGCGGAACCTCAACGCTGTCATCCAAAATTGGGGTTTCCGGAATATCATCTCTATTGGCGGGATTGTTGTCAGCGTCGCCATTTAGAAGCTTAGAGAAGTGTTCCCTCCATAACGTCAGTGTACTCTGGACATCTGTCACTAGATTCCCGTTTTCATCCTAGCAGGAAGAGGCCCCGGTTTTAAAACCATCGGCAAGGCGTCTTATTTTTTGGAAAAATTTTCGGGCCTCATTCCTGTCACCATACATCTCAATTTTCTCCTCGCGCTTTTCTGCGCTTTTCTGCCTCTCTTTTTTTCCGCCTGAAAATATGTCTCTCTTCCCTCCTCTTTTCTTTGTATCGCTCCTTAGCAGCGCGCGTTACAACCGACTGCAGGGTGGCTTTGTAGGCGGCGTCTTTCTCTGCAGTGGCGTCGCGACACTCCTGGTCGTACCACTGGTTTCGGCGAGGGCGTTGGTAGCCAATCACCTCTTCAGCAGCCGCCCGCATGGAGTTGGAAATGTGTGTCCACTGCGCGCATATATCATCGATTGGAGGAGTGCTTTGAAGCAGGAGTGAGAGTCGAGTGGCGAAAGCATCGGCTGTCTGTTTCGATTGCAGCTTGTCAACGTCTAGCTTTCTCTGTGTAGGGTTGCGTGTATTCTTAGCTGCACACAGACGTGTACGAATCTTGGCTGTAACAAGACAGTGATCCGAGTCAATGTTTGCACCACGGATCCTGCGTACATCCAATACACTGGAAGAGTGCCTTCCGTCGATCAAAACGTGATGAATTTGATTCTTGGTTTTTTGATCAGGGGACATCCAGGTGGCTTTATGAATATTGAGATGCTTGAATCTAGTGCTACTTACGACCATGTTTCGTGCTGCGGCGAAGTCAATCAGCCTCATTCCGTTATCGGAGGTGTTGTCGTGGAGGCTGAACTTTCCGACTGTTGGACCAAAAATATTTTCCTTGCCTACCTTAGCGTTGAAGTCACCAAGCACGATTTTTACGTCGTGGCGGGGGCAGCGCTCGTAAGAATTTTCAAGGCGCTCGTAGAAAATTTCCTTGATCTCATCGTCCTTGTCTTCTGTCGGAGCGTGCGCACATATTAGGCTTATATTGAAAAATCTAACCTTGATGCGGATTATGGCAAGTCGTTCGTTCACAGGTGTGAATCGCAGGACGTGGGGCCGTAGTCTCTTGCCAACTACAAATCCGCATCCAAACTCGTGCTTCTCCGCATGGCCGCTGTAGTATATATCACAGGGTGCATGCCGAATGCAACCCTGTCCCTTCCATCGCATTTCTTGGATAGCAGTGATATCAGCTTTGTATTTTTCCAAGACATCAGTCAGTTGGATAGAGGCACCTTCCCAATTAAGGGTTCAGACATTCCAGGTGCATATCCGTAAATCATTATCAGTTTTTCGTTTGCGGTAGTCGTCATCAGATTTGGGGATCATTTTTCTTCTATTCTTATATGTTTTCATTGAAATTGGTTTTTACGGGTGGGCTTCAAACCCGACGCACAACCTATTTTAAGCCTAGGGAGGCCCGCCGCTCAGATTAGCCGCCAAACTAACGGTTGTCAGTTTTGAAGTTGCCCAGGAAACACCACGTGGAGGTTTGAGTCGACTTGAGGCGATTTCACAAAGATTATGCTGGCTTCGCCAGGTTGAGACAGTCAGACATGTTACATTGTTCCATCGACCCCAATTTCCCATACATAATACACTTTTACAAAATTCTGCATTTATTAATACTGATATGTATTTTATTAATTAATATGATTTCTTCATATTTATGAAATACGAATTTGGCATTGAAATTTTCAAGATATTTAATGTAGCGTGTACCACTTATCGACAATGCAGAATAGTTGTAATTTCTCCGTTAAATCTGTGTTTAATTTGTTGGTATTTTATATGACAATCGTATGCTTTGAAGCAATTAATAGTGATGTACTATTTTATAATATGGGTATTCAGGTGTTCAAGTGCATTTAAACTTTAATATGCAAATTAAATGTGATGTCTATTTTTTAGGAACTGCTTCTTATACATTTTTTATAACTTGCCAAAAGGTGTATGATATAATGAAAACCTCTGTGCATTCTAAATTTGATAATAAGTTTCAGTATTTGAGAGATGAAATGAAGCAACGAATTTGTTCTGCGGAGAAATATGAGGAAGGCCTTGCAGAAATAATAAATCAGCTTATTCATGCATTCAAGTTACGTTGGACAAGATCACATAGCATTGAGGCAACGTTTTTGAGTTCTTATTGCGATTGGTTAGCTCATGAATATCTTTCACTACCTCTGATCTTCAAAAACGTGGGCGAAAGGAAATTTCTTTTGAATATTCTTCTGAAAAAACCAAAATAGCAAAATGTAAACAATTAGAAAAGTCTACTTCTTTATCAGTTTTGGCGTATGCGACAAAAATGAGTTTGCGAGCTGAAGGTCATATAGAAGCTTCAGAATTGTTGCATGAAGTGACAACTTCATCACCTCAAACAGCAAGTAAATATAGGCAAAGTTTTGAAAAACATAAGAAGGAAACAAAGATCAGTAATGAAGACGCTCTTGCTATGCTTGTAGAAGCTAAATTATCATGTCATCAATACAATGCTATCGAAAGTGCTGCACCAAAAAGTTTCCTTGCTATACCGCTGTACAGTCAGCCAAAATTATTATTTTGCAAAATATAATAATATTGCAAAAACCCATGATAGATGATTTGCAGAATAAGAACTTATCTAATTTTTGTTTATTAACAAAGTGGGGTTTTGATGGAAGTTCGCGCAACAGCACATACAAGCAAGCCTTCCAGGACCCTGATGTGAATGATTCATCAATATTTATTTCCTCAATTGTTCCTATATAATTACTTTGCAGATCTAAAGTTATTCGGCGAAATTCTCGACCATCTTCATCAAGATTTTTTCGACCAATTCGCATGCAATTTATTAAAGAAACTGCAGAGGTATCAAGATAAGAAAAAGAAAGAGTAAAAGTAGAAATAAGAGACCTTCAAAAATCTGCTGTACAATGTGGAGACAAATTGATGGAAGTAAGCCACAAGTTTATGTTAACCATGATAGACGGCAAGGTGTGCAATGCTATCTACTGAAACTTCATCTACACAAAGGATGTGGTATCTATGTACTTCAACTATAAAAGAGTTCAATTCTATTGATGCAATGATTAAAAAAGAAGTCAAATTCGAAAACTTCAATTTGGCTTATCGATTCTACACGGTTGGATAAGATTTTTTGAGTGCTTGCTTCATTTGGCAGCTAAGCTGCCAGTGAAAAAATGGCTAATAAGAGAGCAATCGGAAAAGCAGGCTGTGTTAGAAAATAAATCGAGAATTCAGAGAGAGTTCAAGGAAAAAATTGGTTTGGTAATTGATTAACCAAAACCAGGATTTGGGAATTCTAATGATGGAAAAATATTGTTTTAAATTTGATATTTAAAATAAGCTTTTGCACATAATCTTTTACACACAAGTAAAAGCTTTTACACATTGACACACCCTGAGTTTCAAATTTGAAATATTTGGGTAAAAGCCGCGTCCTATAAAAATGGCGCAATCAAAATAATACAACATTGAAAACTTGGAATAAACTAAAACACTGGGGGTATTTTAACTTCGGTTCATTCGAAGATAATTTCCTACTAGTTACATATGGACTAAAAAGATTCTAATAAAACTTGGTACCTAAGGGCTTGTGGGGTCAATGATTATGATTTCAACATTAGATTTTCAAAATTCAAAATGACAGATCCCATGTGGCTACGGTGAACATAAGCACAAATGAAAAAAAAAATGATAATTTTTGTTTAATAATATAAAAAGTTGTTGTTATTCCTAATTTGATTGGTTGTATATAATGTTATCTATTGTACTGGAAAAGAACTTGTTCTTATTTGTATTCATTTTTATAAATAAAAAAAAATTAAAAATTTTATAAATAAATAAATAAAAAAAAAATAAAAATTTAGCAAAATGCAAGTTAAAGATATTTTGCAGAGTTTTAATTGTCTTCAACATCATTATCAAACTGGTTATCATAAACACATTTTTCATTACCTCAGAAAGTGGCACCCCAAGCATGTTTAATACAATTTGATATAATTTTGCTTTAATTTTTTTAACTTTTTTCAGTTGAGTAGTCCGAGTAAAACGACTCTATTAATAAAGGAGGAAAGGGGGGAGTTCGTTCATTTTCCATTCTTAAGCGTTATGGTTTTGGACAATCATTTGCAAAGCCATAAATGATATTTCGTTGTCGAAAACAAATATTAACAAATAAAGATGCAATATTTAATTTTAACTTGTTTCATTTCAAGTTTCTATAATTTTTAATTTAAACACAAAATTCTTTTTATAATTCACATTTTGCAACTCACATTTATATAAACTTGGAATCTTATGGAATCTTAAACCTCAAAGTTACAAGCGTCTTTATCACCAACCGACCTATAAACTGAAACATATCCTTCCGGTTGCTAAATACTTAGAATATAAACTTGTCGATATAAGTTTAAAGGTTTCTTATTTTGAAACTTTATAAACCCTCCTGTGTATACAAAGGTACCCGGGTACCTTTTGCAATTTAAAGCAAAGAAAGGTAACTTTCGTCCAAGGAACTATATACTGAAATCTTTAGTACCTTCCTAAAATGTATTTTTTTATTCAATAAAGTTTTTGTATTGCAAAAAAAATGTTTTGGCAAGTTTTTATGAAATATTTTTAAACACTACCACTTTGTCTTATACGAAGGTACGCGGGTACCTCCGGGTAAAATACATGCGAATTCGAACTGTTATGGTCTTTGTCGATTTTTAACGTTTAGAAAATCATGTACTGATGCAATCAGGATGAAGGATTACAAAGTTACTTTGGATTTTTCATTCACATCTAGTTTCTTTCATACAGATAGTGTAAATGTTCCCGGGTACCTTCGTATACACGAAAGGAGAAACTTGTCGTATACACATGATTTTTTCATTCACATATAGTTTCTCTCATACAGATCGTATAAAGGTACCCGGGTATCTTCGTATACACGAAAGGGGAAATTTTTCATATACACATGAGGGTAAATTATACTCAATTCTTTCACCTCGAAAAAAAATGAGAATTTTTACAAAAAATATCATATAGTTACCTACTTTCCACCATAAATTTTCTTGTTAAACTGTTAAAATAGAACAATTGAACTGAGATCTAAGTTAACCACTGTTTTTACTAATTAGAAAGTTCGTTAAACATCTTGTCATAAAAATTTTTATTAATATGCAATTTTAGTTTTGTCCAGCTAGATTGTTGCAGACAAAACGCTTTACATTGTTAGCATCTATCATAATTCTTTTGTAATAATTTACCAAAGTATATTTATACCCCCATGCATATAAAAATCCATAAGGGGCTATTATGTTTTAAAGATATTCCTATTATATATTAAGTTCAAAGGATCCTCAATTTATTCAAAAGGGATTTTTGGGCCACAAGGACTTTTAATATTCAGCCGCAAGGCTTTTTTCATCTTCTGCCTCAAGGCAGTGTTTTTTGTTTTCAGCCACAAGGCTGTGATCAATTAAAAATATGTTGACTTCTAGTTGTAAGTCTAAAAAACTGAATATCTTTTATTCTTAGCTCGGGTTTTTATAATAAAAATATTGAGTGAAAACTAACAATATTAGTTTCACTCAATCAATTATTTCTTACTCAATACATTTAACATACACAAAAATAACTTAAACTAAATATGCTTGTAGTTATTACACATCTGTTTGTCAGAATCATTCTGCTTGCATATCTGTAATTGTAGCCATCATAACCAACAAACATGTTACAAACTCAAGTGGACTACTTTTGGCAGCGATCCACTTACACAAGCAAGCAGTAGTGGGAGGTATAGAAAAGATATAACTTCTTGATCAGCATCACCTTCTGAGTCGATTTAGATATGTCCGTCTGTACTTCTGTCTGTCTGTGATCACGATAACAGCTGTAATTTTTAAGCTATCGCCACAAAAAAATTAGATAGATAATCTATATTATAAAAAATACAAATCAAGTTCGAAAATAATTCAAATCGGATGAAAATCAAACCTACCTCCAACACAAGGTGACTTTATCAAAACGGTAACCTCTCTTTTAATTCCACAAAAATTAGTCTGTTGGATTCAAATTTTACACATAGGCTTTAATTCTTAATATGCTTTTTGAGCATAAAATTTGGAAAAATCATCTCCTCCCATACAAAGTGATTTTATAAAAACTGTGAAAAATCTTTAAATTCCACAAAACTGACTACAATGTCTTCAAATTTTGCAGATAAGTTTGAATCCTTATTATTCACTCGATGCTAGGAAATTCGTAGAAAAATACTGAAAATTCCGCCCACCTCTCATACAAACTAACGTAATCATAATAGTAAAACCTATTATCATAATAGTAATAGACAAAAAGGACTCTGAGTTTCAAATGTTTTAAATATTTGGACAAGAAAAACGCCTTCCATACAACACTCAACATTCAAGACTTCAAATAAACTAAGACAAGGCAGTGGGTGTATTTTAACTTCGGTCCAGTAGAAGATAATTTCTTACTAGTTTTAAATATTTATGTCAAAAACATGTGCGCAGATGATTTCTTATTGCCAAACTCAAAATAACCACACTTAAACCAAATCAAGGACAAAGAAAGCGGTTTACCAAAAATGTTTGAAAATTACGTTTTGATAGCCTAAAATTTAATTAAAATCTTATTTAAAACGGCTGCATCGTCATCATTCTTGCCTCAAAGTCAAAAAATGATTATAATTTTATAAACTAACACGAAGACTCTTCAACAGCATTTTCACTCCATCAACAAAAGTCAAACAAAGTAGATGAGCTGGCTTACCGGATGCACAATACACTCAGATGGTTGACTACGTATCCTGTGTGACTACGAGTGCATTATATAAATAAGTTGTAGCTGCAGTAGCTGTAGTAGTAGTGAGTACGTGTGCCAGCGTAGGTGTGTTGTATGTGTGTGTGTGTGTGTATATGTGTAAATGTTGTATATTACAAAAATGTAGCCCCCAGTTATTGAAAATTCCGACGTTAGCCTCGCTCAGCGCACGAATTGTTGCAATATTTTTGTATAGCCAACAACACAGTTAGACATAAGAAAGAATATTAAAAAAAAAAAAATAAGCAACAAAAAATCCAGTGAGTAAAATGAAAAGGAATTTAGGACAGAAATAAGCCAACATATTGTGGAAAAATTCTCAATATATATTTTCAAAAAAAAAAAACAGCGAACGGAACCGCGATTATGAAAAACTATAAAGAGTTATTGCGTTGGCATCAAAAAGTCTATGTTTGTGATTGTTGTTCGTTTTGATGTTGTTATTCGTTTTGATGTTGTTGTTGTTAGGACAACACAAAAACAACAAATGATTAAACATCACGGACGAATACCAAACCATAGAGCACAACTTTTGGCAACGCACAGTGTCGAGCCTCCATAAAAGCCGCGGATAAAAATAATGTTGGTACAAAAACGAAAGTTGGTGCATGGTTTTTTTTTAAAGAAAACTAAAACGTAAAAAACCCATCTTCCATGGTAATAAAAAATGAAAATCGTCATTGAATTTAAGTTAATTCTTGAAGTGATAGTATTCTCTGAATAAATGAACGAAATCGGACAATAAACACGACCACCCGCCCGTCAAAATCCAATATGATAATAACCATTAAAGGGCTATAAAATGGTTTTCATTTTAGCTACTTTACTAAAAAATGGTGTGCACGATTGTAATATCCGTACAAATGTGTGTAAGAAACGGGCCTAATATGCCAACTGACACACCCACCTCACATTTAAATCAGGGTCAAATCAGTTTATTAATCAGATTTAAGATTAACTGATTAATCAGAATGTTGATAAATCGATTAATCAGCGGTTTGATTAATCAGAGAAATTGATTAAGCTTTTAATAAATTAATCTCAAATTTGATTAATTACTAAAATAAATCATGTACTAGATTAATTGCACGGCCCTAGTCAAATGCAATAAAAAGGTTTTTGTACGTGGAGAGAAATAACATTCTTGCATTAAACAAATATTTTGCTTTATTTAAGAAAACTTCAAACTAAGCCTCATTTGCTAGAATCAAGCATTAAAAATTTATACTTTAACAAGCAAATTTAATAATGAGCATCAATTTTTAAAATTGGGTAAAATATATGATTGTTTGAAATAAGAATAAAATACGTAATTCTAGACTTGAATCAAAAAAATATTTTCTTAATTTAAGCAAACGCAGAGTTGGTTATTAAAAATTTTATTGAATTAAGCAATTATTTTGCTTGATTTAAAAAAATATCAAATATTTTCAAAATTGCTCAATTCAAGCATGTGTAACTATACAAATTCTTTCAATCTTAAATCTTTTAACCTTAAGCCTTAAATTTATTCAAGAAAAAAAAAATCGCTTTCCCACTTCTCATCTAAAGACGTGTTATTTTGCAAATTAGAATTATTTAAATGTGAAACTTAAAATAAGCCATAATTTTTCAAGTGCTTTTCAATATTTATTTAGACTTCAAATAAAGTTAAATTTAAATCGATAGCAATTTTAATTGCTTTTTAATATTAAGATTAATATTAAGGTAATTTTCATTTTAAAAATTTTACTTCTTTGCTTTAAACCTTTTTAATGTTTTAATTTACCACAAGATATCTGAAAAGTTTTAAATAAGATATTTTTTAAATCAAAGTATAAAATATATTAAACTAACTATATTATAATATAAAACAATTATAAAATTTTGATTTTATATGATTTAAATACAAATTCCAAATATTTTATAGTTTAAATCATACTCGAATTTAAATACATATTGTAGTTGTTTGGTAGTTTAAAATTGTTTATTGAGCTTAAGGTCAAGGTTAGAACAATTATAAAATATTACAAGTTTTTGTTTAATTTTAGAATACAAAGTAGCTAGCTATTTACTTTTTTTAATACAAGATTTTAAATAATCTTATATATCAAGCAAAACTTTCAAATTATGAGATTAGTAATTACTTGAATTAAGCAAATTCTTCGCTTTATAAGAAAAAGGAAAATGAAAGAATTCCAATATGGAACAAATTTGGACAGTTCAGAGTTCATAGTTCATAGCAATGTTTTAATATACTAATAGTTTAATGTTCTAATTTTTGACAATTGTGAGCATAACTTAAGTTAAAGGTTTTATTTTGTAGTGTCAAAACAGCTGCTTTAAACGAAAGTTTACTCTATTAAAAAGTTGGATTCTATTAAAAGTTAAACAATTCAATTTATTATTCAGTTTTATTGAAAACTTCGTCAAAACTACTTACCAGCCAACTCTTTTTTATTCACGTAAAACAGCTGTTCACGAAAAAACACATTAAAACTCTACAAAAGCATGCCTCAGGGCATGTACAAAAAAGGCAACATTTAACACACTTGTAATTACATGCATAAAAATAAAAATTTAACAGGCAAAACGGCGCGTTTCGAAATTAGCACAATAAACCTTTATTAGCATTAACTGTGAATTACCCAGTTATTTATTTGGGTAAAGCGAATTTTTCTCATTTCTAGGAAAACTTATCATTTCTCAAATCAAGCAAATTATTGTCGTTTTCAGCAAATTTCTTGCTTGGATCAAGTATATTCTGTTCTTTATAAGAAAATAAAGTTTCTGATATCAAGAAAAATATTCTAATATCAAGAAAATTGTTTACTTGAGTCAAGCAAATTGTTCTCAATTAAAAAAAAATAAATTTATCATTTATCATTACCGCAAAGAATTAATTTGTTGAATCAAGCAAATTTTTCTCACTTCAAGCCATTATCAGTCTTGAATCTAGAAAAATATTTTAGAGTTATAAGCAAATGTTTCTAAAATTACACATATTTTGTTAATATCATGTGTGTTAAATTTTTTATTTCTAGCATAATAATGCTTGAATTGAGACATTGTCGCTTAAATGTAAACTGATAGCCTTTTTGTTTGATTCAAGCATTGAAGGCTTAATTTTATTTTTCTCCGTGTAGAAGCTAAAAAGATACTATTTTAAATCTGAAATCAGAATTAAGTCGTTTATAACAAAATAATATAACTCTTAAATATTGTATTGATTTACTTCCTTACTTATTACCAGGGCTAGGATTTCGATGACGTTCATTTATGTTTCCTAAATTCCAAATATGAAAAGTTTTTATGTAATTTTTGCTTCTTTCTTGTCGTTTTTATCAGTTTTAGTTTTCAGGTTATTTTTACAAGATAAAATGTATTTTTTGGTCATTTATTTTTAACCCTTCTGCACTCCTTGGGTCAATTTGACCCAATTTTGATTTTCAAACGCAAAACTTTTCCCTTTAGTTATAAGATATGAACGTGAAACTTTAATTTATCCATTAGAGTGGCGAAAATTATGCTTTTAAAAGAAAATAATAAAATTTAAATTTTTCCTCCCCCCTACACATGTCAAAACACGATTTACACACATTTAATATCCTTTGGGTCAATATGACCCAACTAGCGATATTGTAAGTTTAATCCCACTTTACCATTTCTTTCCTATTGAATATCATTGAATTGAGTTCATCTTCATTCAAAATCATCGATCAATCATTTTTTGAGTCAAAGAATCAATAAAATCGCTTTCATTGAATATTTTTTCATTCAAAATTTTATTATTCTCCAACTGTAGGTGGGATTTGGAGAATCCCGCAAAGGTATCTTTTGAAATTTGTTTTATGATGATATGGTAACGCATTGACACAAACACATTGTACACAAAAGAGTTCATTCAAATTGCAGTTCGGTGATTCCCCGTTTTGTATATGAAAAAAAAAATATTTCGCTATGATGATGAACCGCCAGAACTTTTGTCTCATTAGAATATTTTCTTTCAATGAGTTCAGTTTAATTTTTGGTGATCAGCGTGCATACATATATTTTTTTTCTAATTCATCATAATTGAGTATTTTTACATAATGGCACAAAGAAGAAAAGTAAGTATTGTAAAATAATATTTCTAATATATGATTGTTCCATGATGAAATTGCTTCAGATTCTTAGTGATCTTCAGTTGCAACAAATAATGAATGACGAAGATGATGACATTTTTGATGATAGTGATGAAGACGACATTTTTTCACCCAACAGCGATGGAGAGGACGAATCATACTCATCGTCAAAAAATAGCGTTGAAAGCGTGGAGTTGGAAGACGCAGTAGAAATAGATCACAGCACTTCCGTTACATATTTATCTAAGGACAAAAGTGTAGTTTGGAAAGAACAGCCACCACTTCAAACAGGCAGGTTACCAAAAATCAAATTTTATTGAATAAGCCTGGACCTACCAAAACAGCAACATCTATGGTTACAGATATAAAGTCTTCGTTCGATTTGTTTATATCACCAAATATAAAAAATATTGTGATTCAAATGACAAATCAAAAAGGTGTAGAATTATATGGAAATAATTGGCAAAACATTGATATGATAGAGCTTGTTGGATTACAAATAATGGCAGGAGTTTATAAATCTCATGGAGAAAATCTCACTAGCTTGTGGAATGAAAAAAACGGAAGACCTATTTTTCGAGCAACAATGAGTCTCAAGCGATTTGCGAGCATATCAAAGTGCCTACGGTTTGACAGCTCTGAAGATAGAGAAGAAAGAAGAATTCGTGACAAACTTGCACCGATACGAAACGTTTGGGACAAGTGGAGTAATCAGCTCAAAACTTTTTACAATCCACATGAAAATGTTACTGTAGATGAACAATTGGTTCCATTTCGGGGTCGGTGCAGTTTCCGGCAATATATTCCATCAAAGCCCGCCAGATATAGCATAAAAATTTGGGCACTTTGCGATTCTACAACTAAATATGCCTGGAATATGGAAGTGTACACAGGCAGAGCAAGAAATACACAGCCAGAAAAAAATCAAGGTGAGACTTTTGTACTTCGTATTACATTTATTATATTTCCATATTTTTAATTTAGGTGAGAGAGTGGTGCTAACATTATCAGAGTGGTGCTCTCCCAAAGGGATGCACAATCACATGTGATAATTTTTTTACTACATACAATCTTGCCATTCAACTACTTTGTCGGAATATTACATTAGTTGGCACTGTCCGTAAAAATAAAACTTTTTTGCCACCAAAAATTTTGTATATGAAAAAAAGTTCGTATTGCACTCTGATTTTTTGTTTTCAAATGATATAACTATAGCATCCTATGTTCCAAAAAAAAAATAAATACGTTCTCCTCTTCAGTTCTCTTCATCATTCAGCCGATGTAAGAGACGATGAACAAAAAATAACCTGAAATAATACATCATTACAACCAAAAGAAAGCTGGAGTTGATGCGCTTGACCAACTAGTTGCTAATAACACATGTAAGCGCATGACTAAGCGATGGCCTGTTGCATTATTTTCAAATATGATAGATGTATCAGCATATAACTCCTACGTCATATGGACTGAAATGAATCCTGCCTGGAATTTCAATAAAAACTTCAGACGCAGGCTTTATTTAGTAGAACTTGCAGATCAGCTAATAAATGAGCATATTTTGCGAAGAAAGGTTTTGCCACATGGACCATCAGCAAGAAATCTTGTTAATAATATTCAGCAACAAAATGATCTCACAGGTGCCTCGCAATGTTCTAAACAAAATACTACAAATACACCATTGTCCAGTAATTTACCAAATAAACGACAGCGGTGTTTCTTTTGTCAACATGGAAGGAATTCAAATAAGTATTCCACTAAATGTGATACTTGTAAAAAATTTATTTGCAAAGAGCACATGGTAACATTGTGTATAAATTGTCACAAAAATTCTTAAATTTGTATACATTAGTATTAAAAATATAATTATTATTTTATTATTTTTCAAAAAAAAAAGGCTGAATTTAAAATTTAATTTTATTATGTATATATTTTTTTTAATAATTGCTCAGGAAGGGCTTATTAATTTTAGTTTTCATTATTTTTTATTATACTAAATAAAAAAACAACAAAACAAATAAATTTCTTATATTAAATATGAAATTTTGTTTACATTTTAATATTGGGTCATATTGACCCAAAGGATCATAGGAAGGGCACATATCCAAGGGATGCAGAAGGGTTAAGTTATTTTATTGTCATTCTTGGACATTTTTGATTTTTTAGTGCATTTTTCGGGTTTTTATGTCATTTTAATGTAATTTTAAAAGAATTTTTTTCATTTTTTTTCATACAAAAAATGTATAAATGCAAATTTTTAACATATTCCTTTAACAATAGACTCTCGTCCAATCAAAAACATTACCTCTCCAAAAAGAAGTAGCTTTGTTTATAGACCTCGATGGAAGGGTAGAAGGGTATGTAGAAAAGTGGGATAAGTGTTAGATAAAAAATTAGGAAATGCTAGTTTTTATTAACCTTATTTTTATGTTCTATTATTGAAATATTAGGGGGTAAAAATTTTAAAACTATGCAATTAGAAGAGGAACTTACATCCGTTGACATGTCGTCTTTTAAATATGTTCCTCTCGTCAGTGCAGAAGTAGAAAGAAGTTTTTCTGTTTACAAAACATTTTGCCAGCAAATCAAAGTTCTTTTAATTTTAATGATTTAATAATGTACCTTGTAATATACTATAACGCTATGTATAATAATTATACAAAATAATTTTTAAGTTTAGTAATGTATTATTTTTAAAGCTTTATTTTTTATAAAATTGGTCAATTGGTAAAAATGACCTTACATTTTCTGCAGTTTTTAGGTCATTTTTTAGGTAGTTTTTTGCAGTTTTTTATTTTAATATTTATTTTTATTTCTTGTAGTCTTAATCTAAACAACCTTCAATAAGAAAATTGCAAATAACGCAAGTTCTACCTCATCTGACGAATCGCTTAAAACAAAGTATTATTATAACTTAGAATTGATGTCCCACACACGCATACAATACAATAAAGGCCATTTAATTGATTTTTTAACTACAGTAGGTGTGGAAATGGGCGGATTAAAAAAATGCAAAAGTTCACATTCTTGGGTTCTCATAAACATCTGTAGCAAGTTTCATGCAATTATAATAATTCCTTTTCCTTATACAGGTGCGTACAGACCAGAGATTTGCATGAGACCATTCGTCAGTTTTTGCCACTCGAGTAACAATCGTCGTCAGCCGTAATCGCACACAAGAAAAAAATGCATACATACCGCTCGAGTTCGTAAACAACGATTGCTGCAAAGCACACTTTGTCACGATTGCGAATTGATGCAAAGGCAGCCTCCAGACCACGAGATCATTCGGATGCTTCGCTTAAAGCTCGAGTGTCAGCTGCTGCATGAGGTTTTGTTGTTTCCATACTTCTTTGACTTTCTCTAGCAGCGCGTTCTTCTTTGTGCTGTTTGTTTCCTTTTAGTTTATTGTTTTCTTTTCTCTACTGTGGAGCAATCAGTTTTGCCAGTAGCAAGTTTTATGACAGTAAATTTTTAAAGTAAGCTGAGCTAAAATTTGCATGAAAGTTAATCTTGAAAGTGACGTAAATTAGTAAACAAACTATTATTGAAAGTTTGTCGGTAAAATAACAACAATATGTTGCTTTCAATGAACATTACTATCCCTTCAAGACAAGCGTTACCAAAGCTCCAACACAATTAAAAAATGTTTGATAAAAACCAACACAAACTTGTCATTAATTTGTTTTTTTTTTTTTTTATAAATGTGAGAAAGTTCAGGTTTAGCAAATGTCATGAGCTGAGCAAAGTTGTGTAAGTTAGAAAGAGATCCTTCTGACAACTGTTGTAAAGAAGCGACGTGTGCTGCAAAGTTTTATTAAACAATTTTATAGAAAAAGCCCAGAAAAGTGAGTATTCAACCCAAATGTATGGAGTTTTTTTAAAACGAGCAGATATTTATTAATAAAACAAATTTTGTACAACTGTTCACTTGTCAAAGAATGGCTAAAATTTTAGGTTATGTTGTGTAGTCGAACTGATAAAAACACTTCAGTCTTTAATTTTGATTCATTTAATAAAAACCTCTAATTTCGGATGTAAGAACTGCGAAATTTCTTCAAGAACTTGGTGCCAGAATATGTTTAGAAAAGTCCAAGAAAAGCTTAGAATATGATTTGATCAAAATGATAGATGTCTGTGATATTTATCAAAAGCGGCGAATATGGACAATTTAAAATTTTGTTACATTTAAATTAAAATCGGTTATGTTTAATAGTAGATACAGTAAAACTGAAAACAAAAATTAATTTAAGCTCAATAAACGATTTTAAATTATAAAACAACTAGAATTTGTATTTAAAATCAAGTATGATTTAAACTATCAAACATTTAGAATTTGTATTTAAATCATATAAATTCAACATAATTAATTTTATATATAAAAGAGTTTGCTTAATCCTTGATTAATAACCTTAAAAAACATTCGTAAATGAAACTCACAATTATAACGACTCAAGTGTATAAATCTTAAAAATTTTTAAATTCGAAATTAGTTAAACCTTTTTTTTTAGTTATAAAAAGTTTTTTATTAATTTCATTCACTAATTCTATGCTGAGAATAATTTTGAATGTAGTGCTACTAGGTGTAATCCACGCTACTTGTGAAATCACAAGTGCACGTTAGTTTAGTCAGATTTTTCACATCACCATCCTAAAACTAATAGAAACTTTATTCTGCAAACTTACTCAAGTTTCTTACAGCAATACATGTTTAGTAATGTTTTATTTTTAAGGCTTTTTTTTCTTAATTTTTTTATGTAATTGTTTGCGTTTTTTATGTCACTTATGTCAGTTTTTAGGTCATCAAAGTACGAGCCTTGGTTATTAATATATTTTTCTATGATATGCAACTGTTTTATTGTTTCTATAATAAAAAATATTTTTTAGTACATAATAAGAAATAATAAAACAACATTTTAGATACAATATAAAAAAATTTTGTAAAAAAATTTATTAAACACTAGCTGGAACCCGGCGCGTTGCTGCCACGCCCCCGTTGCCAAACTTCCATAAAATATTATCAGTGAACCTGCATTGGGTTGATCTACATTTGGGTTGAATGAGAGGTGCCACGCCCCTTTGTTTAACTCCCATAAAATTTGATTAGTGAAACGGCATGTGTAAATCGTGGTAGAATAATGAATTCTTAGGCTATAACTTCAAAGCTATTCGATATCGCAAATCGCATATTTGGGTTGTATGGGAGGTGCCACGCCCCCTGAATGGCGTGTGTAAATTGTGGTAGAATACCGAATTCCGAGGCTGTGCGAGCTGTAACTGAAAAGCTATTCGATATCGCAAATTATGGGAGGTTGCCACACCATACGTCCATAAAATGTTATCAGTAAAACGACATGTGCAAATTGTGCTCGAATACCGAGGCTGTGGAGGTCTATAACTCCAAAGCTATTCGATATCGCAAATTCTGGTTGCAAGGGAGGAGCCACGCCCCTTGTACAACGCCCATAAAATGTTATCAGTAAAACAGCAAGTGTAAATTGTCGTCGAATACTGAATTCCGGGGCTGTGTGAATAATAACGCAAAAGCTATTCAAAATATTAAATGTGGGTTTTAAGGAAGGTGCCACGCTCCCTTTCCCAACGCCCATAAAATTTTATCAGTAAAACGGCACGTGTAAATTGTGGTCGAAAACCCAATTCCATGGCTGTGCGAACTATAACTCAAAAGTTATTCGATATCTCAAATTTGGGTTGTATGGGAGGTGCCACGCCCCCTTTTCCAACACCATAAAATGTTATCAGTTAAACTTAATGTGTAAATTGAGTTCGAATATTAAATTCCGAGCCTGTGCGGTCTGTAACTAAAAAGCTATTCGATATCGCAAATTTGGGTTGTATGAGAGTGCCACGCCCCCTTGTCCAACGCCCATTTTTTCTTTCTGTAAAAAATGTTTGTAGACTATTACAAACATTTTAAAAAAGTTATATTTTAAAAGGTATATATAAAAAAGTGGGCGTAAAAGTGGGAGTGGTCAATTTTTCTTCAGTAAAAACTATAAATGGATTACTACGAACATTTAAAAAATAAATTAGCCAAATCGGTGTAGCCGTTTTGATTTTAGATAAATAAAAAAGTGGGCGTAAAAGTGGGCGTAAAAGTGGGCGTGGTCAATTTTTCTTTCCGTAAAAACCTAAGTTGGACTATTACGAACATTTTAAAAAAATATCCAAATCGGTCCAGCCGTTCTCAACTGATGCAATTACCAACGAACGACATTTGATTTTTATTTATATAGATATCAAAACAGTGGGCGCAAAAGTGGGCGTGGTCAATTTTTCTTTCAGTAAACACTTAAATTGGATTACTACGAACATTTGAAAAAAAATTATCCAAATCGGTCCAGCCGTTTTCCGATTTTAGATAAATTGAAAAAAGAGGGCGCAAAAGTGGGCGTGGTCAATTTTTCTTTCCGACAAAACTTAAATTGGATTACTATGAACATTAAAAAAAAAATATTCAAATCGGTCCAGCCGTTTTCCGATTTTAGATAAATCAAAAAAGTGGGCGCAAAGTGGGCGTGGTCAATTTTTCTTTCCGTTAAAACCTTAGTTGGACTATTACGAACATTTAAAAAAAAAATTATCCAAATCGGTTCAGCCGTTCTCAACTGATGCAATTACCAACGAACGACATTTGATTTTTATTTATATAGATTTTATAAGAATATTTAATAAAATATTCGTTTCATTCGCCACATAACTCATTAAATTTTATTATATATTTTATCTTTGTGCGATGAATATTAAACGCTGAAAGTTAAGTTGTTTGTGCCAGTTCCTCAAAATAATCCTTGGTTGCAAAAGCATTTATGAAGATTCTTCAAATATTTCGATTCTAGTGATAGCCATTTGTGTGATGGAATGGTTTGAAATAGCCTCTAAAAATAACGTTTTTTGCCAAATAATTGGTTGGTGTAATAGTTTTAAGAAATAAACTCCCAGAAACTATATGCGGAAAAAAACTGTTCCTATCTGCATCAACAATTGAAATATATGTAATCGGATAAAAGATAATGTTTTTTTCATACATATTTTTGATATATTTTATTTCAAAATATTAATACAAAACTTACTTGATCTAAAGCTCGCAATTTAATTCATGTGATTTATACAAAACTTTTAAAATTAAAATATCTTCAAAAGTTGTATTTTGTTTTTTAATTTCTTACAATATTTTTCAGTATGTGCTTATTTTATAATTAATTTTTTAGTTTTAATATATACCAATACACGGAATTCTGACCAGGAATCAATCAATCAATTGCAGCCACTCAAAACCTTCCCAACGATATCTTGAAAGTGAAAATAGCATTTGAAATAATTATGTTTTTTCGTATGTAATTAAAAATAATTAATAAGTAATTAAATAATTAATAAATACACGGAAAACAACATTTTCATTAATCTGAATGCAAAAATAGAATGTTTGTTGATGTTGATGGGAAGAACTTTTTCATAACTATTATTTCTGACCGTTTATATTTTTTAAACTACCACACCAGCCAATATTATTACAAAAAACTTGATTTTTAGAGGTGATTTTAAACCATTCCAGCTCACGGATGGCTATAGCTACAGCCGAAATATTTGGGGAATCATCTGTACTATTATATAAAATTTATGACTACTTTTTATATGACATAGCATTCTTTTGCAAAAAATCGTCCAGTTTTGGCAAAAATTGTTAGACTGTTTTTGTCTTTTTTTTTTGCACTATGATTTTTTTGGGCAAAATTTATTTATACCAAAATGTTGTTCTTATATTTAATGTCTCAAAAACAATTTACATGAAAAAATAACCCCAATATCTTTTTCCAATCAAATGTTATGACTTCAAACAAATTTTTTTTATACCATTGGCTATATTAATAAAAGTAATTTTCATATTAATCGTATTCGATTCTTGCTATCCACCTCGCTGTCGAATTAGCACAGAAGTTAATTGTTGACATATTTTTTCGCCAACTTGTGCAATAATAACTCTAATAAAAATCTTATTTTATAATATTGCAATTTTTTGTGTCTGGTAACAACATTCGCAGAATAAAAAATGCAACACTGCAGCTAATATTTTTCCTTTGTGCGAATGAGCATAACAGCATGGATTTTCCTTGCTTTTGGCGATTGTTCCTCATGTCTTGCTTTGTTTGACATTTTTGTGTCGCAGACGTTCGTAATCGCTAGCGCTCACACTCTAAGCATTCGTATCAACAGCGATTGGTACATGCATTTGCGCATTAATTTAAATGCAGGAAGCACATTCGGTGCTCGTTTATTGACGAGACAATCGAAACGCCATTTGAATGCACTCAAGCTGTTTTCTGATACAGACCACACATAGCTATTTAGGCGGACGGATAGATAGACTGACAGGGCTTAATTGGCTCAGGAGTTGACGCTGACTAAGAATACATACAACTTTCTTTACCGGAAACGCCTCTTTTTTGGCGTTAAAAACATTTGCAAAAGTTAATTTACCCTTACTTAATAAAAAGTACTTTATTTTTGAAAGCTACAAGTTTGTGCAACTAAAGTCTATATTTTTTATTAAAACATACGTGTAAGATCTTGTACGAAAAGAATTAGAGTTAGGTTTTTCAAAGTTTTTTTTTATGCGCTCCCAAAGCTGGCAAATATAACGACTAATTTCTAGGATAGTGCTATTTTTAAAATGAAACCAGCTCAAACCTTGAACTTGAAGGCTTGAATAGGCTGAAGTTTTAGAAGCAAGAAATTTGCACGCAAAATTTTATTAAAATCAATTTTGGAACCACCGTGGTAAATAATACCAAAATTTTGTTAGTTGTTATTTCATGCCTACAAACAAAAAAAAAAATAGGTTTAAAATACCTAAAAATATTTAAATGCCTTAGAATTAAGATCAAAAAATTCCAAATAGTGCACTGTGCTTCTCCGTCACACCACTTTCCGACTCATCATCATTATCTTTATCATCGTTATCAACTTCATCTGCCTGCTTATCAAAAACATATTTTGAACCGGGTATTCATTCGTTCAGTGTCCTGAAAATTTTCTGTTTAAAATACTTGCCAGCATTTCTGGCATTTTTATTGTTCTTGCGACTGCTGCTTCAGCTGGAATGCGCATCCTTTGCTTTTTCCGCTTTTTTCTAACGTGTCCTTTTGCAGCTTTACACTGCTCTTTTATTATTTTTTTTTTTCTATTTAAGTTTTTTCTTCAGTTCGTGCTCATAATTGTTGCTTTTGTTGTGTGTACTCGGATTCCCTAAATGCGCCACAGCATTTTCGCTTTGAACTGCTTGCGCAAATTGTTTGTTGCTAAACCTTCACAGCTGCGGGCTTTCAAGATTCTGGCATGTGCCTTACTCTCCAAAGCAAATAAACTGACTGTGTGTGTGTATGTGTGTTTGTCCTGCCCGCTACATGACCTAAACTCTGTTGTGCACAAAATGCTATCCTGCCACAACAACAAACACAACAACAACAACAGAAAGAAATTACAAAAAATAAAAAAATTAAATCAACACCGCGATGAAAAAGTCAACAACATTAATAATTTGTTGACTTATATTGTATATAATGAATAATTTTTCTTAATACCGCTATTTTTAATTAATGTTTTGCAAGATTCTGCCCTGTTTTCTAAATTTTCATAAAAATAAAGTTATATTAAATCTTAAGGTTTCCTTTATACAGCATTAAAATTGCAAATATTCCGCAGTAGGACGATCCCCAGAAGGGAGGCTAATAGAGTATGATGGCAGATACTATGTTCAAAACACATTTTTTGGGATGGAAAACTAATTGAATAAATAGATTTTTTTTTCTCTAGATTCTACTTTTGGCGAGATATGAACTATTTTCGACATTTTTCTCAAATTTTTGTACACGCAGAAAGCAGACATGGTGGAAACATGATTAATGCAATAATAATTTTTTTACTAAAATTATTGTAGTATTCCTGCAATCATAAATTTTTTTTTTATAAAGTCATTATTTACTAATGCTGGTACCAAAAATAATAATATGGTTGAAATCTTACTATCATAAACATATTATGATTGCACCAACTATTAGTTGCAACAAAAATGTTGTGGCTCTTTCAATCATGATAAATTTTAATATTATGATAGAGACAAACATACTCGAATTTTGAATGTTTGTCTAAACTATTCTTTGATCGCTTCATTATTTAATCTTAATCCCTCAGTGAAGCAACACTTTGAGTGCTTGACTTATCTTGTTACGCAGCACGGTGTGTTTTTAATAAGTGTTATTATTCTTTAATATTTATTAATACAGTGAGTGTGATGTGCAAAATATTGTTAATTGAAAACTGTGTAATTGAAAGGTGGGTGAACGAAACAGCACATAACTATAAATCGAAAAAACTTATTGTGTCTGAACAGCTTACAGAAAAACATTTCACTTCATGGAAACGACGACATCTGACCCAGGACACATATAAAATTAACAGAACTTCACTTGTGTTAAGTTTGTTGGTGCATTTGTCTTCATTATGCTGAACTTAAATTAATTTCATTATTAGATACTTTAAAAGGCGTTACATGTCAATAAAGTGAGGGTTTTTCTTGCCATCTTTTCAGAGAAAATAATTTTAATCGACCACTGGTTATGTGCCATTTCGTTTGTCAACCCTTCAACTATTGAGTTATAGTATGAATAGCCTTATCTTAAAGACTGCAAAGAGATAAAAATTCAGGACTTCAAACTTCTTAACCCTTTGACGACCAATGGGTGGGAAATAACCCATTTACATTTTTTAAGTCATGATATTTTCATAAAGTTGCGCTTAAAGGATTAGAAATCACTGTGACTTTTTACGTGTGCCACAATTTTCGAACTTGTTTTAATTTTAAGAGAAGGAAAAACTAGAAAGTCAAAAATATATTTTTTCCATATTAATACCCATATAGCCTCAGAGACTAAAGATATAGCTACCACAAACGATTTTCAAATACGAGCAGATACATTTTCTCATCCCAATTATGTCGAAACCTTTATGAATCAGCTACTCCAACAAAGTAAACTAGTAAGGAATTATTTTCGACTGTGCCGAAACTAGTGAAATTGAAAGAGATTTTACCATTTTGGTGAACTCGCTTTGTATGGGAGGTAGACATGATTTTAATTCGACTTTTATAAATTTTTTACTAAAAATGCTTATTAAAGGTTAAAGCTTATGTGCAAAATTTTAAGTCATTAGATTAGTTTTTGTGGAATTGAAAGAGATTTTACCATTTTGGGTATGTCACTTTGTAAGGAAGGTAGGCGTGGTTTTCATTCTATGATTACAAATTTCATACTCAAAGTTAATAATAAATATTAAAGACACTGTGAAAAATTTGAAGTCATTATATTAATTTTTGTGGATTTTAAAGATGTTTTACCGTTTAGGGTAAGTCACTTTGTATGGGAGGCAGGCGGGGTTTTATCCGATTTGGCTCATTTTCGAATTTGACCTCCATTCTTGAATAAACGGGTTATATTTAGAATTTAGTGACGATAGCTAAAAAATTATGGCTGTTATCGTGACCACAGACGAACATAGCTAAATCGACTCAGGAGGTGATGCTGATCAAGAATATATATACTTTTCTATACCAGCCACGCCTCCTTATCAGCATTACAAGCGGAGTGAGAAAGTTAATATACCCCTTTTACGTTTTTTAAATGTGGGGATATAAAAATAAATTTTTGAACATGGCAACAACAAAAACTCTGTATAGAGTCAATAACTCAGCAGTAGGCGCTATTCTTTCCTACATCAGTAGGATTGAGTAATTAAGCTTTTACCAATTTACTGTTTAAGTTGTATATAATTTGGCACTTGTTCGAGTAAACTGTTTGAAATCATATGACGTTAAAGCAGAGGTGTTTATTTAAGGGCAAGCGTAAAATACCGCTGCTGGAGCGTTTTTGTCTGAGCAAGAACACGCTGAAATAATGGGAAAATTAGAGAAAATATATATATTTTAAGACTCTCTGAGCGAAAACACGCTGGAATAGCGTTAAAAGTAGAGAATATATATATATTTTAGGGCTCTCTGAGCGAAAACTCACTAAAATAGCGTAGTAGAGAGATATACATAGTTTAAGACTCTCTTAGCAAAAACACGCTCAAATAGCGTGAATAGTAGAGTAGATATACATATTTTGGAAAAAGACTCCGATTTCCAGACAAAATTGAAAGAACTCGCTGCATAGCGTAGTTTTTTTACAAAATCGCCAATAAATGTCTTGAAATTTCACAACATTTGTTGTAGACATTTTTCAATCAGGTTTTAGAGTGTAGATATATAAAAATATTAGCTAATTTAGTGCCAATTATATTTAATTTTGACAATCTAACGCACTAAATATCATTAACAAGATAGGGAGCAAATTTTTCTCTAAGCTACTTTTCCACATTTGCTTAGGAAAGCATCTGGGACAAGGTTGCGGTATACAGTTTAGAAACCACTGATCCATTTGCTCTCCGTCGCACAGTGGTCTCAAATTTAAAAAAGGTGGCCAAAATACGAAATAATGGTCGTAACGCTATGAAATTCGGTACACAGTATTTTCGAAAAAAAATCATGCTCCATAAATGGGCTTAATCGGAAAACGACTACGCCCACCACCCACAGTAACCATTAATTAAAATCGTCGTAATTCAGAAAATTTAGGTCACACAACAAACAAAAATAGTCAAGCGCGTCGGAAGCGAATTTCATCTGGGGGGGGGGGGCAGTACAAATGGCAGCGGCGGATCTGGAAAAAATCTTGGGGGGGGTAAATTACCAAATTCACACATTTTCGATTTGAGAAAATGTTGTCTTTTTACAAATAAAAAAATAGTACTTTTTTGAATTGAAATTATCGAATTGTGTAAGAAGCAATTTTTCCAGACACATACACGCACATTTCCGTATTTATTTATATATCCCTTTTTCTGGAATATCTTAGCGAAAAGTAAATAAAAACTCTAAATTTGACTAATTTTGGAATTAAGGTTGATTTATTAAAATTTTTCACATTTATTCCATTATAAAACATTGCACAATTATATTTTCAAATATGTGCAATGAAAAAACATAGTACTTTTCAATAAAAAAAATAAAGGAATTTGAAACTTATTGTTCTGACGTTACGACTATGATATGGTACACTTTGAAAAATTAATGAACAATACAAAATGTATACTGATTGTTAGATAGTCATTAGATAGAGACAAAATTATATGACAAAATCATCGCAGCGCTTCTTTTTTGCGGCAAAGTTATCAATAACTTCGTCAATATTTATTTTAATGTCTCTATGTATATGCAATAATGCGAGTCAAATTATCGTCAAATTATCGTCAAATCAGTCATCAAATGATTTGACGACACAAGTGCTCGTCAAAAAATTTCTCGTCAAATTTAATTTATTTTTTTAGGCAAAGCTCTTTTTGTGCTTTCACTTTAATATCGCGCAGCTTTTGCTCGGCTATATTCTCTCATCTTAAGTATGTATTAATGAGCGCTTTAAAGCTGACACCTGCGTTCGTAGAGCAATCTAAATACAATCAAAATAATGGAATACAATACCGTTCAATTCAATTCATATGGCTTGTCATGCTATTACAATCACCCATTCAATTGCATTAAGGGTACTTTTATGTATACATAAGCAATTCTGAAGGCGTTTTTTGTGATAGAATACTACCAAAAATGGTTGGAGATATTGATATAAAATTTTTATTTATTGTTTTCTCCAATTATTAAAGTATACAAAAATATTTTGTTTTGTTTTGTTTTTTTGTGATGTCATTTGTGTGTACGTGGCGTTTTTATGAAGCGATGCGAGAAGAGAAGGACCATTTTGCTTGTAGAATAACATGATCTGTAATCATCTGAAAAAACAAAATATAATTATATGCAAAGCAAACACTTACGTCAAGGTAGTGACTTCGCCTTTTTATAAAAATGAGCCTGAAAAAAAAGTTACAGCTCGTTATGTACTCAAATTTACAGCCATTTTTTAAACAATCAACTTTAAGGACGCGTTATTTTCTTACAAATAAAATTTTTTTAAAAAACTCGAAGTCAGTTCCTCAGCGTAAGTGTTTACTTTACAAGTATACATATTTTTTTCAGGTGATTACAGATCATGTTATTTTGCAAGCAAAATGGTCCTACTCTTCTCGCATCGCTTCATAAAAACGCCACGTACACAGAAATGACGTCACAAAACAAAAAAAAAAACAAATTTTTTTTAAAGTACTATAATAATTGAAGCGCTCTCGCGAATAACGTTGTAAACGACAAAATTGTAATTGTTCACTTTTATTCATTTTTATTAACTTTTTTTAGTATGCGATAAAAATACCCCAAACTGCTCAACTGCTTACTCAGTTCTGTTTATATATAATATAAGAGAGTGATTCTCACAGTTATTCGCAAAAAAAAAATGTTATTCGCGATTATGCTTCAATTGTTGAAATCAATAAAAAAACTTTATATCAATACCTCTGACCATTTTTTTTTAGTATTCTTTCAAAAAACGCCTTTAGAATCGCTTATGTATACATAAAAGTACTCTTAAGTTGTGGGTACCATTATTTACTTCAAATAAAATATTAAAAAGTAAAGTATTTAAAAGTTCTTGGGGGGGTAATTACCCCCTTTACCCCCCTTGTATCCGCTCCTGACAAATGGTGGTGCAAAAAAAGTTCCCCAAAATTTCTTCAAAGAAACATGAATGTGAATGTGAATTTTAGTTTAAAATAAAAAAAAAAAATATATAAAAAATATTAAAATTTCATTATTTCTAAAAGTTCTTCCAATTTCAATATTAGAGATCATTCTTTAAAGGATCTTTAATATGGTAATATGAAAATATAAGAAATAATGGTTGCTTTTATAAAGCAAGACTAGGTATATCTTTGCATGGTTTAAATGCTATAAGGTACAAAAAGTTATATCAGTTTAAATTATTCCAAAATGTTTCTTTCTGTCTTTGCAAGAACCATAATCTTTCACCACCTCAATCGAACTCAATTCTTCGGTTTTATCTTTGTGAATGTGTATAAGTGCCGCATGAGTGAGTCGTTTCTGTCTCATAGTAGCATAGTTGAAGATACGTTTTAAGTCGTCTTAGTGCACTAAAAAAATGCTCAGATGAAGCTGCTGATGCAGGCACAGTCAAAAGCAAAGCAATAAGTTTTTCAACTTAATTTAATAGGTTTTTTACAGTATCCGAATTTTTTGCAAATTGGGATACAATGCCACTACAATTTGAAGGTGTTCGGCCAGGCAATTGCTTCAGCATTTTAAGTTGCGCGTGCAGGTCGCTCCCATCAAAGTCATCTGCATAAAGATCTAGTTTTTTTTTTAGATTTTGTTCAGAAGGCACTTTTCGTTGAAGGCTTCGATTACAATATTACAGTATTAAGATACATACTTAAGGGTGCTTTTAAACTGAAGTGGTGGGTTTGCAGTACAAACTCTACGTTTTGTTCTATCTTTTTGCAAACACAGAGAAAGAAAATAGTTATCCGCAAGCATTCTTATGAAGAAGAAAGAAAGAAGAGGAAAATATATAATACAAAAATATTATCTTTGTAAAAAAAACTGATATTTTGAATAACTTTTGAAGTTTTCTTTTTTAATTGTTTGTCTAGCTAAAAAATTGGGGGGGGCAACTGCCCCCTTTCCACCCGCTTCCGACGCCAATGGAAATAGTGCTTGAGTATATGTTGTTTGCAGCAATGTTCTCTGAATGGATGAACTTAATCAGATAAAAACACGCCCATCTCCCAGACAATCTAATACACAGAGAAAATAACATTTTCAAAAGTGGCAGAAACGAGCTACTTTTAACAACGTTTAACCTAGATTTTGCACTTCTAACGTTTATTTTAATTTTAAAAACGAACATTTTAAAATGAAATAGTAAAACGTTTATTTTCATTTTAAAAACTTACATTTTAAAATGAGATTCTAAAATGTTCGATTGATTTTTAACAATGGATATTTTAAAATGCTGTATTAAAACGTTTATTTTCATTTTAAAAACGAAAATTTCAAAACGAGATTCTAAAATGTTCGTTTGATTTTTAATAATAAATATTCTTAAATGTAAAATGTTTATTTTCATTTTAAAAACGAAAATTTTAATATTATATTCTAAAATGTTCGTTCGATTTGTAGCAATAAATATTTTAAAATGCAATGGTACAACAATTATTTATATTTTAAGAACGAAAATGTTAATTTTTTGCCATTAATTCAAAAAATTTACAGAAATCCGCATTTCCTCCATTAATTTAAAAAAGCTTTATTGGTTTTCAAAATTACAGTTTTATTTTAGTTATTTTATGTTATATATTAATTTACAGTTTTATTTTAGTTATCAGCTATGTTCATCTCATTAAAATTTTTTAGATAATTATACTGTATCCCAGCGTCTATAAAAAAATAGAATTTTGTGAGATATTATTAATTCTATTTTATATACTTACCTTTTAGTTGTGGTAGCAAATGCTCCAACTCAAACTCTTTCATTACTTTCTTGCAGGCAAACTGCAGAGTGATGAAATCGAGAATGAAAAATATTTTATTTTCTGAACAAGTATCAAATACATAAGTCAATGAAACATACATACTAAACAATTCGTTATTAACAAGTGTTTTGAAACAAAGTATGTGAATTTTACTATGTCATGGTAAACATTCGAAGTTGTTTTAAAAACGTTTCGTTTCACTTTTCTATTTAAAAATGTGCGTTTATATTTTTGTATGGCGTAAAATGTTTTTAAAAATATTAATTTTATACTAATTTATCATAGTAAAATATTCGTGGTTGTTTTAGAAACGTTTCGTTTTACTTTTCTATTTAAAAATGTGCGTTTTCATTTTTGTATGGCGTAAAATATTATTAAAAATATTAATTTTACTAAACGTTTTTAAAATGTGCGTTTTTGATTTTTTGTTTTCTCAGTGTATAGCCAAATCCATTAAATATCTAATTTGCCTCAGCAGTTGTTTCATGCGCACCTTTAGAAAAGTATATGCAGCGTCAAAACGGACGCTGGGGCAAAAGCATAATTATTTTTGTTTTTTCTTCTATTCTCTGGGCGCTTGTACAACGAAACTTGAGTGAAGAGCATTCGAAGTCGAACTGAGACCTCTGGTTAATTTACTCTCTGTTTTTTAATTTTCATCAATTTCGAGAAGTCATTTGACAGTGTTCATGGCGACTGCTTATGGGTGCCATTCGATAGAGAGGTTAACCGACAGTAGCACTATCGAAATAAAATTCCAGCGCCCACCCAAAAGTTCGACTGTTTTAAACTAATTGTCTATTAGTACTTCAAGTTATAACCACGTGTCTTAGACATCAAGGTTATGTCTTCAATGGTCACTAAATTAAACATCTTAAATTTATATCAAAGTTTGAGGTTAAAATAATTTTTTAAAAGGCACCTCAATGCAAGATTTTAAGACGCAATATTTTAGCGAACACATTATAAAACACTCTGCTTATAATATCTTCGCGGCGTTCAGCGGCCACTTTTAGATATTGATTAACTTATATTAAAAACTAAAAGAAAATTAAAAAAATACGCTTCCATGTCTTAGATCTTTCGTTATGCTAAAGTTACTTCAATTATAACTGAATAGTATATATATATGCACTTTTCTAACAAATATCTCATTTTTTTATATTTTTAATTTTTACACTTTGTAACTAATCGCAGTTTAAAAAAAATAGGTTTTCATATTTTTTTTCTTAGTTTTTTTTAGTTTTTTCTTGCATTGTGGAGCCCACTGTAGTAACTTCAAAAAATTTTTTGGTTTTCGAACATTTCAAACATCTTGTAGTCTTAATGCTTAGTAATTCTTCTATATTTCCCACCTAAATTTTTTTCTATCTTGGCCATTGTTTGAATATTTAGACCAATGTGCGTCATTTAAAACAATAAGTGAACAATTTGTTATTATGCTTTTTTTCATCTGAAATCATAAAATGCGGTCTTGCAAAGTTTTGCAAGATTGTTTCAACTCAATTGCTTAGAATAAACGCTAAACACTTTCTGAAGGAACTGAAAAACTCTGAAATTTTAAAATTTTTTATGGTGATATAAGTGCTATAAGTGTGAGATAGAACATTTGAGTTATTTTTTATGCTGATTTGCCTAAATTTTTGTTTGAGACTGTAAATTGTTCGCTTTAGACTGCTGCACAGTGAACTGTTCAGTAGGGCGTATCGAAAAATTTAGATCGTATTCTAAGAGGTCTCAAAAGTTGCATAGGGTAGTCAAGATCTCCCAAAAAAAATTTTAGGAAAAAAGAAGGATGTCTTCTTCTCCCGCAAGGGCAAAGTTGTTTTTTAAGAAAAACAGTAAAAAATCACGATCTTAAAATGCTTTGATTTTTGTAAGAAAAACTAAATATGTATTAAAGCAAAAGTAAATATAGATTTTAACTAAACATATTTTGACAAACACGATGAGACTCTCGATTCTTACCCACAAGGTCCTGTGGGAAGGATATTCGAATCTAAAGGCACATTCGAGGTAGCACAGATCTTTTGATTCCTATCTGACTGTCTAAATTTTGACGATTTGGATATTGTGTTAACGTTTTCCTTAAATTTGCTGAATTAATAATTTGCATATTTTTTCCTTATGCATTTTCTTGATTTCGAGAAATGTTTACTTGAATGCAATTTTTTAGCATTTTCAAAAAAAGATATATATAATGTTTTATATCTCGCGCACTAGAAGTGGTACCGAAGATAATATCCTTAATTTAGATTCTTCATATTTTTCTGAATAACACCCAGTCCAGAAGAATCAATTTATAATAGCAGGTTAAGACTACGATTTTTTTTCCTATTTCATTATTTTAAAAAATTTTCCGTCCTGGCATGAATTTTATTATTTCGTTAAAACACCGCAACTCAGCATTCACAAAAATTTTACACTAAAATTTTGAGTTTCTAAGTTTGTCATTCGATGGGTCTCAATTGATTTAACAATTGTTGTTTTGAAGTGTTTTAATGAAATAGTAACCATAAAGGAGATATGAACAAAATTGTTATATTTTATGCTTGAAACAACTTTTTTTAAATATCAAAATAGGAAAAAAATCGTGGCATTTTCTTGCTGATTTAAAAGAGATGTTTTTAGAAAGGATTTCGTTCAAAACTATTTGCAGAATCCGAATTCAGAAATTATCTTCGGTACCGCTTCTGGCGCCCGAGATACAAAACCTTAAATTCATTTGTTTGAAAAAACTAAAAAATTGCATTCAAGAATACATTTCTCCAAAACAGAAAAAAGCTTATGCGAAAAATATGCAATTTATTAGGTCGCCATATTTAAGGAAAGTCTTAACACTGTAATCAATATCACCAAAATTTAGACAATCAGAAAACAATTAAAACTTCTGTGCTATCTTGAGTGTACCTTTGGATTCGAATATCCTTCACACAGGACCTTTTGGTTAAAAACCAAGAGTAGCATCGTGCTTGTCAAAATATTGTTAGTTAAAGATTATATTTGTTTAAACACATAAGTAGTTTTTTCTTACAATAATTAAAGCATTTTGAGATCGTGATTTTTTACTGTTTTTCTTAAAAAACAACTTTGTTCTTGCGGGAGAGGAAGAGATCCTTAATTTTTTTAAAATCCCGACCACCTAATGCTACTTTTGAGACGTCTTAGAATATGAAATTCGAAAAAAATTTTAATTCGATTTGCCCTACTGTCCAGTGGACAAAAATCAAAAAATGTTGTTTCTCGAAATCCTACAAATTTGATATCAATCGACAGGTAATTCTTTAATTATTATTGTAGTAATCCAGAAAATTCGAACAATAATGCATGTTTTAATTGCGATGAAGCGCTTAAGAGTTGAGAAATTTTTTTAACAAAATCAGATTTTGAGCACAGATTATTGAATTGCTTTATATAAATAATGGACAAAAATCCATTTTTGAACAAAACTACGCTAAACTATTGGCTCATTGCTATAAAACATTATAGAGTTTTTTAAAAATTTTATGTTTATCGAAAACAAAAAAAAATAAAATATTTAAGTGGTTTCAAATTTTATATATTCAATTGAAAAATCATCAAAATTGGCATACTTTGATAGAAAAAAAAACAAATTCCATAAAATTAAGTGCCGTTCTTTTTCGGATTATCAAAAGAAATATATTATGCCACTAGGAACTGAAAATAGCTTTCCCTCCTTTGTTCTACAAATGTATTATTTTTTTTTAAATGCTTAAAATATAAAATTTACATCCAAAATCAAGTAAAAAAATTAATATAGGTCCTAGGGAGGTACCCCTAGGGTCTAAATGATTTCGACCATTTTCAATACACATTTGTTACTCTATTTCACAATCATTTTGACGAATTTTTGTTAAGATCGGTCAAACTTTGTATGTACCTACCACACAAAATCAAGTAAAATATTAATATAGGTCCAAAGGGTCTAACCGATTTCAACCATTTTTAGAATTTTTTTAATTGGGTTCAACTTATTAAGCATACCAAAATGCATTATCATAGGAGCATTCCTTCTATTTTTGTCCATGACTTATATGGAAACAGTTCACTGTGAGCCTAAAGATACTCTCTTTCTCTTTTTTTTTTCTTCTGTGCTAGTTGCCTACATAATAAATCCAAAATAAGCATTTAAGCTTTAAAATTGGAGTTGATTGCATGATTGCTTACTTTTCACTTACCCTGTTATGGGCCGTAGTAACTCGCTTTGCAGTTTGACGCTTATTATTCATACAGAATTTACATAATTTGTTTGTATGTATATAAAGAGCTCATATTTCTTGGAAGACAAAAATATGTTCCTAACATAAGCTATCTACTCTGCTCTGCTCTGCTCGTCCTTGTTTGTTTTACATATCTTTTTCTTGTTATTTTTATTATTATTATTGTTAATGTAACTCCCACTGTTTTGTTGCCAATAGCTTTATTTAAATTAATATAAATCGAACGTACTTTGGAATTTTTCTCTTCGATAGATACAAATATTCATAAAATGACGCGAGAAAATAACGCTGTTTAAATTAAATCCTCAATGGGAATTGAATAAAATGTAAAAAACAACAATTTGTTAAATAAAACAATTTAAAAGTGGTATAAAAAAGCTAATATTTTCTCCTGGGCAAGAGTTCGGAAAATATTTCGTTGTTATAAATTTTTTGGAAGTTTTAATATGTATGAATGTGTTTTAATTAAAAACAAAAAAAGTAGAAATATATTGAAAATATGAGCACATTGGCTCACAATTTTATTTAATTATGACATTTTTTTATTTTCACGCTATTTAATGGTTTTTTCCGCAGTTATGGCGTAGTTTATTATACATTCTGCCAAAAAATTACTGAAAATAATTATTTAAATAGCTCGTTAAAAATTATTGTCAAAATTCTTTTTTACCGCTAAGTTGGCAGAGTAGATGACAACTGTCATCTACTCTGACACTGAATTTAAGCACGATTTGTCGTTTAGTTTGTGTAGCGATCTGTTTAAGGCATCGACTTGCTCCATACGTCACCCAGGTCTGGATATTAATGCTGTAGTCTTGCACACTCAACCACTAACGGGCTATGCGACGAATGAGCTCTCTTTGCTCCATCGTTGTCTTGATAGCACTGCACTCTGTCACCACCGTTACATCTTTGCCGATATGTAGTACCTGAAGCGCTCAAGGATTTCTACAACAGCAAGGGTCTCCAATTCGCAGCTGTGGCATCTTTTTATAGCATCACTCTTGGACCTGCTATAAAACATAACTGCTTTCCAATCGTCTCCTTCTTTCTGTAGCAGCACGTCAGCCAACCCAAAAGAACTTGCGTCCGTGTGAACCTCATATGCTGCATCGATGCGATAAGCGGTCTAGATGGCTGAGAGACTAACAAAGACTTCAGTTTCTTTAACGATTTCACCTGTGCTTCGCCCCACTCAAGTTGATGGTTTTTACGCAAAAGTTGGTTTAATGGCTATGAAATAAGAGCGCACTTAGGAAAAAATTTCCGAAAGTATCCGCTTAATCCTAGAAAATTTCAAACTTCCGTTACGTTTTTCGGCTGTCTGAATTTATGGAACGCTGTTGTCTTTCTGGAACCTGGGCTTATTCCTTCGGGTGACAATTTATGTCCAAGAAATTCAAGTGTGCGTGTTAAAAACATATAGTTTTTTACGTTCAGTGTAAGCTTTGATTCTCGAAGCGCTATAAAAATTCTGCGCAGCTTTCCAAACATTTCTGTCATCGAGTTGCTGCCAACCAGAATGTCATCCATGTACTGCTACATGTCATCTTGTTATGTTTTCTCTTTCAACTTAGCCATCAACTTATCCACTATTCAAGTCTAGCACTGAAAAATATTTGAAACGTTTTGCATCCTGTAAACACTCTTCGATGTTTGTCTTCGGAAATATTTCCTTCGCGGTATGCAAATTGGGTCGCCGTTAATCGATGCATAATCGACCGCTGCCATCATGCTTTTTGACCATCGTTATGAAGCTGATAAATTCAAATTAAGACTTTGTGATGATATCGTTTTGAATAAGGTCACCAATCATTTTTGCAACAACTGCTTTCTTCTGTTCGGGCATATTGTATGGTTGCTGCACTACTGGCTGCTTACAGTCGACCCCAATTTTCATCTCAATTAAGTAAGTTTTCCCAATTTCACTTAAGTCATTGGCAAGCACATCTCGATATTCATTAAGCAAATTTATTAGCTCATCACAAACTTTTTATTCATTTGATTAGCATATTACGTCAGTCATGGTTATGATCTTTTTCGCGGCACTTTCGTTAGTTAGCTTTTTGTGACTAGTTTTCAATAAAATTTCGTTTTTTGTAATCGATGCACAAATATCATCATTTTTAAAAATCTCCTGACCCACTAAAATGTCTGAAGTCAAAAACGTATAGCACTTTAATTTCAATTTTATTTCAGAATAAATGTTTGAAAAACTAAAAAAAGACATGATTTTTAAATCAAAAAAGTTTAGGCACATGCTGTGTGTATACTATGTTTTTTCAAATATAAATTGAAATAAAATTTTCAAAAGTGAATGATATACGATACATCAATGCCTACCATTTACTTTTTAAAGATTATTTCATGTAAATGTTGACCGCGGCTACGCCTCAGGTGATCCATTTGTTAGCTCCAATTTTTGGCATACTTTTTCTAGCATTTCAGCCGGTATTTCACAAATGTAATGTTGTCTTGCAGAATTGCAATTGCCGCTGGCTTGTCCCTGTATGAGAGAGACTTTACGTAGCCCCACAAAAAATAGTCTAGTGGGGTCAAATCGGGGCCAATTGACTTCTCCAGAATGAGAGATTGCAATTGCACACCAAACTCGCCTCTCAATAGAACCCTAGTATCGCGTGCCGTGTGGCATGTGACGGCCTTGTTGAAACCACTTGTCAAACAAGTCTAATTCTTTCATTTTGGACAACAAAAGTCGGAAATCATTTAGATGATTAGAAGGTTTGCATAAAGTCACTTTGTATGGGAGGTACAGTGAATCAAAAAAGTTTAGGCACAAAGCTATTAAAAATGTTAGTTTGTTATTAAAATTTTTTCCACTGCACTTACAGAAAAGAGCAGTATGAGCACTTAAAAAATATAAACAAAAGATAATTGAATTTCAATTTTATTTCAGATTAAATGTTAGAAAAACTAAAAAAAGACATGTTTTTAAATCAAACAAGTTTAGGCACATGTGAAAAGTAATATTGTTTTATCATCAGGGTGGGTATATTTTGCGTCATATAGTACTTAGTTAGGCCTCCTTTGGCCTTAATTACCGCCTCTAAACGTCAATGCATTCTTCTCACTAAATTTGATGTCTCTTCAGGTGTTATTTTTGACCATTCGGTGCATATGGCCTCCTTTAGCGTATTTTTGACGTTATATTATGATTTAAATTTTTTTTGCAGTAAGTTCCAAATATGCTCAATGGGGTTCATATCAAGTGACTACGTATGTTGTTTGAACTGATTTTAGTGGTAGATTAGCCATTCCTACACAAGATAAGACTAATGTTTTGGGTCGTTATATCTTTGAAATAAATATTGTTTCCCAGTTAACCCCAACTTTTTAACACTTGGTGCTAAATTTTTCTTTAGAATATTCAAATGTAGCTGCTTATCCATTTTTCATTAATAAAAACAATATTTCCAACTCCAGATGCCACTGCACACCCCAAAACCATGACAATGCTACCACCCTATTTCACTGTGCTTATTGTATTATTTTTTTGCTGCTCTTTGGTTGGCTTTCTTCATGTTTTTTAAGCGCCATTCGAGCCAAATTATTTATATTTGAATTCAGCACTAAATATAACGCAATCGCAAAATAAATCTGGCTCATTTACGTCGAGTTTTGAGAAATCCAATCTCCTTTTTTGTTTGAGATGACATCCAGATTTATTTAGTATATTTCGACTTTTTTGAGCATCAAAGTTTTTTAAACTATTACTGTATTTCATGGCTTAGTTTAACAGCCAAAATATTTGTTTTTTGAGCAACTGCAGCCAGTACAATTCGCTACTGGCGTGGCTTAAATGTTTTTGGCTACCCAGATATAGTCTTACGCTCTACTTTACCGGTAATTATATAATGAGTTATGATGTTACACACACTTGAATATGACCGCTGTACTATTTTACCGAATTCGCGATGTTACTTTTTCTTTACGTAAAGATTTATTATTATTTTATGAACTTCAATCGAAATTTCGGTTCCGCTGCCTATTTTTCTCAATATATCATGAAATCAAGGTCAACACTAACTTTAATCATTTGACATTTGGACGACTACGCAATAATTATGTGCAGAAAAATAGAAAAAAAAAATTAAAGAAATCACTTTTGAAAATTTTATTTCATTTTTCAAAAGCCAAACGTTTAAAAAATCACCCTTTATTATCTTATTGCGATCGCAAAATAAGGAATCAAAGTTTTGATTCAAACATTTGGGATCTAAAAATAGAGTAGCTCTTAAGAATATCTTTAGATTAGTCTATATTTAATTCGAATCTAGTTCATCGAGAAGATTTTCGTTCTCATTTATTTTATTAACTGCAGGCATTAAATTTTTTAACTATTATCTAAAAACACATTTTGTGCAAATGACTCCAAAAGTATCATTTATCATCGTAGTTTCATAAATTTGATCTTTTTGAAAGCTTATCTAACTTCCATTGACATACGTTTGTTTATAGAACTAAACAAAAAACTCAAACAAGGGAAACTTTTTTTAAACTCATCAGAAAAAATAGCCACTCGATATGCTTGTAATGAGTAGAGTCTGAGTGTTAAACACATTGAAAAAGTGTACAAAATAGTTTTTAAATAATTGCACGAAAGAAAAAAAATACACTGGTGGCTCATTAGCAAAACCCACAAGCTCTATAATAAACACACACTTGTGTAATACACACACGCACACACACTCAAAAGCAAAATTCATGCTCACAAAGTGTTCATTCGGTGTGAATAAAAAGTTTTTCGAAACCAAAAACTAAACGCGCCAAACATCAAAATTCAAATTCAACAACATATTAACACAACGAAAGACAAACAAGTAGCACAAACGACCACTAACCACCAGCATCTGCACTGATATTGTGTGTGTGTGTTTTTGTGATTGTATTAGTTGTAGTTGTAGTATTAGTTGTCTTGAGTAATTGTTAAGTGTTTGCCAAAAATTGTTGCTGTCATTTTGTAATGCTGCTAATATACAAATATAGAACATTTCAACGCATACAATTTATAATAAATGCATTAGTTTGCTTTTCAAATAAAAAGAAAACAAAGAGAGTGCTAGAGAGAGATAGAGAGCGATAAGGAACTATGTCCTTAAATTAGCTTTGATAATATGGGTGCCAACATTTTGTATATTTACAATGTTAATATTGTAAACACACACACACACACATGCTAGCATGCATGCCACAGAAAGAAGCAACGCGCATACAAAAGCTATGTTATCCTTGGCTTGAACTGCAAGGAATTTGTTGAGAAATTCTTTTCAATGCTGCTCCTTCTACTTCTTCTTTTACTTTGACTTTTGCTTTTTTTACATCTTTTATGTTCACTACTTTTGCTCTTTTTCACCCACATTGTGTTTTGGTTTTTTGGCTCGACTTGGCTTGGCTTGGCTTGGCTCGGCTGGGCTTACAAAGGCATTTCCCGCTCGGCTGCAAGCCACAAGGGAAGCTAAAAACGACCGGAAATGCCTTTATAACAAGCGTTAACCTTAAGGACATGCTTCGATGGCACAGCTAGTCGAACGTCTTGCTAGTCAACGTCATACTCAATGTCATCTTAGTCGCTGCTTGGAATGCTGTAGCTGTGAAGTAGCTGTATATCTGTGTTTGTGTGGGTGTATGCCAGAGTATGTGTATTTGGTAGAACTCCATCTCACAAAAGCGATTGACATTGTATGCGGTCTCATAATAAATGACATTAAAATCTAAAAACCACGCACCATCCTTCTTTATTGGCAATTATGAATTTTCTCCTCGACATTTTCTTGCCTGCTATATTTTTCCATATTTGGACAGAAATTGTTGTAGGCTGTTTTAAGCTTTTGATTGGCTTCTTCTGAAGTTTTTTTTTTTCTAGAAACCTGGTTTCAGCGTTTTATGCCGTCATGTAGGGAAAACCTATTGTTATTTTAAAGGAATGCATGTATGTGTGTGTGTGTGTGTGTGTGTGCGAGTGCGGGGGCTAGGTACTTGTGCAGGTGTTTGCTTTTTAATATTAATCCAGCAAAAATTAGTCAGGTGGTGAGCTCCGGCTGAGATTTGGCTGCATGCTTTATGTAACGCAGCTGGTTCAATGCTCAAGGGTCTTCCACTATATTGAATTTGAATGCGCATTATATGGCTTTCTTCATGAAATTAAATTTTGAATATTAATGCTAAAATAAAAGTCACAATAATCCCAAAACAGTCAGCAAAGTGTAGCTTGCATCAAGAGAATAATCCTTAGACTCAATTCATACTAAAGCTGCTAGGATAAAATTATTTTGAAATGTCATTGAAAATCACCCATTTAAAATTATTTAGAGCCCTCATACTCATTGATAAGTCTTGAGCTAATTCTTTATCATATCGGTACAATTTTCAATACTTTTAATTGGAATTCAAACACTAAAAATATTAGAAGTTTCCTAAAGAAAATTCAATACATGTTTCAATACCTTAAGAATTCAGAGTTCAGTTTATTTCGGTTCTTGTGTATGTTTATCATTTATACGGATAGGTTAATAACCAGCTGTAAATACCATAAATTTATAACCTCAATGTCGCGAGTTCAAGCCTGACAGGTTAAGTTGTTTTTTATTTTGGCGAAACCGCTTCTGAAAGCTTCTTTTCATTATCGTTACTACTCAATTATCAAGGAACTCATATAACCAATAAAAATTCAAATGACGCACTCATAGCTTTGACAAATCCTTCAGGTAGAGCTTGGAGACACACACGATCCTTATATTTTGTCTGATGAACTCGTAAAACCATATAAGTTCAATGAACACAAAACCTACAAAACGGCCAATGAAGTACAAAACCTTAGTCACAAAGCAGGTGTTCACACGTTTTTTTTGCTCTCTTTTTTACTCTCTTTTACTCTCTTTAAAAATTTTTATTTATTCCTGCTCACACATGATTTTTTGATTCAAGGACTAATGCAGGCATTTTTTACTTTTCTGTCTACCTACTAATTTGTGAATTCGTATTGTGTTGTGTATATTCATTATATTTAAACTTTTTTTAAGAAATAATTTGCTACTAAATAATAGATATGTTAAAAATGCAATCCTTTGACTGATTGATGCAGGTCTGTAGTTCAATCAAAGTTTTGATTGATTCGAAGGAATGTTTGAAGTTTATTTTCGCTCTCTGAGAGTGTTCATTTCTTTTATACATAGGAAAGCAAATAAAAAGTTTAATTTATTCAATCATTTGCCAGACGTACAGACAAACACCTACAAAGGAACTTTCATCAGTGGAAACACTGACCTTCACCTGGTAATAACTTAGCATGGCTTCATTGCTATATTTTTTGCAACTTCGGAGTCATTTATGTGTTTTTTTGATGACCATACAACAACAAACTACGGTGGTCTTGTTTAACATTTATTAAATTTTTTCATAAACTGTACAAAAACATAATGCCGCATTTGCTTCAAATACAGTAGCTTGCCTGAGAAGACGGCATTTACTGTAGTTTGCCTTAGCTCAGAGCTGTTTTTTTCAGATATGGTAGTTCTAATGATGGAAAAATGGTCCTAAAACTTTAAATTGTGGCCAATTTTTGATGCAGAATCATAGGGGACCATCGCTTTGGTAGATTGGCATACTTCACTCAATTTTTTTTTTCAAATACGTTAGTCTGCTTTAGAACGGCAGGATCGATCAATCTTGAAAATTTGATGGGATCCATAGAGAGACTTAATAAAATTAAACAAAGTTAAAATTAATAAATGTATAAAAAAAATCATTTATCCTCAGATCCGAGAATTAATACACCGAGATATTTATATGATCTTACACTTTCGATCTCAAAGCATACTCCTGAGCAGTCGACAACATGAGAAGAATTGTTGATTCCAGCATTAGTAATGAGATATTTGATACAACAACTCGAGTCTAAATAAAAACAGTCTATATTCACTATTTTGCTCGATAAGTTAAAAAACAATGATTTTGACTTATCACTTATAACTATCCTATGAATTATAAACCAGCATCTTAACATCTGTAAATCGAGATTGATAAGACTGGCAGCATATCTAATGAATCATAGCTAAAAACAAATGCTATATCATCTGCGAAACCTGTTATAGAACTTTTAAAATTTTGTAAAAACAGAGAATTTACATAAATTAAAAAAAGTATAGGGCCTAAAACTGAACACTGACTAACAACTAGCGAAATGTTGCTAATGAAACTAACTGAATTTTTATATTTTGCTCTTTGCTGTCTCCTGGCCAGATAAGAATTCAACCAAGTCCAGCAAAATCCCCTAAATTCAATATTCATTTCTAAGGTTGTGACACTCGAGAGCGAGCTCGATTAAACTGTCAAAATGGATTAAAAGAAATCAAGAAATGAATGCATAGAACAAGAAATGCACAATGACAGTTCAAGCAAGGGTGGAAAAAGAGTGCATTACTCTCAAGTGCCAAAACCTTTTAACCCTGGATAGCCAATCATATTTCTAATACGTTATAGCCAATGTTAGTCGATTCGACTAACAAGCTCCAAAACTAATTTTAGAGGGGCTGTTAGTTCATAATAACGCTCCAAAACTCGTTCTAGAGGAGCTGTTAGTACATAAAATACATTAAAAGCTGTTGAAAATGGAAAAACTGTGTATATTTTACTTGAAATAAACGTGTACTACGTGTACTCCGCAACAAAAGGAACAAACTATGGCGCGCATATTTAATTTCTCGTTCTCCTCTTGATCTCACAAATTATCTTCACGCCTTTAACCTTTTTTCCGCACTCTGTGAAACGCTATACGAGTCTTATCTTGCTCATATTCAAACTAAATTGCTGTCGGATCCTAAAAGCTTCTACAAGTTTAGAAATACTAAAAGAAAATCTGACAACTACCCATCTACCCTTACTTTTTCGGACATTTCCTCAGACAACCCGGAAATAATTGCAAACCTATTTGCAAATTTTTTCAGTCAGTCATACACTAATCATAACGACGAACTAGACTACGAGTATTTTTCTTTGTTAAGGGACTGTCCTCAAACGTCGCTAACTTCTGTTGATATTACACTAGCTGATGTGTTAGAAAAGATAAATAATCTGAAGGACGATTATTCTCCAGGACCCGATGGCTTGCCTGCTATTGTTATAAAAAAATTCGCGGACGTGTTGGCTCAACCCCTATTGGCTCTTTTTCAACTTTCTATTTCTAATTCCGTTTTTCCTAAGTTGTGGAAGAGCTCATACATAATACCTCCGCATAAGAAAGGACCAAGAAATGATATTTCCAACAACAGACCTATTGCAAAACTTTCATGTACTCCAAAAATGTTTGAAAGCATTATTTATGACATTCCCTTTTTCCATTGCAAATCTATTTTTCCACCCAGCCAACACGGCTTCCTCAAAGGAAGATCGACTACCACTAACCTTGCAGAATTTGTTTCAAACGCTCTATGCTCATTGGAAAGCGGGTACGAAGTTGATATAGTGTCTACCGACTTGAGTAAAGCGTTCGACAAAATCTCACACACTATCATTCTTCTTAAGCTTAAAGCCTTTGGTTTTCCATCACTCTTTATATCTTGGATTAAATCATATCTCGAAGAACGCCGTTATAATGTCATCTTCAGATTTTCCAATTCAGATTCTTTTTCAGCTACCTCTGGTGTCCCATAAGGTAGTCACCTTGGTCCTTTGTTGTTTGTCTTAACAATCTCTGATGTAGATGGCATCATCAAAGAATCCAATCTCTCTGTGTATGCTGATGATATGAAAATCTATCGGCGCATACAAACTAACGACGATTCTCACTATCTTCAAGAATATCTAGTTAGTTTTTCCACTTGGTGTCAAAAAAATCTTCTAGAGCTCAAGAACATATTACTTACTCGGCAAGCCAGTTCCTCCTGTAAGCTTTTTAAGGGACTTAGGTGTAATATGTGACAAGGAACTTAATTTTAGGTCTCATATTGATAATATCATTAGTAAAGCCAATTCTGCACTGGGTTTTGTGAAACACTGGTCCAGAGAATTCTCCAACCCTTACGTTACTAAATCTCTCTACCTTACCTTTGTTAGACCCATCCTCGAATATGCCAGCCAGGTTTGGTCTCCTATCTACAACATCCATTCTGTGCGAATCGAAGCCGTTCAACGAAGATTCATTAGGTTCGCACTACGCGGTCTTCCCGGTTCTGACAGTTTCAACTTACCTCTTTATGCAGACCGCCTGAATTTGATTAACATGCAATCTCTTGCAAAACGAAGAGAAGTTGCAGATGCACTCTTCATTCATCAACTTGTATGCGGTACCATTAACTGCCCTGCACTACTCCAATTAATATCCTTTAATACCAACCCACGTAAACTTAGGTCTATTCCTCTCTTCCACCTCAACGTCCATCATACCGACTATGGTTGCAGTGAACCTGTAACCAGGATGCTTCGTGTAACTAACAATTTGATCACCGAATTTGATTTTCATCTGAGCAGATCTCGACTCCGAAATGCCCTTCTAAACTCCAACGCCACTTCTACTTAACTCCAACGCCGTTTTTCCCCCTCTATAATTTTTTTCTTACAATTAAGATATGATACATATTCCCTGTTAATTATTGTAAGTTCCCTTTATTACTTTTCACTCCGTATTTCCCTTTTGACGTGTTCTTATAATTACGTTTTTCTGGTGGGCGGATTACGCCCACCACGAATTGGATATCTTTCGAACACTAAAACAAGGCAAGGAGAGAAAAATAAATAAATAAATAAACCCTGTTAGAATAAGTTAAGACCCTGTTAGAATAAGATTAGTTCTTAGTTAATCAGCTTGTATTAAGCTTAACGAATAAATAAATATTTTCATAAGATACTTATTTCATCAGTTTGAGATATATCACATAAGATTATGGGGAAAAAAAAAAAGTAACTAAACATAAAAAACTCAAAAGGCTCTTTTATAATTATACGAATAAAGCATTATTTAATATTATTAAAATAAAAAAGTTGAAATCAATTGTTTAGCACAAGAGACACGATTCGCTGCACCACTTTAACAAACTTATAACCAAACACTATATTCCTACAACAAAGGAATTAACTTCGACTGAACCGAAGTTAAAATACCCCACATCCGTATTTTAGTATATACGAAGGTGTCAATGTTGTATAATTTTGATGACGCCACTATTATAGGGCGTGGTTTTTATCCAAATATGTAAAATTTTAAATTCAGAGTTAATTCTAATTATCAAAGCTTATGTGTAAAATATAAAGTTTAAGCCATCATTTTTTTGAATTTATGAAGGTTTTGTATTAAAATGACGCCACTTTGTGTGTGAGGTGGGCGTGGTTTTCAACCAATTTTGACAAATTTCAAATATGTGGTGAATATTTTACTCCAAAGCTAATGTGCAAAATTGCAAGTTCATATATTAATTTTTGTGGCATTTAAAAAGATACCGTTTTAATAGAGTCTCTTCTTATGGGAGGTAGGAGTGGTTTTCATCCGATTTTGCTCATTCCCGAATTTTATGTTCGTTTTTGAATGTAAGCATATATTTTTTATTTCCTTACGATAGCTTAAAAATTGTGCCTGTAATCGTGTCGACAGACAGACAGGTGGACAGAGGGACATAGCTTAATCGAGTCAGGAGTTGATGCTGATCAAAAATACATACACTTTTCTATACCTACCATGCTTCCTTATTAGCATTCCGAACGGAGTGACATAGTTACTATACCCCTTACGCAGTACGCGTGGGGGTATAAAAAGTTACGTTAAAGCCAATGTTAGTCGCTTCGACGTACACTACACTTATAAAAAATTCACACCATTCAATTAAAAAGCCAATGACATCCGAACACAGCGAGGGCAGCTTAACAACTAATGTGGTTGTAGTATGGATATTGAACACAATCAGATGAGAGAAAAAAATGTTGTAAGCAAAACAGTGAGCAGTGTTAGTCGAAACGACTAACATTGGTTATTCAGGGTTAAATTAACTTTGCCTAAAGCCATATTGTTCTAATTTTCTCAAAAGATTGTCGTGGTTTACAATATCAAATGCTTCAGTAATGTCTAGAAAGAAAGTAGCAGTGATTTTTGTATTATTTAAAGAATCGTAAACATCTATACAAAAATTCTGCAAAGCATTTTCAAAGCTCTTTCTTGGTTTAAGGCCAAGTTTTAAATCCAAAGGTCGGCCCTTTGTAGTCTAGTGGAGAGTGCGCTAGGCTATCAACCCAGAGGTTCCTGGTTCGAATCCGGGTTTGGGCATGGATCTTTTCACTTTCTGTGTTCTTTTCTTCATTTAAGAATTATGGAAAACTAAAAATCCACAGGAAAAATTGTGGAAAATGTGGAATTAAAGGGTTGGAAATGCTTGCCGAGGTTAAAAGCAATTCAAATTGTCATTCACGGTTGTTTCGCTTAATCAAAAATTCACGTAGGGTTCCAATAAATTCCTCTAAATGGATCTATCTCTTTCCTTTCAGGTCAAAGACCAAACCTTGTTTATATAAGGCGCATGCCTTGGTTTTTTGGTCTTTAAAAAAAAAAAAACAAAAAATAAGTTGTTTGAAAAAAGTTGATATGTTCAAGAAAAGACTAAATTCTTTTCTGCATGCCCTTCTCAAGAATTTTTGGATATAGCCTTTAGAACCTTTTTATGCAGTGGAATACCATCTTCAACCTATAATTTACTAGAAAAAATACCCTTATTTACACTCTCATTAAAAATATGGCAAACTACATCAGTTATTTTAAAAACAATATTTTTTTTTTTTAAAAAATCTTGATGCACATTCAGTGGTGGCAGAATTATAATTTTTTAATTGCTTGCAGATAGTGTTGTAGATTTCAATAGAATAGGTATAAATGTAAAGCTTGCTAAGACATTTATGTCATGGAAACCAGACGAAATAAAAGAATTATTATACATAGACATTATTCACAAAGAACTTACTAAATTCTTCAGCAATCTCAGCTGGACTTGAAACATTTATATCATTTATTATAACGTTGAAGACGTTATCATATGTCCTATTTTTACCCAAAATAGCGTATACTTTTCTCTACTCATTCCTTAAATCACCCCTGACTTTATACAACTCTTCCACTTAGTAATAATCTTTAGCAATATTTTTGAACAGAGTCTTGTATTCAGATATGATCTGGTCATTTCCAGGCCGCTTCTTAATATTCTTAATAGTTGTTTGTTTCTTTAAATTTTCTTAACCAGACTGTCAGTTATCCATAGTTTAAGTTTGCAGTATCTAGTTTTACGTTTACTTATTTTGTTCGAACAAAAATGTTTATAGTTGTTTAACTTTTAAAGGAAAATAGAGAATGCTTTGCTAGGATCAAATTCATCAAAAACCTTATTCCAATTCTCTAAACTAACTGCATTATTCTGTATCACGAACATGCACACCAACGATGAGAAAGACACGAGAAGCAATATTTTCTTCCATACAAAATTGTATTGCTTCTCTTGTCTTTCTCATCGTTGGTGTGAATGTTCGTGATACAGAATAATGCAGTAAGATAATAATAATTCAATAAACCAAAGTGAGTTTTCACAGCATAAATAACATCATTAACATTTTTTTATTGGCAATAAATACTTCAAGGCTTAAACAAGTGAGGCAGTGATCAGTAATATGTATGACAAGAACTTAATCCATATAATGATATTTAAAGAAGATTACAATAGGCACAAAAAAGGCCGTTTTAGGCTCGAAATAGGCACAAAAATGGCAAAAAGGCACGACAAATTAAAAAATAGGCAAGAAAAATAATTAAATATACATAAAAACAACGAGTTTCAGTAGACAGATAATTAATGTTAATTTAAAAGAGTTAAAATAGCCTTAGTTTTTTTTAATTCAGTTGCTTAAAGCGTTTACACAAATACTTTTTACCCGTTGGCTTAAAAAAAATAATAAATGCTATGATAAAAATATTTTAATACATATAGATTAAAATTTGTCTGTAAGCATCGTCCTCTGAATGTTCTTCGCAATTGCAGTAGACAATCATATGCTGTTTTAAGTTTTCCAACGTAAGCTTGCGACGTTTTTTGGTTAAAAGAGATCCATAAGCAAAAAAACTGCGTTCAACAGCGCAGGATGTAACCGGGTAATATTTAAGTTTCGATAATTCAGTGGGCGCAAGCTTAACAGTGAACTCACAGAAAACCTTTTTGTCAGCGAACAATATTTTTTTCCACAATCTTAATATCTTTAAATCCTGGGTTACTACCAAATACGGAATCAAATTTATTTAAAAATTTGTTATCATTCAATTGCTTTAAGGACTTTTTAACGGTGCCGATATGTTTAAGACTTGTTTTGAGCGATAAGTTTTTGCTTCTAGTTTTTTTATCGAGTGGTGAATTATGGCGAAATTTGATTTGATAAAAGCCAAATCGCTGTGAAGACTTTTTTTTGCGAGCAAATCTTTTGCCTTGTGAATTGCTCCACTATCTTCGTGTTAAAAACTTTCTACAAGAGATTTTATTTTCAATAAATTGTCACTGTAGTATGCTGCAGCTCTTATCCAAGTGCCCAGCGTATCGTTGAAGGTGTTGATGGGAGTGGCAGTTCAGGTTAAGTTGATTTTAAGTTGTTTTGACGAGATGGTGCCTAAATAAAGAAATTCATCAGTTTTAATTATTTATTTCATTCATCAATCAGACTGAACACTCTTATAGACAACAACTTAAATTAAATTAAATATAACAACATGTAAATATATTAACATTAAATTGACTTAAATTACTTAAAAACAAAAAAATAAAATAACAATTTACAATAGTAAATATAGGAACATCATACATCACGAGCCATAATGATTAAAGTTAGGTTGTTTTTAAAGGATTTACGTGAAACATTATTAAAAATATCAGAGACAGATAAGAATGAATTAACTTCATTAACACAACGCGCTATTGGTTTGTTTTGAGCATAATTAGATCTATAGACCGCCTCACGAAAATGAAATTGACTGCGCAGATGACGGGAAGGAGTAAAAAAATCCAGTTGGGCTAATAGTTCAGGGCATTTAATGTTAAAGTGTAAAAGATCCCATATAAAAATTATGGAAAAAATCTTTCGTCTTATCGAAAGTGGAATTAAGTTAACAAGTGCACAACGCGTAGCGTACGAAGGCATTTCTGGGACATGCCAGTTAAGTTTGTGCCACATGAACCTCGTAAAATGTCTTTGAACCGCCTCGATTCTTATAGAGTGAAGCTGATATGACGGATTCCTAATAGTGGAACAATATTCCAAATGCGGTCTAACCAGAGATGAGTACAGGGTTTTAAGAGCGTAAGGATCAGAAAAATCTTTCGAGCTTCTTTTTAAAAATCCCAACATCGAATTAGCTTTAGAAATAATTAAGTCAATATGGTCTTTGAAATTAAGTCTAGAATCAAGCAGAACACCCAAGTCTTTTTTCATAGAAACTCTTTCTAAAATAGTTGCATGTATCTTGTAATTATAGAAAGAAGTAGGAATAGACCTTGAAAAAGTAAGCACCTGGCATTTCTTAATATTAAGAGGAAGGTCATTTAGGAGACACCAATTAGCGATAGAATCTATGTCCATTTGAAGATGTCTAGAATCAATTACCGACTCAATAGCATGAAATAATTTAAGGTCGTCAGCGAATAGAAGGCATTCAGAGTGCTTAATGACAAGAGGAAGATCATTGATAAAAAGTAGAAAGAGAAGAGGCCCTAAGTGACTGCCCTGGGGGACGCCTGACGTAACTAATATCGGAGATGAGTAGCAAGAATTAATTTTAACTCGTTGATGACGATTCAAAAGATAGGATTCAATCCAATCAAGTAGATGAGAGTGAAACCCTAATGCGGAAAGTTTATAGAGTAGAGATTTGTGATTAACTTTATCAAAAGCCTTTGCAAAATCAGTGAAAATTACGTCAGTTACAAGTTTTTTAGAGAAATTATCAATAATATAAGTACAAAATATATTTAAATTAGTAACAGTCGATCTACCGGATATGAAGCCATGTTGATTATTGGAAATTATATTTCTAGCATAAAAAGATAGTTAATCATATACAATTTTTTCAAATAACTTGGGAATGCATAAGAGTTTACTTATTGGTCTATAGTTACAGACATCCTGCTTGGGACCAGACTTATGAATTGGCACTATAGAAGACATTTTCCACGCATCCAGGAATTTACCAGTCATTAAGGATTTATTAAATATTTGAGTGAGAGGCTCAGAAACTACTGAGGCACAAACCTTCAGTAGTATTCGGGCAATTCCATCTGAATCCTCAGTGGAAGTAGATTTAAGGGTTAACAAGGCTGATTGTACATCTGCGACCTCCAAATAAAGACTGCCTAGATTCAAAGACGTTAGTGCATTCATTGTATTAGCATTGGCTGATGATGGCAAGGAGTAAACTGATTTGAAATAATCAGCAAAAAAATTACAGATAGTTAAAGGATCATCGGAGCTGGACTCCTTGTAAAACATAGAATTAGGAATTCCGCTTGAATTTCTCTTTTCATTAATATAATACCAGAAAAATTTGCTATTTTGTTTGAGCCTTTCCTCGATTGAAATTATGTGCGCTCTAAAAAGAAATTTATTTAGGATGTTAAACTCCTTTTCGCAGTCTAAATACTGTGATTTTAATTGTATATTGTCCCTATTACATCTAAATTTCTTATAAGATTTATTTACTCTATTTTTCAAATTAATGAGTCTTCTATTGAACCAAGCTGGATTTTTAGAGCTACGGGATTGCACTTTAGGAACAAAAGAACTAACTGCATTTTTGAGAACAGAAAGAAATACCGAATACATATCAACTAGATCACGACCAAAAAAGGCGCTATCCCAAGAAAACAAACCTAAATAATTAATAATCCCATTAAAATCCGCACGTTTATAATCACTAAAAAATACTTCTGGATTAGATAATTTCTGATATTCCAAGACGTAAAATTCAATCATTAGAGGCACGTGATGCTGTGTGTTTTTTACAAATTCTAATAAAGGGTGCTCAAGGCAAACAACAAAATCTTTATCAGTGTATATTAGGTCTAAGATGCGTTCCAATTCATTATATATACTATTTATTTGAATCAGATCAAATTGATAAAAGAAGTCAACTAAAAGAGCATCCGTTTCAGAAGCTACATTAAGAGGCGAAAGATAAAATTCATCACATAGTGGTCTCCAAATAATATTACTTAAGTTAAAATCACCAGTTATTATCACATGTTCATATTGATTGAGATTTTCAAGAAAATACCTACAATTTTCTAAGTGAATAAAGTATAAATCTTTAGAGCTCTGTGGGGGTATGTAGCTAACAACAACAAAGAGCGAGAAATTTTTGTTAAAATTAACCTTAACAATTAATTGATCGACGTCATAGATATTTACTGATTATCTAAGATTTTAAAGTTTTACCTTGACAAAAATGGCTTTTATATACGAAATAAAGAGATTCACGTCTTGAAATTCGCCACGAATAAATTCGAACACACGAAGCATGTTAAGTGCAGCATTTTGGAAAACATGGTTTTCAATGACCTCATCGCCGCCACCATGTAAGGTGCAGCATCTGTGATTGCAATAGGAACGCGGTCGTATTCAATTCCTAGATTAATGAAAAGGAAACATAATACATTTTCACATCAAACAAACTTAGAAATTAACTTACCATAAGGCCATAAAAGAAAAAGACTGTCGTTTACAAAAGTTGCTATATTATTTGCGTTTCATTTCGCCGACATTTAGTGGGTATGACTGGGGATTTGCCTCCTTCTCGAGAACACCAAAATTAAAATTTACAATAAGCCTTTGATCGACGTCAGTTGTCTCATCAACCGAGATCCAGATATGCTTGTTAGAAGCCTTTTTTTCATATTGTTCATACTTTTGTTAAACAAAACTGGCACATATTTTTACCGCAGCACACTTTCGCTCGGCATTTGTTGTTTTGTATATTTTTCAAAAAGTTTTTGATGTGCAAATTTGCGACTTTTTTAAGTGGAATGTTAGCCCGTAAAAATCCTGACACAAGTCCATGCTGAAAGGGTGCATTTTAGGTTTCGTACATTGCATCAGCAATGCTAGCTCATTCGCTGGTGTTTTAAGTCGCTTTTCCAAATTTTTCTTATGCTAAGCTGTTGAAAAATGCTGTTTAACGTAATAAATTTTGCTTGCACTTACTTCCGCATTACAACTTCTGCAAAATAAGATGCTTCCGTCGGTCCGTAGCTCATTCTTGAGTTCTCGTTCGAATCTTTTTAATAAGAAAAGGAGACAACTGTTATGTTAAAGCAAATCAGGAATGGGCGATATTTCACATTTTGTATCGATAGTTTAAAGTTATAACGAGGATTCACTGTTGCATTTTGTTTTTACAAAAAAGGGAGTAAGCTCAGCAAACCAAAATTTCAGAATTCGTAACGAGTTTGCACCGAAAGATTTGTTTAACTGTTTTTGGTAAAAATATGATAAATCGTGTGGAAATAGGCAAAAATAGGCACAAACTCTCAAAATTGGCACAAACTACCAAAAATAGTCAAAATAGACAAAAAATTTTCAGGCAAATATTTTTGTGTATAGTACAACGTTGGGAAAATGTGGCTCATTGAGCTGCATGCGGCTCTTTTTTAAGTAAAGTACGGCTCTTTTTTATTTTGATATTTAAGGCCCTATTCTCCTTCAGCTTGCTGTTTTTGGACCCTTTTTGAAAAAATTTTCATTTGAAAACGCAAAAAGATATTTGAATTTTGTTTTTTTTATTGAATTTGTAATGAATGAAAGAAAATAAAAAAATTTTTTTCGCCGCGATATAGGGGCTGTCCATAGATGATGGCACCGTCAAAGTTGGCCCTCAAAAAAAAAGGCATGGTGCTGGCGGCCACGATTCCGGCTCTCAGGAGCGTCTGAAAAAAAAAACAAATATAGGGTTATGATCAGCATAGATGTTATTCTGGCCCGTAGTAAAATAAAAAATTTTTTTGACAAAATGGCGGCCACTTGAAATTGAAAAATCGAATTTAGACCCATTTTTTTGTAGTTTAGTGTAAAAAAAAATAGTAAAAAAAATCGCAAAATTTTTATTTTACTACGGGCCAGAATGGTGACAATTTTACGTCGATTAAACTTTGTTTCATCCAAATCGGTTCAGAAAAACTGGCGGAATCGTGGCCGCCAGCTCGAAAAACGTGGTTTCGAGATAAACGCGTTCAAAGTTCAAAGCAACATAAAAACTATTCATTTTAGCGAAGACATGACCCCACAAAAATGGCCATATCTTCTTAAGTATTTCGAATTTCAAAAAACCCTTTTAGGGTTATATTCTTAAATGTCCAAGCTATAAAAAATTCAAAAAAAAAGTCGAAAAAATTTTTTGCTGAAAGAGAATAGGGCCTTAAAAATATGAATAAAAAAAAATTTCAAATTTTTTATGTCTGCCAAATTCATGTCGTTCTATCGTTGTTGAACCAACAATTTGAAGAAAAATTTAATAGTGTGAACCCTGTGTTTCTTTACTGAACGTTCTCTTTAATTATGTTGTACTTTTTCTTCATGATTCAAATACAAGGTAAACTCAAATTGAAGGGAAGTCACACAACAGTTGAGCTAGAAGTCAAAGTCAGCTCTTCGAGTTGTAGTTTTTCTAGTTGTTGCTGTTGCGAATGGCTTTAACCAATAAAGAACTAAGTTTTCAAATATTGGCCAAAGATTTGTTTAAATCTCGTTTTTTTTTGTTATGTTATTTACGTTAAAAACTTGAAATTAATTTTTTTTTTTTTGTTATTAGTGTGTAACGAAAAGATGGATATCGCACCCTTTTAACAAAAGAGCCCAAGCTGTAAGTTTTTAGGAGAAACAAACAGTTTTGTTTTTCAAGGGACTCCACACAAAACAAAGAGAAAAAACAATTTTTTTTTATTATTAAAGAGAGAGTAGTAGTGTACAAAATTTTGACAGTCGATGGAGATGGATAATCACTACGAATAGTTTCTAGTTTTTATAGTGATTTTCAAAAAGCTATTATTTCTTGAAAAAGCGTCGTATCGAAATTTTACAAAAGCATTTTAAAGCTTGAAGTTTCTAGTTTAAAGCCGAAAAAAATTTCGAAAAATCTGATTCTTCGATTTTTCTATTTGTATTTGAATTTTTTTTATTTATTATGCGAATATGTTAGCATATAAGAATAATTTCTTTAGCATGCCACAGTCAATGTTAAAAACATTTAAAGAAAATAACAACAAGCAATTTATAAAATTAATTTCTAAAGATTAACAATTAAGTAATAAGAAAAACATTAAAACATTATAAGTTTAAAAACTAAAAATTGAATTAAATAACAACAGGTAATCAATGCTCTGAATTAAAAATAAACAACAATTTTAAGCAACATAAGAAATTGCTGATAAAAGGCATACTGAGGCAATTATTTTTAGCTTAACTGTATAAGTATTATAAGATAATTTTATAATGAAGCAAACAATACAATTAATAAATTAAGGAAAATTAACAATGCAAGGCTGAGAAAAAGAGTAATAGAATTATAAAGAAGGTAATAGAAATCAAGGATAGATTATAGCTAAGAGTAATATTCGAAAATTAAACGCTTGAAGGTTCTTTGGTTGGAAACAACCTTAATGTAATTAGGCAAAGAATTCCACATCCTGATTGCACTGACGAAAAACAGCCTACTAGAATGTTTATAACAGTAACTTGGAATCAATAGGTTCATACTTCTGTTTGATCTACAGAACTGAAGTTTTTCATAAAGGTAATGTGGACAACGTGAGTATATAATCTTATGCAGAAATAAACAATTTCTAGCCTCAAGATACCGAAATATGCAGCGACCAAGTAATTTAGTGCGGAAGAATGATACATGGTCAAACTTTTTGAGACCATAAACGTAACGGGTAGCATTATTAAGAGCAACTAGCAACTTATGAGATGATCGTGAATCCAGATTGCTATAAACGACTTCCGAGTAGGTGATAATTGGCATCAACAGTTGTAAGACTAGTTTTCGTCTCGGTTCGATGGGAACAAATGATGCAGTCATTTTTAGATTTCTTAAAACATAATAGATCTTACTCACACAAGAATTTATGTGATCCTCACAGGACAAGGACGTATTTATTTGAAAGCCAAGATTTGAAGCCTTAATAACAACTTTCAATTCAGCATCGCTTAAAAGAATTGGAGGAAGATCAATGTTTGCAAGAGGTGTTTTAGAGATTGGTAGAACGTACGATTTTAAGGGGTTTAGTTTAAGCTTATTAGATTGGGCCCATTCTGATATCATATCCAAATCTTCATTGATTCTAACACAAAGATCTTCAATAAGTCCAACTGGTCTAGACAAATACAATTGCAAATCATCCGCGTAGGCATGCATTGTGACATTATTGCACTTATCGAAAATGTCATTGATGAACATAGAAAATAGCAGTGGGCCCAGAACTGAGCCTTGGGGCACTCCACTAGTAGTGTTTTTAAGTGATGAAAAGTTTTTCCCTACTTTTACTCGCTGTGTCCTACCACCTAAGTAGCTATTTAAAAAACGAACTGCAGTATCTGAAAATCCGAAGTTGAACTTGAGTTTTTTGCATAATATGTTATGGTTTACGGTATCGAATGCTTTAGAGAAGTCCAGTAAGCAGAGCAATGTCAGATCTCCCTTATCAAATGGCATTCTGATATCATCTAATATTGTCACGATAGCAGTGGAACAGCTGTGTCCTTGGCGGAACCCAGACTGAAGATCTGACATAAGGCCAAATTCGTTTATGTGGTTCGATATCTGTTCAGTCATTAAAGACTCGCAGACCTTTGACATTGAGGACAGCAAACTAATAGGTCTAAAGTCACCCGGCTCACGAGTTTTCGATTTTTTTGCAATTGGAATTATGGTTGCTACCTTCCAGATTGAGGGATAGCACGAGGTTGCAAAGCTATGGTTAATTATGTGCACAAGAGGGCTGAGCACATAAGGTAATATAAGTTTTATGAACTTAATTGAGATTCCGTCTTCACCGGAAGCGTTCGACTTAATTTTGGCTATACAACGTGCGACATCCAATTCATTAACAGCGGTGAAATCGAACTGAGTTGAAAATTCAGTGACAGTACTGTTGTAATTAAACGTTTCACTTGAGTCAGCAGACTCCGAGCTTGAAATGAAGAAATCGTTAAGTAAATTGGGATCAATTTTGCATGATTCAACTTCATTAGTGGTAATTCCAATATTTTTTAAATTATTCCACAACTGCTTCGAAGGTAAAGAGAGGCTTAGCTTTGACAAATAGAATGTTTGTTTGGACGATCTAACTGCCGAGGTAGCTTCATTCCTTGCTGTTTTATGTGCTTCCCAGTTCAGTACAGTTGGATTTCGCTCCCACCTGGTGTAAGTTTTGTTGCGCTTTTTTATAGCCAGTTTCGCAGACGACGTGAACCAGGGACAAGACGAGTTGGTCACTCGACGAGTGCAAAGGGGTACATGATTATCGAATAGAATTAATATTTTGTGAATAAAGAATTTTAATTTTTCATCGACCGAACTAAAAAACCAGCAATCTGTCCAATTGACAAGTGCCAAATCATCATACAATGATCCATAATCAATCGACTTGAAGTTACGATAGATAAAACTGGTATCAGTTGCGACCTGTGAGAACTCAATGTCCAGTGTACAAAATATAAGATCGTGATCTGACACAAAAGACAATTGGTCAAAAAGCAATACTAGAGATAAATCAGAAACGACAAAAATATCCAGTAAACTCGGACAGGCATTGTTGGCAAATCTGGTTGGAGTATTTTTATTAACTACAGTGAGACCCATTTGAGCCAAATTATCAATAAAATCGATACAAAGGTTATCGTTACCAAGGACATTTATATTAAAATCACCACTCAAAATAAAATGTTGATAGTCTATTGCACAGTTAGAGATGTTAGTGAGTAGAGATTGTAAGCTACAATTTCGATTTGGGTTGTAGACACACGATAAAAAGACTTTAGTTCCGTTGTTATGAATCTCAACCTTTAAATATTCAACATCAGAACCACTTGATGTTCCAAGCACCGTGACATTTAAATATTTTTTGCAATATATTGCAACGCCGCCGCCTTTTTTGTTGTACCTGTCATGCCGAAAAAGATTAAAATTCTTTATATTTAAAAATGAATCATTGACATCCTTATGAAACCAGGTTTCAGATACGCAAATGATGTCAACGGAAAAATTTTCGAAAACAAATTAAGCGCAGTCTAGTTTAAATTCATTAAAACTTCGATCATTAAAATGTGCAATCTTCAGGCCAGAGCGTTGCTTGCACAGAACTTCTATCATTATTTTACGGTTTTCGTCAGCGTCAGAGTTAATGCTATTCAATACCGACATAAATAACTAAACGAAAATAACTACAAGCATTTAATTTAGAAAGGAGAAAACAAAAGAAAAGTAAAAGATAAAAAGAAGTAGTGAGAAATAAAAAATATGAAAAAGAGAAAAAAGGAGCGAAAACTATATCTAAAAAGTTAAATTGATCTGTTAATGGCTTATAATAAAGGGCATGATGATTAAGTTGATACCTCGCCATCGATGACATCACTAGTGCAGTTATGCAGCTCATCCAAGCTGCCGATTTTAATTTTTTCGCCACCTTTATGCGTTCTGATATAAATGCAACCACGCAGTGAAAAGGCGTTAAAAATTTTGTTGTTGCGTTTGCAGGCAATCGCAGCTTGAAGCAGTTTTCTGGCCTCAACAGAAAGGCTTTCATGTATAAATACATTATTGTCCGAGTCGAGTTCTGCGTTTCGAAGATTGACTGCTTGTTTCGTTCGCCTGCGATAATCGCCAAAAGCCTTAAGAGCGCGATTTCGGTCGAAGGGGGTGTAGAATTTCACTATCACTAAGGGGTTCGAGATATTAGATTTAGCCTTGACGCGAAATATGTCTTTAATTTGAGGCGAATGAAACTCGATGGATCTACATATGAGGTTAAAAGTGCTTTTGAGGTTTTCTCCTTGAGAGAAAGGCACTCCAAACAATACAGCATCAGAGCTATGATCGACAGCAGTGCTGCTGTCGTTGTTGTTGTTGTTGTTATTGTTGCTGATGCTGTTTTCTTTAATACGATCAGCAAGCTCAGCGCAGTGAGTGGTGAGGGCAGTGAGCTCGTTTTCAAGCGCAAGTATTTTTTTGTCGTAGTCGATAAACTTGCAGTTGATGGTCATTTTCAGAGAAATAAAATAAAAATTGCTTTCTTCAATCATAAATCATTGATGTTTAAGTTGGACGTTTAATAATTCAGCTCTTAATTCAAAGTTTGACGAATCAGACCGAAAAAACGGCTAATCCGATCCGGACTAAAACTAGTCAGCGCTTTTAGAGTATGGAAAGTGCAGAAAAAACCTAGAAACAATAAGACTTTTAGGCAATAATTGCAAAATAAGGGTTGGTTTTTTAAAACACTCGAAAAACTATTTTTTTTTGCACTTTTTCCAAACTGAAAACAAGGCTTCAAAAATGAAAAAACAAAAACGAATGTATAACTTTTGTAGGAAATTTACTTTGGTCTTAAAAACCGTACTCTTGTTTTCTGTGTGATCATTAGTTGCTGAGATATCGATGATCAAATTCTAAGTTTTCCTTTTGCATTCAAAGTCGAATATCTCATCAAAAAATTGACTGAGAAAAATAAAAAATATACCAAATTTAAGCAAAATTAAGAAGCTAATTAACTTTGTTCCGTGCCTTTTGTTAGGATTGTGCCATAACCGTAGCTGATGAAATTATTTGGCCAAAAGGCTGCCAAATTAGAAACTTCAAGCTTTAAAATAATGTTTTCTTTAAATCCCGTCATAATAATTTTTTTAAGAAGTTACAGATTTTCAAAAATAACTAAAAAAAAAATTAAAAATGGTTCTGTTCCCTTCATTTTTTTTTTATGAGATTTTTAAAATTTGTTTAGGTTTTTTTCTTTATTTAAAGTACTGTGTTGCTCTTTGAAAGGTATTGAAAATCTTAATGTGGCTTTTATTGGTCTCACTCATGCCCACCCCTGGTATAATTAGTACTCTATCAGAATGTGTTTTGTTATATATAAGGTTTGGAGAGACACATTGTATACGAGTGAGGGGAAAAATATTTAGTGGACTATTTGCAGTTAAGCTCATTATAAAAGAGAATACAAATCTGATTCGTGGTTGTATTTCAGTTGCCAGCAACAATTTCATAATTAACTTACTTCAAAATAAATTTTAAGTTATATTAGAATATCTAAAAAAATCACCAATTTCCCAAGGAACATCATTAATTCGCTCTCATCAAATGATCCTTTGTGAAAATTGTTAAGGAGCTCACTTGTATTCTTTTTCCATGCTAAAAGCTTTTATTTTAATTTAAGATAATATTCGTTATATTCTTTAATTTCATCCTTAAATTGTGGTGTTATTCATTTATCCTGCTTTAACAGTCATTAATATTTAATTTTCATTTTGTAAAGAGCTTTTAATGTTTTCTCTCCCTTAACTCTTCAAAAGCAAACAAGTGAACGGTGTGCTCTTTCTGTCTGATATTTGTACATATATTTTATTACAAAAACATTTTTTTTAGCATATTAAACCTTTTGTTAAATGTTTGAATAGCTTAAATTCTCTTTAATATTTACTATGTCCACGTGGGAATGCTTGAAATTTGGAAACATTTTAAATTTTTGTGTCGCGCTTATGATGGTTTATATATTTAAGCATTGTTAACATCACTCTAACGGTGTCATGATAGATGACTGTTAGCTCATTTCGTATGTTGTTAGACCACAGCAAAAGGTTTTACCTCCATCAAACAGTGAAGCATTAATCAGTGTTATAGATTATAAAAAATAAATTTTGCGTTCATACAGTGTTTCCCTTCTCATCTCGCAAATAAACCCATTAAGCAAGGGTAGATCTCAGACGGTCTAACTTCTAGTTTTAACTTTCGCTTACTTGAAAATTCCAACCAAAACTTTTGTTTTTAGAATTACAACCAAATCTGAATCTTATGCTTCTCAGCCTTATTTGTTTCATGCTTAACTTGATAACATAAGCCATGTTAGTTTCATCACATTTCAGGTCATTAAAAAATGATGAAAAGAATACAAGGGTAAATAGCTGTTTTCTGCTAAAGATGAAAATCCACAATTGAAATTGTTAAATTTTTTATTACTCGTCCTTGAGCCAACATCGCCTTTTTATATTTTCAAAAATTCAAGTACTCCACAAACCAAACCGCAATTAACATGAAAATCTTCGTATTGCAACATATTTATATTAGCTGTGGCCTAAATAGTAAGTGAAATCGCGAGTAAGTGAAATAGTAAGTATTTAAATAGTAGTTAAACATTTTTTGTAGTTATTGAGTACAATCATTATTTAAATGCAAAGGTTCCAAATCCTCAGTCTCTATTTTTTCACGATTATGATCACTAGAGGTTTTAGAATTTCGAATCAAAGAAGTATGACTTCTAGTATGCAATAAGTCACCACAAAAACCGTTGAATAGCAAAAATCACTGCAGATACTAAAAAGGCTTAGTAAGAATAATGTTGTTCAAAGCATTTTTTAACAAAAGATAATTTAGTAAATTACTGCATTCTTATATAAGCTATAGTACAGGGGTGGGCACGAGTGAGGCCAATAAGAGCCAAATTAAGATTTTCAAAATCTTATAAAGATCAATAGAGACAAAAAATCATCGTACTTCAATAGAGACAAGAAACCAAAGAATAAATTAAGGTTTTGTTATAAAAAAAAAAAACTAATATATATGATATCTCTCCACACATGAATAACAAAAAAAAGTCATATCAAGTTTTTAAACAACATGAAAACAATATTTAAAACAAATCTTTCGCCAATATTTTTAAATGTTGATCTGTATTGGTTAAAGCCTTTCGCAACATCAACAACTACTAGGGACACTACAATTCGAACAGCTGACTTCGGCATCCAGCTTAACTGTTATTAGACTTATCTCTAATCTGAGCTTACTTTGTAATTGTTTCATAGAGAAAAAGTAAAACACAATTAAAGAAAACGTTCATGAAAGAAAAACTGGGCACACATTATCAAATTTTCGCGTCAAATCGTTGGTCAAACAACGGTAAATCGACATTGAATTCCTTGAAATTTGAATTTAAGGAACAAAGCACTAGCTCGTTTCTGTATTTATTGCGACAAATGGTCACAGTATTTCATTCCAAAATACTCATTTTTGCCTAAACCAGTGTTTCTGTAACTAATAAGCGAGTAAATAGTGGTCCTTGATGAAAAGGATATACAAGCGAGAGAAAACATATGAAAGAAAAATTAATGGTAGAGCACTTTCTGTACAATTATATGTATGCTGCTTTTAGAAATTAATAAACTAAAAACTCAACGTAAATACATTGTGCTTCATTTGTTATCTTAATTTAGCTTTACGACCGTAGTTATCCGCAAAGTTCACCAAAGATCTTTTATTTTTCAAAATAATTTTATGGTGAAATATGTCTTATACAAACCTGCGACTTAGAACAAAATTTTGTACAGCAAAGTTACATTATTATAAAGAGCTTATATTTTGATTAGAGATTAACCGAATCCTTTTTCTTTAGATTTTTTTCGGCTACTAACATACCAGGTGCTCCAGCAAAATTACTCACAAGAAGCATATATTTTTCTCATCAAGTAAAAACAAAATGATAACTTTTTTCAATTCGAGTCGCATATTTTAGCTTACAGAAACACTTAGGCTATCGAATTCTTTTGAAAGTAGAACTGAAACATTCGATAAATGTCGCCGATTTGTCTCATTTTATTACAGAAACAGTGTGAATGTGAAAATGACGGAAAAGTGAGTAAATGTGGTGAGAACAACTGTGAGAAAAGTTACAGAACAAAACAGCAAAAATTTCATGGAATATGAAGAGATATATACAATTTTTTATTTTTTTTTTATATACAGACGTGTTCGAAAAAATAAGAACAGCCAAAGCCAAAAAAGAGATCGTTCTTTAAAATTTTAGGAAAATGTTTTTTAAATACCGTTCTATACTAATTTAATTGTACACATGATAAGCTTTATAGAAACACAAAAATTTCTAATCAAGCTCATCTAATTATTTTTGTACTGGCAATAATGCTGAAGCAAGTGCAAAACCAGCTGTTCGAAAAAATAAGAACATAATGAAAAAGTGTATTTTTTTCAATTTTATTCCTTAAAAAATTTACAAATGTGTATTATTTGGTAATAATAAACTAATATGAAGTAGCACCTCCACAATTTTTGATCACTTCGGCACATCTGGATCTCATAGAAGCTATCAAAGCGCGGCATCTGGATAGCGGAATATTTTCCCACGAAGTCCTGGCTGCATCCCACATTTCCTTCCTGTTTTTGGGCCTAGCGTCTCTTACACCTTTCTTAACATCCATCCAAAGATGTTCTATTGGGTTAAGGTCCGGCGATTGTGCTGGCCATGTCATAACATTAATATTATTATCTCGGAACCACTTCTTTGCTAATTTTGAGGTATGCTTTGGGTCGTTGTCTTGTTGAAAGACCCATCGCAAAGGCATTTCCTCTTCAGCGAAAGGCAGCATTACGGCTTCTAATATATCTCCGACGTAATTGCTGGCATTCATATTCCCAACGATTTGAACTAGAGGCCCAACACCATTCCACCCAAAGCATCCCCATAGTATGATCCTGAGACCGCCATGTTTTATAGTTTTGGTAGTGTACTTTTCTTTGAATTGTTGATTTGGTGGGCGTCTTACGTATTGTTTACCCTTACCGTGATCGAATTGAACTACTTTTGTTTCATCGGTCCATAAAATATTACGCCAAACAGTCGCAGGTTCATTGATGAACTTTTTGGCAAACTGAAGTCTATTCTTTCGATGCTTTTTATTCAACAAAGGCACTTTCCTTGGACTTCTTCCTTTTAGATTGGCTGCAATCAAGCGTTTCCTTATTGTCGATGTAGCAACTGGTAGGTTCAATTCATTTTTTATCTGTGTGGACGTCATGAATGGCTGCTTTTTAACGATCCGCGTGATCGCATCATCCTGTCTTTTGCTGGTTTTTCTATTCCATTGGAAATACCGAGAAGTGTTCTTATAAAAGCAAACGATTTACCTTCGCTGAGCAAATTTTTTATTAATTTCCGTTGATCGGCAGAACAATGCTTGCTTCTTCCCATTATCGAAAAAGTTACACCAAAATTAGTCACAATTCTGCACAAAATATGATAAAAAGCAACGCAACAATTATATTTGAGGTTAGGTTTTTCAATTCTGTTACATATGGTAAGTAAAAGTGCGACCATTCTGATTTGTTCTTATTTTTTCGAACAGCTGATGTTGCACTTGCTTCCATATCATTGCCAGTACAAAAAAAAATAGATGACTTGATTAGAAATTTTCGTGTTTCTAAAAAGCTTATCATGTGTACAATTCAAGTAGCAAACAAAGATATTGAAAAATCTTTTATTTAAAATTTTTTAGAACGATCTCTGTTTTTACTTTGGCTGTTCTTATTTTTTCGAACACGTCTGTATTTTGAAATATCAAAATAAAAAAAGCCGCACTTTACTCAGAAAAGAGCAGCATGCGGCTCAATATTTGCCCACCGTTGATGTAGTATATTGTCCAGATTTGGAATATACATTACAGAGCATATTATTTTTTATTCCAATTTTGCAATGTGAAGTTGTATCTTGAAGTGAATATGATAAAATTTTCTTCTGAAGCTCTTTGGTGGTTCGTAACTAAGGCCAATTTTTCTTAAACTCTCTAAAAAGAGCAGACTTTTAATAATTTTTTTAAATCCCTGAATCCAATCTGATCGCTGATGTACTCTAACAATAAACTAATGGCGGTTTCTTTTCTAAAAAAAAAAGGCTGCATTTTTTTCTACTTTTGAGGTCACCATTTTGTTATAATAAGTAATTGGGTAAGCCCTATCACTATTTTTGTTTTTTGTACTTTTTTCTGCCATCAACAGTTTTGCTCGCAATAGTATTGGTTTTGAAAACATTTTTTATTAATTTTTCTTGTTTCTTTTGCTGAAGAATATATCAAGCAAAAAATGGCGCCATTTTTTGTTGTTGTTGTTATTGTTGTTGTAAAGCTTAGGTATTGTAGGCTGGGAAAATCTCATTGGTCAGGCAAATTATTTGGAATTATTTTATTTTTATTAAAATATAATTTTTAGCTTTGTGCAGTAGTTGTGTTTTCTATAAAAATTATTTAAAACTGCGTTTTCGGGGCGTATGAGTAACATTAATATAACAAAAACATATCGCTCATACGCAACGTAGGCCACGCGCACTTATACTCTCTCTCGCTCTCTCTCTATCGTTGACTATAAAACTAGTGCCTATTAATGCAAAATCAAAACAAACAACAGTTAATAGCTTGAAAAGCACAGTAAAAGCTTTCACTCAAACATGCAACACGTGACACAGTTAATCAGCTAGTTTGAGCTTATCTCTAACAGCATTCGCTGAAGTGCGCAGTAGTCAGTGTTGCCAACAATACAAAAACAATCCAGAAAAATGAGTGAAACACCGAAAAACACACTCAATCGCTTGATGCGCGCTCTTTTGGATGCTGTTTCTGCTGCTGCTGATGCTGCTGTTGATTCAACGTGTTGCTTCTGCTCGTTTCGACAAAGTCTTATTTTGCCAACAAACGCGACAACGACTTCGTTCACGAACATTCAGTTGAATTTTTCCCACGCTGTGGCTTAGTTCCTGCTGCAGGAGTTGAACTAAAAAATTTTTTATTCCAATGAGTTATTAAAAATTCAGTAAAAAAATTCAAAAAATACTCAAAAGGAGTTAAAAAAATAGTTAAGAATAAAATATTAAAAAATAAAATATTATTTCGCTAAATAAAATTTTTAAAACAATTTTAAAATGTGACGTAATAGTTGTGCGCTTTTTAACTAAGAATATTTTTTTATTATACAAAAAACGGAAAAAGTTTTGACAAAAAGTAACAATTTTGAAGAAAAAACTTGTATATATTTAACATTCAAAGTGGGCGCGGCACTGCGAAGTTTTCAAGGCACACTTACAGCAACAACAAAAAATGCACCTCATGCACTTTTACAAAATTGTCGGGCCTGGCCACCACACTTCGAACTAAGTAGTTATTCAAAACCAAACCCAGTCCGAACTTAACTTCGTTGAGCGCTCTAACTTCGTCATCAACAGTGTTGTTCTTGTCTTATTGCTGTAAGGTCGAACGTGTATTCCTTAGTTTTTGTGAGTGTGTGTGTATTTTTTTCCTGCATTATCCTCGCATGTGCTACGCCCTTTTATCCCCGACTACTTTCCGGACTTATTATATGGCGCAACACACGGCGCTGGCAGCACATTCGAACGCGTAACGTTGAAGCGGAAGTGCCGGAGTGCGCTCGTGTGCGTGTGTGTTGGACATCTTTTTATATAACTGCAACATTTATTTTTAAAATTTTTACACAAAACTTAAAAATATTTTAAAAATTTTTTCAAGAGTTCATATCTCAAAAGAAAGTACGCGTAAATTGTAAATATATATATATTTTTTTTAAGAAACTTATGACTGACTAACATGCATTTAGCGAATACAACAACCAAAAGAAATACATGCAAATCAAAGAGTACATTTTTTATACTTTCAAATATAACAAAAAGTTAAATAAAAACAGAAAATAAAAGAAATTTTTAAACTTCTAATACACAAGCAGCAAAAATTTAATTTAAAAACAATAAACGGTTTCCAGTTTTAAGCATCAAATAGTTCTAAACACAAAAAAAGTAGTGAAGAAGTAGTAATTTTATAAAAACATAGCAAATAACAAAAAAAAAGTATGTTAATCAGTTTTAAGTGTTATCAGTGTGTGAGGCAACACTAAAAATAAGTTATATGCAAGAATTAAAATAATTAAGAAAACACTTGTAAAAAAAATACTTGCAACCATATCAAAATAAAGCAGAACTGCACCAAAATCAAAAAATGTACTGTATATAAGAATTTGCAAAGCTGAAACTTTAAAAAAAACCACAAAAATACCCAGCGTAACGTAAGCCAGAATCGCAAGCAGCGCATGCGTTTGTGATTCACAAATTAATTTAATTAAACATCTTTTACCACCGAAACACATTTACTATATCACATTTTTCACACGTATTTTACTTTTATAAATCACCTTAATATTACTCACTTTATGACAATATACTGAAAAAAAAATACAAAAACAAATGCATATTAAACCAACAATTCTAGAAAGATAGATTGATTAAACTGAATTTTATTATCTTAGAGCTTTAAAAATATAAAAAAAGGAAAGTTTTTAAGCAAAATCAGGTAATGTTTTAGATTAAGCAATAAAATAGTAAGAAATTGAGTTCAACTTTAAAAATTGGTTTAACTACTTATTAAAAAAATATTACTGAGCCAATACTAAATACCCAACTTTATTTATGAAAACAAAAAAATTTTTAAAAACGTATAAAGAATTACAATATGAACTCTTGACAAAAATTTTGTAGTTTATCCTATATTTCAGTTGTAAAAATCATAAATTTTTAAATAAAGCTTCTTTTACACACCAACATTTACAATTTATCTTGTGTCTTTCAGGGTCAAAGTTAAGAATGTGAAAGAGAACAGAGTATTCAAATTCTTAGATATCTGATACCTTAAATTTCCGGCTTAATCGTAGAACTGCACACCATTTGAATGTGACATAGACACTACACGGGGCTAACGCACACCACGACACCGTTAATTGAAATGTTGTCTTGAAAATATGACTTTTTCAACTTGGTTTTCCAGAGTATAAAAGAATATAATGGCATATTGCTGGACAAAAAAGTCAAATTATATCCCAAAAATTGAGATTTCATGCAAAAGTAATTTTTGCAGTTTTATCTACAACTTAAGTCACTTTTTTTATTATTCTAATAAGCTTTTTCAAAGATTAATAGTTAATTTTTCAAGATGAGATAGTATAAATGAAGCTTTACAAAATTATAATTCAAAATTTTGAAGTGCATTGGCAATTTTGCAGGCAGTGAATTCAGTCTGTTTGATGGAGGTTTCACTACAAACTTAAAAAGCGGGAGTGAAAAACTGAAAAGTTACAGCATTTTAAGCAACTTGGCTGAAGGATTCTTCTGTATGATGCATTTAAAACTGCCAAATCTTTAAACATAGGCTTTGACATAGATATGTTTAAGAAATACTGCTCAAAAGTGTTTCTTGTTTATAAGAGGTGAACTACTGTTCTAGATCAATGTACGGTTCATAATTGACAAGTTTAACTGCGATGTCATTGCACTTAGAGTTTTCTAAAGGAAACTAGTTTGTACCATATTTTTGTTCAATAAACTGCAAAAAACTAAATCAAAACATCTCCTTCTTAAAAAAAAAGAATGAAAAAAAACCGGTTATTTAAATTTTATTAAAAAAACACAATTTGCATGTCGGGGAGGGGGGATGTCTCGCAACTAGAGATGTCAATTTTTGGAGTTTTTCGATCCCGGGACTTTCAAGATCTAAAAATACAATCCCAGGATCCCGGGATTGTCCCAAAGTTCAAGAAGTTTTTATTTCGTTATTATTTTTTTTGCCAAAAAGTGCAACACAATCACTTCTATTTTTTATAGTACATGCACAGAAAAAAAGGAGTAGAAATTTTACCTGAAAATGTAAAAACACAACTAAATTAATCCGGTGATTTTCAGTCAACAAATTTGTTTAGGTGTTTTAAAAATTTCAAAATGCTAAAATAATGGAATTGAATTAGGTACTCTAACTGCGAAAGTAAATAAAGCACCTAAGTCTTTAGGTGTGTTTTCAACCATAAAATAGATAAGCCACATAATTAATTAGTAGAATTGACAATTTATGTTTGAAGCAATGTCCACTTCAGAGTAGGTTAGCCACCTACTAAGTGTAGAAAAATTATCTTATTATTTAGACGGCATTGCCTACTTAAGAGTAGAAACTGCACCTACATATTTTCAAAAAATCAACTCTTTATTTTGATAGCATATCTACTCTAGAATTGGAAAATCAACTACTTATTTTAAAAAATTTGTCCAATTATTTAGATGGTTTTCTCACTTAAGAGTAGGAACGGCACCTACATATGTTAGAAAAATAAACTATTTATTTTGATACCATATCTAATTTAGAGTTGGAAAAACAACTACTTAATTTAGCACATTCATTCAATTCTTTAGATAATTTTTCCACTTTAATGTAAACGTATAAACCAATCGAAATAAATAATATAAAGATGAATATGATTTGAAATTTAAAATGCAATTTTATTACCTATTATTTTTTTAAATCACTTATATGACTAATTACAATAATAATTATTTTAACATAACATTTTTATAACAAGAAAATTGCAAAATCAAGTGCAAATAACTGTTCACAAGAAAAAAGAGAGTTATTCTGAGTTTATATAAGACAAAGTGATTAAAATAGTTGATAATAGTTAGCACATGATAACAACAATAAAAAGTTTGATTAAAAATAGGTTTTTCTTTCGTATTATTAAGTGATTCAGGAGATACATTGTTTTTCAACCACATCTCATGGCCAGCAATTTCTCCATCTGATTGTTCTATAGCCACTGAATTGAAAATTGTTAGTAGAGGGTAAAATAAATAGAAACAATCTTTTAAAATAAATTATTCTTATATCTCTAACCAACCTTGTACATTTGATTCTTGAGTTATTTCTTCGGGGGCTGCTGCTTTTTTTAAATTATACCTACTTTTTAAAAAACTCAGTTTCCTATATTTTTTGGAGAGGGCGTAATACCTCTCCGCTAACTTTCCGCGTGTCCCTTTAAAACCAGTGTATACATACTATAGTTGAATTAAAATAATATTAGTTTGTTTCTGAAAGTGTAAAATTAAAGAGTGTACACGATAAACTTTTAAATAATTTTGGAGGCGGAGAAAATATTCTTGCCACGCAAGATATATTCAACATGGTAGAAGTGGTAGATAAAATTCTCTCTTGTGATAGGACAGCACTTGTCAAAATCAGCTTTTTAAGAATAAAAGCAAAGCAAATAACAAAACTTGCAAATTATAATATACCAGGTGTTTGATAGCTTCGGTACCTAAATATCATGTTGAATATACCATGTTTGCCACGTATGAAACGAGGAAAATTAAATCGCTGTCTCAATTTTATTGTGTACTTTCCCTGACATACTTTATCGTCACATGGAAATAAACTTATTATTTGTTCTGCAGCTATTTCAAAGTCCTTTTTTGAAATCTTTCTATATTGATGTAGCCAATTTTCCGCAACTATTGAAACAAGCAAGTGCCATTCTTCAGTTGAAAACGCTTCGATTTTTTGAAATTCAATATAATCCCTTTTCCGCGAATTGCAGCATAGAATAGATTACCCAAGTTCTGAAAAAAATATAAAATAACCAAATTCTTATGAATATTGTGTTTTGATTACATGAGTTTTTTTTACAGAACTTGACGAAAATTTAAATTTCAACGGATTTGAAAATAGAATAAAGAGAGAAAAATATTGTTGGCTTAAAATATTACTGCTTAGCCACTAGAAAAATAGCGCGATTTGTTTTATTAACACTTTCTGGCCAAAGTTATCACAATATAATATAATTATGTGAAATAGTGAATACAAACCATATCGGAGACTTCATAAAAATTTAATGAAAATTAAATTTAAAAAATTTTGGGCGAAGTTTTCGGTCTTTTTTAAAATACAAACATTAAGTGGATAGTGGAGATTTAAACTAATTTCAAAAAACTTAAGCCATTGTATTAATTCAAGCGACATTTAAAGAAATTTTACCGATTTGGTAAAGTCACTTTGTTAGAAAGGAAGGCGTGGTTTTCATATGATTTGGTGCATTTTCGAACTTTATCTTTATTTTTGAATGAAAATCTTATACCTACGTATTTTTAATTTCGTTAAGATAGCTGTAACATAACGGCTTTTTTCGTGATCACAGACAGACAGACGAACAGACGGACATAGCTAAATAAAGTCCCCATATAAAAATTTGATTGTTAGCGACATTTCGCTGAAATTATTCTAGTATAAATACCTGTGAAGTCAGGAATATGCTCCTCCAGCCCCCATTCCCAAAGGAGCTTCATCATCTGGGATCAATAGTTGATTTTTGGGAGAACAATTATTTGGTCCCCTCCATTGCCAAAGTATGTTTGTTTTTCAATGAAACGTTCGAAATTATTCGAAAAAAATGATTGTTGAAAGATGATTTAAGAAAATTTCAAAATAATTTTTTTTTTTTAAACAAGTGAAGTACGAATTCAACAACTTGCATTAGGTAAAATATATAAAAAATTTGGTTATTTTCTAAACAAAATTTCAGTCGAATTTACAGTTTTTAATTATGTAAAAAACCTAATGCATGATTGTTTTATTAACTGTGCAAGTAGAAAAGTTACCGAAAAGATTAGGTGAAGTAAAAAATTTCAGATTACCTAATTAAGTATAGGTAATAAATCAATTTTTTTTATTTTCTGTGTGTTCTGTATTAAATTTATATAATAAAGAAGAACAATTTGTACCAATTCAAAGACAACAAAAAAAAAATAACACAATAAAATTTGACAATCATATGTCTTAAGTAATTTTTGACATAGTCTTTGTAATACATTTACAAACACATTTATTTGGTTTAGTAGTAACTGGCAAAAAATTTTATTATTGTTCAATTATCCTTCAATGAATCATTTCCGCTTATAGTACATATTTCACTTGAAAGAACTTCTAAGTGTTAGGTGTTCTTGCACCAATGTTAGGAATTATTATCATCTTTGACTGTTAGGTGTTTGTTCATTATGTAATAACTTCTAAAAAGTTTCTGATGAAATAAGTCCTAATTTGGAGTTATTTCATTTAGAATTGTTAAGAGTTATTTAATTTCTATAGCTCTATGAAATATGTTCATAAAACGAAAAAAGGGCATGTCCGTATAAAGCCCAAACGGTTTGCCCTTATACGAAATGTGGGATTAAAATTCCGTACAAGGGAAAACCATTTTATCGGCTTAATATAAATTTATGTGGTGGTGCAATATTTCATATGAAAAAAATATCCAAAATTTGGGCCTTTATTTAATTTCTGTTTTGTGTGCGTTTTTTCAGAGATCTAGAGCCTTCCCTGCTCGCTTTATGGTCGCAGTCAAAAGAACCAAAATTTTTTTTTTTAAATAACCAGTTTTTCTTAATATTCGGATAATTAGGACTTAATTCATAATTTCCGTTTAGGTTTTATTTCATACTGAACATACTCCTAAATGTTAGGTTTAATTTTATCTTATCTTTAGGTCTTATTTCACCAGGCGTTCGGAGTAGTTTCATCTTTTAACGTAAGGATTCATTTTATTCACTGTTAACTCGAATCACCCTGAGCAAATTTTTTTTCGAATTTCAAAAAGACTTTTTAGGAGAATAAACCTTATGCGTTTAATAAAAAATTTGCATCATCGGTTCTTATAATCTGCACGCAGGATTCTCGGAATGTCCTGTTGCCATATGGCAACGCTAGGCAAGCTAGGGTACTGGTTTACATATATCGTTATTTAGTCTTTTCAAAAGCTAAAGAAACTTGTGTTTATAGATGTTTATTCAAAAAAATAAAATTAGGAATACATTTTATTACATTTGTGTTATAAAAAACAAACAACTTCTTTGTAATTCTTTGAAAAAAAAAACGAACTCAAGGTTTTGTATGATAAGGCTTGAAACATAATAAGCAAAGCCCAATATCACATTTTCCACAAGCTGTTCTTATTGCTCTCTTGCATCTATCTCCTGCACATCGGCGTTTATTTTCAATTGGAATAACGAGGTGATCAGTTCGATCATAGCGGAGAGTATTTTTTATGGAATCCATGCATTTCCCTGACCGATTGTTAAACAATTTTGGTTCTTGGCCGTAGTGTTGGCAATAGTATATTGCAATTTCTCGTTTGAATTGCATGAGTGTTTTGTTTTGACCAGTGCTTCGATGAAGAAGCCAGCTATTCTGAATGCTGGCATCGATGAGCCAAGTAAAAATGCAATGCCACCATTTTTTGCCTCGAAAAGCTATGCGATTTCCTGAAACATTTTGATCAAATCGATCAACTCCGGCCATATATTTGTTGTACTCAGTAACAACGCATGGACGTGGAACAGGTATTTTTTTATGCAGTTCCTTACTGTAACGAGATGCTGTTGATTTTGGTTCGGAACCGAAACAAGTCGACGCAAGACACACCACAGCATTATCTACCCATTTAGTCAAGTGAATTCCTTTTTCTTTGATTTCCATACTTTCATAATAGCCCCGAGGTTTTTTTCGTAATTCATTTCTATGAGCAATCGGACAACTTTTTGGGATTCGATTTTCTCGAATTGTTCCTGTAGCGTGAAAGCCTCCGTTTTTCAAATAAACTAACAACGGTATACTGGTAAAGAGGTTGTCAAAAAAAAATGAAAATGGAAGTTTTTTTACATCT